>JAQFVV010006306.1:3540340-4140340 GCA_028023455.1 Epiperipatus broadwayi
AAACATATTTTGATCCAATTAATTTCACAGAAAATATGCACATGTTAATCCTTGATCAAAGATTTATAAAATGTATAAATCTTATAAACATAGTTCCAAATTAAATGATGTCTACCATAAAGCTAATGTTGACTTAAGCCCTTTGTCCATATAATAACATAGAAGAAAACGGTTTGATATCCAAAAAAGCTGATAAAATAAATAACGAGAGGCTCCTTTAAAAAAAAAAAAAATTCCAATACTTTTAAGAGAGGGAAAAAAACACGCCCTACTTCTACAAGAGACAGCAGAATAATAATAATAATAATAATAATAATAATAATAATAATAATAATAATAATAATAATAATAATAATAATAATAATAATAATAATAATAATAATAATAATAATAATAATAATAATAATAATAATAATAATAATAATAATAATAATAATAATAATAATAATAATAATAATAATAATAATAATAATAATAATAATAATAATAATAATAATAATAATAATAATAATAATAATAATAATAATAATAATAATAATAATAATAATAATAATAATAATAATAATAATAATAATAATAATAATAATAATAATAATAATAATAATAATAATAATAATAATAATAATAATAATAATAATAATAATAATAATAATAATAATAATAATAATAATAATAATAATAATAATAATAATAATAATAATAATAATAATAATAATAATAATAATAATAATAATAATAATAATAATAATAATAATAATAATAATAATAATAATAATAATAATAATAATAATAATAATAATAATAATAATAATAATAATAATAATAATAATAATAATAATAATAATAATGATAATGATGATGATAATAATGATGATGATGATGATAATAATAATAATAATAATAATAATAATAATAATAATAATAATAATAAAAATAAAAAATAAAAAGTTATCAATCAACTGTTGCTTTCTTTTTTCCTTGCTTGCATTATTTGCCATAACTGTGAATTTGTATATCTTTTTCATGTTAATACTTCAATTAAGTTTATCTGTATTTTTGTTATGCATTTAAAATTAGGCCAGTTTTTACATATATTTAGTGATAGGCTTCGTGTCTTTCATGCATATGTATGGATCAGGTCTTTTCTTGTTCTTCAGTATTTGGCCCTACATTGGTTACCAATTTACGTAATAGTAAATTAATGGGAGTATAAACATAGTTTACTGGCTTACCTGGTACTCTTAGCATTCATGCTGTAGCTGTAGCAGAAATATTTGAGGTATATATCTATATACATGTTAATTTATTTAATTCGTTTTGATGTTAAGGGTAGATGGGAGATAGGTAGAATTGTGGGTAATGTTTAGTTTAAATATGTTGTTATTTTGTAGTTCTTTACACTTAAGAAATCTGCTTATAGTAGTGAAACTGTTGGTAGTGTTTTAGATTTTATTTTCTTGGCTAGTCTGGTTGAGTTGTGAATTTGGTGCAAATTTTGATTATATACATGTATATATGTTGATATATATCTCAAGTATATTACATACATATACCAAGCTAGATGGTTCACCAAACTTATCAATATCAGGAACTGTCAACCTGGTTGCCTTGATAACTGATTGAATATTTCTGATGTTGATCAGCTTGGGTTATTATCATATGATTTATATATTTATACATATAAAGCAGAAAATCATATATATCATTAAAATACTAGTAAAAAAAAACAAACTTATACTAACATTCTGACATGACTGTGGTTTTACTTATTGCATAAATAGAGTTTAGTTGATACATAAAGAGATAACCAAAATGAAATCAACTTTTATGTTGGTATCATATTATCATTCAATACAGAATAGATTGATTTTGCTTAATAAATCCATTCTCATATTTCAATTGTCATAATCATGTTTAAATCTAATTTAGTCAGAGAACATAAAAATAAATGATTAATAATCACACAATCACATATGTAAAAATCCTAACTTATAATAAGAAGAACACACGAGAACAGAGAATAATAATCTTAAAAAAAAAAGGTTTTAACAAATTTTAATGTCAAATATTAATTATATAAAAAAATTAGAAATATGATCATTATGGAATTGATGTACAACTTTTTTTTGATAACAATCAACCCTTAAGCTAATAAACATTACATGATCATCATTTCCTATGCTTGCTTATGACTGTTATTAAAACAGGCATACTCACTATATGTATTGCCACTCACTGCAATCTAGAGTAATCAATGGATACCAGAAGGCTTGTGCATAAAATCCCCATCTAGTGCCTACTCATTCAATATCCTGAGACTAGTTTTTAGCTTGTGGCCTTCATCAGTGAGGAGCCTTAGATCTAAGAGCACTGCACCTAGATCTTAGGATCTAATGCAACCCTCCAGCAGCCACCTTTTATCTCTTCTTATCTACAAAACGAGTCTTAAATTGAAAACACCTTAATATTTTCAAGCTCATTAGCTTATATAGTCATATAGGTCTGAACTCAGTTTAGTACCTAAACATTTTGGTATCTTTGGTTCCTTAATAACCATAGCCACCACTATCCTATTAGGCAGGATTGGTTTTAAGCCAATAAACATCACATGATCACCATTTCCTATGTTTGCTTATAACTGTTATTGGCTTAAAACCAATCCTGCTTAATAGGATAGCGGTGGGTATGGTTATTAAAGAACCAAAGACACCAAAATGTATAGGTAGTGAACTGAGTTCAGACCTATATGACTATATAAGCTAATGAGCTGGGATTGAAAATATTAAGGTGTTTTCAATTTAAGACTCATAGTTTTGTAGTTAAGTAGAGATAAAAGGTGGCTGCTGGAGGGTTGCATTAGATCCTAAGATTTAGGTACAGTGCTCTCCGATCCAAAGCTTCTCACTGATGAAGGCCACAAGTCAGAAACTAGTCTGGGAATATTGGATGAGTAGGCATTAGATGGGGATTTTATGCACAAGCCTTTTGGCATCCATTGATTACTCTAGCTTGCAGTGAGTAGCAATACATATAGTGAGTTTTGACTGTTTTAATAACCTTTAAGCTATCAATCTTCCTATAGTCAAGGCAACCTCTTTTAACAATAAAGGTGGTACCATCTTTGTCTATGGACATATATATTTATCTAGACACTAAAGATTGTACCTTGACCAAGGAATGTGAGATTAATAATGCAAAGAAGTGTAAACAAACATCATTAACCTAGACAAATATAACCTGTTCTGAAAGCAGACTAATAAATGGTCATTTATAACTTCCAAATATCATATAAAGTATATATTTACTAAGACAATAAGGCCAATTTTTTCTTATATATATAAATAGATTGATTCATGTAAACAAACCTCTATATTAGTCACATTACCTAATAAATTATTATTTTAATTCTTAATATTACATGGTATTATGATGGGTTTGTACACATCTTGGATGTGTTATTTTTAATCTATATTTTTATAAAATAATATCATATATATTGAGAATACATAAGCAAAAAAATATATAAATCAAAATCCATAAGATGTTATAATAATAATATTGGGAGGGGGGAGGGAATGTGTACAGTTTATTAATTATTTAACTTGTAAGTACATATAAAAAATTACATTAATTTAGTTTTGTGTGCATCAAAATTATAGACCTTTATATAAATAAATAGTTGAAACTTTAATAAGAACTTTGATCACTAATGAGGTAGTATTTATATAAATAGTAAATGAATCTAAGTATAAAATTATAGTTAGTAGTCAAGCATTGGTGGTCGAGAGGTCAGCGACAGCTGCTTTACAAACACTTGTCCCGGGTTAGTGGGTTCCCTTCCCGGCTGATGCTATGACACATGAGAAAAAAAAATTATAGTTAGTAGCTTAGTTGGAGATTACTAACTTCATGTTGTAACAGAAATACTTGAGGTATTTATATTTAGTATATATGTAGACACATTAGCAGTGTTCCAGTTTTATACATTAAACACAAAAGAAAACAACTAAATATTAATCCAAAATGACTTTGGAGTTCAGTGAATTCTCTATCAGCATTGATACATTCTCCCTTTTTAAAGACTGCTTGCTACATAAAGGGTTAACCTTTTGTGGATAGATTAGGCGTTGTATATTCTCTGTTTTTCACTTATTAATTTAATTATACTTTGGCTTTTTTAAACTCTGGATTATTATTTTATACATATATTTAACGGGATGGACATAGTACTTGTCCATTTTAATATATCCGGATTTAGATTGATAATGCAAACGCTCATTGGGAATATATTTGTTGGATTTTAAAATTATTTGAGCTATAATCAAACACTTGGGAATGTCTGGCAACCCGTATGTCAATTCGCTTTACTGAGATGCATTAGCATGGGGGAGACGGCATTAAATAATGTTTTTTTAAGATATTATGGATCTTTAATTACATTCCATTTTAAAAAAATATATTTCAGAGAAAACAGTAATCGGTTTTACTTAAACTACTTTAATAGCTACAATTCTAAAGTAAAAATCATACTTTTAGTTAGATAATCATTTTTCTTGATATTGTTTAGAAAATAAAAGCAGTAGCTGTCATTTATATTTTTTTTGTACATCTATAATATCTCCTCAGCTGACAGATATTGATTAGCCCAAAACAGTTTAAAAACACTCGGAATAATACGTATATTCTTTGTAACTGTCAGCTGAAACTGAAACAAGATGAGCCTTTTTAGGTTTCTGTTTAATCCAGCAAAAATAAAAAAAGTTGATAAAGAAAGGATTATATTAATGTAACAAAAGGAAAATCTAAACAATAGCTAATATTTATTTTTTGAAGCAGGTTAAATGTATTGACAAGCTCATTAAGTATATTTTTGCAGTCTAACATAACTGTCCAAGTGTAATTCTTTTGACATATTTTACATGAATATTAAGTGGTAAGATTTTTTCTGGGAATGTAACTTTTTAAAATATTATACCGTACTTATTTTGTAGGGTTTCATGTTTAAAACACGCTGAATACATCATATGTGTGTGTGCCTATATTCAGAAATAACTACTATATAAGAATCTACTGCCAGTATTGTTTCAATATTATCAGAGTGGGGGTTTTTCTAATTATTTGTCTCAAAATTAACACATTTTTAGCCTATGAAGTTAATATGCTTGATGATTAAATAAGAAAATTATATTTAATTACAAGAGGTGATTGTATTTGGTACAACACTACCATATAAATGTAATGATTACTGAGAAAATTGCTTATAATTTATTGTCATTCAAAAAACAAAAGGGAGAAATTGGAGGTCTGGAAAAGAAAAAAAGCCAGCTCAAATATGAGATAATTTGATACTTTGTATACAGAATTAACTTGCTATACTCTACTATATTCATAATAGATTAAATCAAGTCATACATCATATGACTTAATTTAATAAGCTTGAAATTATAAACTAAATGAAGAGCATGCAATAGCTTTAACAATAAAAGCCGTAAGAGACACTAAATCTAGTGTCTGAAATATCCTAGCACTTCACTGAGGAGAGCCATAGCTTGAAAACGGTCTGAGGATAGGGATATTCTAGATAGAGATTTTTAAATGCTTTCTCTTGCAGCATTTATCATTAAAGCTTATTAGAGCTATTGCACGTGGTCAAATGATAAAAAATAACTAAAAACAAAATAGCAATTGAACATAGTTTTGAAATACACCTGGGTCTCATTTTACGCGATAGATAGGTTCCTCAGAAAACACGCGCAAACGAAATCGTGCAAAAATAGATGTAACTTACATTGAAAATGGGGGGATGTGGTCTGTGATCTTTCAAAATTCGCATAAAAGCAAAGCATCAACGTAAAATTACTTTAAAATTCGCGCAAAAAAAAATAAGGGAATAAAATATGACTAATAAAAAATTTCAAATTTGAAAAAAATTGATACAAGACAAACTTTTTTTAACTATAACATTTAATTTTATTCAAAATAATATATTTTTATGCACAATTTACAGTACAGTAATTTACATTTTTTATACACGTTTTAATTATTATAGCTATTTGCCGAAAGACATGTTCGTTTGCAAACAACTAGCGCCAACTTCACACTCATGTTGTAACGGTGGTTTTCTGGTGACAATGTAATTAGTAATTAATCTTTGAGATGATGATTTTTATTAATTGTTTATGAAACTAACAACTAAAAATTAAATTCTTATTTTTGTCTTTAATTTTCAATTCGGTTTAAAAATCAAATTTCACATTAATTTCAAGTCGCAGTAAGTAATTTTTAAATTGTTAATTACAATTAAAAATCAGATTTTAATTTTTAATTGTCAAATTTAATTATGTCCACTGCTATTACTGACCTTTTAAAAATAAACTTGTGGACACTAAATGATTAATAATTGATTACGTTCTTTTTTAAAAAGCAAAAACAGAATGTGATTTAAAATGCAAAATTAACACATACAATGTTTGAACAAATTTACATTATAATCTTGTAAAATTTAATGTGTGTATACATAAAATGTGGAAATTATGATTTTAATTCCATTATTGCATAAAATCTTACTATTATAAAGCACTGAAAATATTGAAATTACTAAGATGAAGGTCGAATTCCAATAATGTGCTATTACTTTCAATATAACGTAAGTGCGCGAAATTTATTATTTAAAGTAATAGCGCATTATCGGAGTTCATACACCTGGGTCTCTTTTTACACGGACTTATTTAACACACTTCCGGTGAAACACGAATCGCGTAACTTCAAAATTGTGTTAAATAAGTCCGCGTAAAAAGAGACCCAGGTGTATACTAAAATATACATTTTTGAAAAGAACATAACTGTAAGTCAAATTTATGTTAATAAAAGTCTTGCAAGCAAAATTTTGAAAAAGTCAAGATAGGCAACAAAATTGATTAGTTATATAATTTGTAAATTAATAAAATTATATTAATGGCATTTGTGTTATGAGTGGATTCATTTATGGATTTTTTAAAAAGTTCTAATTGAAGTATTGGCAAGATCAAAAAGTAAAAACTATATCTGCTTACATTAAATTTAATATTAAATATTTTCTCTTAATAATATACTTATATAATTATAACTCTAAAAAAAGATATTTCAAATATTTTATATAGATTATTTTTTATATTAAATTTCTCAATTTAATTAAAACATAAAAATTGTAAAATCAAATGTATTGGCAAATAAGGCAGGCTATTAAGTGTACGAATTAGGTATTTTAGAAAAGAAATCCAATGAACTAAAGGTTTGAACACATCTATTGTTTGAAAGATTGTATTACTTTTCAAGTAAATTTATAAAAGTTAAAACAAAAATTATTTTAATTATAGTTAAGTTACAATTAGAGTTATTACAGTGAGAATTAGAATTAAGAGAAAGTTAAAATGTTGCAACCGGACTGCAGCCTTACCCAGTGAATGTGATACTGGACCAAAGCTAAGTGATGTCAGAGAAAACCATAAGATGATTGGAACTGGGTACTCAATGCTTAGAGAATCATCATGCAGAGAAAGGACCACTGAAGCTTCATAAGACCTGGATTATCAGCTGCATTGGAAAATTATTAAATTTATTCTTAAAAATAATTTTATCAAATTAAAATTGAATGTTAAAAGTGTACAGCTTTGGAAATAAATATATATTTGGACTTTATGAAAAGGACATTTTTTTATTTTTTGAGTAAATCTGCCATCCCAATATTTATAATTACAATATAATTTTACTTAAATTTTCAATTATAATATTTAAATGAAAGAAGTTTAATTTTTAATAATTATATCAAAATTTTAATATTTTGTTGATAGCATATTTTTGTATGCTGAGTGCGTGCATGCATTTAGCACAACTAATTTTACTCTAAATATGATAGGTTATTATTATTAAGGAAGAAATATATATTTATTTTAATAATCTAGATATCAATGCAGTTAGTCATAGTCTTGATTAATGCAGTTATATTTAAGTCAACTTTTTAGATGCTATGATAATATCTCTGGCAAAATGGCTTTAATACTTAATCTAGCACAATGTTTATGTTTGTTTTAAGCATAATAGAAAATGATTGTAATATTCTACACAGTTTATTTTTATTTCTGAGATTTTCCTATATTTATTTTATATTCTTATTCACTTAATAATTGTATTAACATCAATTAATAATATTATCTATTGTGTACCGTGTATTTACATATTTGTTGATCTATTGTAAATATTATAGTATATACATGATGCCATAGAGATAATGGATAATTATATCAGAAAGATTAGCTTTTATTTAAGTTGAAATAAACTAGACCTATTCATATAAATTAAGGTACAAAGTATAGGGGGACAGACCGGTCATGTGTTCGAATCCTCCGGGTCCCAAGGTATTGTGCGCTGGGGCTAGCGATTGTGGGGGGAGGATGGGGGAGGCATTTTTTGTCATAGGTGATAACGGCGCGATCAATAAATGTGACGTTTTTCTATCTTCAGAAAATGGACAAGTTAATTTACATATGCATTTACGTACATTACCATTTATCAATATCACGACAACGATTTAAAATCTGTTTTGGCTATGATTATGAGGGACAAAACATCGAAAGGGCTAGGCCTACATTAATTTACTTTGATTGTTTCTTGCCATTAACAGGTTCTTCATCCAGTGTGTTAAAGCCCTTGTATATACTAAAAGTATAGAAAATAAAGTTACTTATAATACAGTTAAAAATTTGTAATAGCAGTTAAGCAATGAATAAATCATTTGAAAGAATAGTTTGAAACTTGTCAGGTAAACCCTTAAACACTCCTAAAAATCAAATAATGAATCTTTAGTGTAGTAATATTATAAGATGTAATGGCAGTGGCGGGGCAGCAGCAGCAGCAGTGACAACAACAACAATAATAATAATAATAAAAAAACAAGGCAAAACTCTCCATACAGTAGTGCCACCTTGTGCCAACCAGAATAATCAATGGATGCCAGAAGGCTTGTGCATAAAATCCCTATCTAGTGCCTACTCATCCAATATCCCCAGATTAATTTTTGGCTTGTGGCCTTCATCAGTGAGGAGCCTTGGATCCGAGAGCACTGCACTTAGATCTTAGGATATAATGCAACCCTCCAGCAGCCACCTTTTATCTCTACTTAACTACAAAACTATGAGAATGAAATTGGAAAACACAATAATATTTTCAATCTAAGCTCAATGGTTTATGGGTGCTGAACTGATATAAGCTATTGAGCTTAGATTGAAAATATTATTGTGTTTTCAATTTCATTCTCATGGTTTTGTAGTTAAGTAGAGATAAAAGGTGGCTGCTGGAGGGTTGCATTAGATCCTAAGATCTAGGTGCAGTGCTCTCAGATCCAAGGCTCCTCACTGATGAAGGCCACAAGCCAGAAATTAATCTGGGGATATTGGATGAGTAGGCACTAGATAGGGATTTTATGCACAAGCCTTCTGGCATCCATTGATTACTCTGTTTGGCACAGGGTGGAACTACTGTACGGAGAGAGTTTTGCCATGTTTAATAATTATGTACTAGTATAAGAGATGATGATCATGTGATATTTAGTGGTTTAATAATAAAAATAATGGGTATTTGATAAAAAGCTGACTTTAATTGATTTTTATGAAGAATGCTGCTTTCTGAAGCAATACAAAAACTTTGAGTAAACTTGGGTCTGGATATGCTCCTTTATTTACAAATTTATTAAGTGTAACATGGTAATCTCCACACAATTGTATGCTCCTGTCGGATTTCATAGCTGCAACTACTGATGTAGCTTATGATGAATCTTCAACTGATGACAAACACCTTTAATGCTTGGGTTTTAAGGCAAATGGAACTTTATGCGGTTTGCATAATATAGGTTGAGCATCACAATTTTAATATCCACCAGCCATGTTTTAATTCAGCTAATCCTGTGGCTTAAATAAATGAGAAAACATCTTTATAATTTCTGTTTCCAACTGAATATTCTCTTAATTATTTTAAAGCAGAAATTGCAAAATCAGTGTAATGATAAAACAATTTAGCATTAATATTCATAGGTATAATAACTTTTCCCACATATGTCAGGTCTTCTGCCCTTAACATCTGTAGCTAATACCCGTTTATTTTGAAGCATGTATTTACTGCTGCAATTCATTATTATCCAGTCTTTATATGACAACAAAGAAAGGCCTCATTTGTGTCATCAATCTTATTAGTAGAATTTTTGCCTCTTAGTCTGCCTCCCCGCTATTTAAAATCCGGACTTAACTACATTTTGCTACTCTTGTCTTTGTTTCTGCAGACACAAGCTAAATGTACTTTAATTTGACAAACATTATATTTCTCCCATTTTAAATATACAAAATTTCTTAACATAGTCTTTTACACTGCAGCAAAATAACAGATCAAACTTTACTCGTCTTCAAACTCATAGCTACAGCTTGTGCTTTATTTACAGTAACCAATTGTTTTGCATTCTGACTGAAGTCTGAAATTCTGATGGCGCTTCTGACATCACTTCCTGCACTAAACATTTTCTGAAGGCTATTTTATAATTCAGATTGGGCTCACTCAGCAGAGTTTTCCTTTGGCTATGATCAAACATTCCAAACAATAGTTGGTTAAGGAACATCTAACTCGGAGGCAAATTGGCATTGTTTCATGAGTGTATGGAAGTCCTATATCACAGTCTGTGTAATGCTTACAAGATAATTGCTGTCTCATCATGGAACCTAGAGGAGATACCCCATTTCAAAGTTGCCAGGTGGAAATGTGCATTTAATTTACCTTTTAACTCTTCATACGGAATGTCCTCAGTAGTTTTCAGATCACACAATTGTTTTATGATTTGTAAAATGTCCTTGCCAGCAAATAATAAAAGCTTAGCTATTTTGAGTCTATCTTCATCAAGTTTATTAGCAAGATAACAATGCTGACCTGTTGTTAATATCAAACTTGTGAAGACTACCTTTTCACATTGCCATTATTTATAAACAATAATTTAAACAGGTTCTTACTTCATAAACTAATGACTACAGCCATTCAATTTTTGACTCGCACTATTCTATTGTCGACCTGCACCAATCTGCTATATACAGGGATAAGATTTATGTTCACCAGCTGTATATGCATCTACAATATTTAACCAAACAAAACATTAACTAAAATAATAAAAACACGTTTATTCACTTGCTAATAATGAAAAAAATAATAAAATAAAATGAGTGAAACCACTTTAGCACAAGTCCAATTATTTATATGTATCCCTTTACTTTGGTTTTAACAGCAGACATTCTAATCTTATTTCTAATATCAGTCTTTGATAGTTGCTTGGTTTTTTAATTTTTCTCTTTTTGTAAAATGTTTTACTAAATTCATAAAGCCATCTGAGAATAATAATTCCAAGAAAGGTTCACGTCTCAGATCTTAGATATGAGACCTATGATTAGTCTCATTAAATCGATTAAACAAGCAGTAGCAAAATGATAACGAAATATTTCTAAGATTACAAAAGAAAAAAGAAAATGAACGTTATTTAAAATGATTTTAAAAATATATCAATTAATAATAAAATAGGTTTTCTTGTTTTATTTTCTCTCCAAAAAGTGTGTATATTAATGCGAACGATGCTAGTGATAATCCATTTGAATTTGTGAAGTTTCAAGGAAAGAATAACTATAAATAAATTATTAAAATCCATCTGCAATAATTTTCTGCAAAAAATTCTAAATTCCAAGTTTATTTGAAAACGTATAGACTTTTTTTTTTTTTACTTCAACGCTTTTATCCTCAGTTGACTTTCAAAAAGTCAGTATTCGATGACATCTTTAGCATCTTGAAAATTCCTCAAACTTTCATTTACTTCTATTTTTCATATGGGTAGGATACAAACGATGGTTTTATATTCTGTAGATCACTGTGCATAAATTGCCCTGTGTTGAAAATGAAAGTATTCATTTATTATTATTAACATTCGTAAAAAGCGCACTTACGTTAGCTTGAAAGGCTAATCTTTAGTTTATTACAATTTATAAACATAGCGCTATATAAATATATGCCTCATTTACTCATGTATATACTATTTATTTTTGTACTTACTATTTCTATGATAGAATTACAATTGTCTATAAATCTGGACAGATTAAACAAGAGAGAAATTAGTGGTTGAAAAGTATGAAATGCTAAGCTTATATGGCAAAAGCCCTTCACAATTATTCATGGAATATCAAAGCGATTATATAATTAAATGGTTTGTCGCTTGGAATCATATGTTTGAGTACTGGAAGTGACGATTGATCCGTAATCCATTGATCTCGAGTCTGCCACTATTATTATACTAAACAGGATATCAAAGCAATTATTTTTAAGCTTCACTAGACTTTTCTTTAAAGGTAGAATGATATTTTGCAGAATTACCAATGATAGAAAACTAAGGCCTCTTAAAAGGCATCAAGACCCAGATAGCCATTTGACTGAACCCAATAAGTTTTGTGAAAAGAAACTTTTCTTTGAAAAATGGAATCAAAAAGCTCATGATGAAAAACATATCAACTTTTGAGTATTTTTTACCTGTGGAAAAAATATACATATAAATGTGCCATTTTTTGAAAAGTAGATTTATAAAAGCATTCACACATATATAAAACTGAACAGGAAGTAACTGAAGTCTCCAATGAGTTTATAGTTTAAATAATTCTCCAAAAGACAGATGAATACTATCTGTCTCTTAGCATTTGTTGTTATATATACTTAATTTATTTACCTAATTTTAAATGAGGAAGTGAACTAGATCTATTGATTATATATATTTATAGAATGTAATAATCAAGAAAAGAAAGTCATATATAACATGACATTGCTTTTAAAATCTTGTATTTACAAATATGTAATATAGGAACGTACCAATAGCTCAAACACTTATTAAATAAGATGTGATGTATCTTGTATTTACAAATATGTAATATAGGAACGTACCAATAGCTCAAACACTTATTAAATAAGATGTGATGTGATGCACTGTGACTTCTTAAATGGAGTCAGGAATCTCTCAACAAATGTGCCCAGAGAAACCTGTTAGCCACTTTATCTTCCCTTTCCATCCCCCACCCTGTTTTCCCATAATCTGCTCCATCCCATTTCCACAACATAATCTTTGCCAACTCTATGACCTTTATATCTAAATCCCCTTTATCTTTTCCCAAACCCAGCCTAAAAACCAATAAACCACTTTCTGTATAATCACTTTGTTCATATTTATTCTCCCATAACTTCATTATATGTACCCTTTCTGCTTTCAAGCATTTACATTCAATTAACAGATGCTTAATATTTTCTATGCTTTCCTTACACAATTTGCAAACTAAAATCACCCATATTTTTCCATTTACACAAGAGCTTGTTTGAGCTATTGGTATGCTCCTATATTACATATTTGTAGAATATATATATATATATAGGTGTTAAATCATAAGAATTATGAGTTTAAATTGTATAATTAATATGTGATTTTGAGATTATAATGCACGTTAAGAGATACATATAGCAAAAAAGGTTGATTGTATTTAAATATTTCCTCAAAAAAATATATTTTATCAAATTAAAGTTAATACATTATTTGTAAATCTGATAATATTATTGTAAAAGCATATTTTTTTATATGTTAAATGTGAATATTTAATGAGATAAAATATGAGTTGTAAATTTGCATTCATTTATATAAACATTGCATTTTGTATTATTTAATAATCAAGATAAACTGAAGTCAAATGTGCATCAGTGAAAGCAATAATAAGTAAAAGGATATGGGTAATCCATTACTGAAAGTATTAGTAAAGTGTTATAATCAAATTGTGTAAAACATGTTAGTGAAAAATATAAGAAGCAAAAAGTTAAAATAGTTAATGTTAAATTTACATACAATTTATTAAAAAAGCTGCTGGTAAAACTGAAAAACAAATTTGTAAATGGATATCTATTAAATGTATCATTAAATACGTTTTAAAGCTTTTTAACAATTAGTATCATTGTCTAATGTAATAATTGATGGTTACGATTGTGTGAGTGCATGTTATTACTGAGTCACTCATTAAAATTTGGAATGTAACTCTAAAATTAAGATGCTAGAATAAATTATGCTGAGATAGTGATAAGCAATGGTAAACCAATATCAATGATATTCATATATGTTATCATGTGATTATAATACCCTGTTGCCTAGTTAATGAAACCTACCATCAAGCAGAGAACTTAACGTGTGTCTATTTATTGTAATAGATATTGATCTGGACCAACTGTGTGGCCATGTGTATCAGTTGTATGAGATAGATTGAATAGCTGAAGGGAGCTTGAAAGTCTGAGTTCAAACCCCCTATAATTACCTCTAAACTCCAGGGATATAAAGTATGCCTGTATTTAAATATTATAATAATAGTAAACAATATTTTTAAAATGTTATTTTAACTATTATGTATTGCTATAATCTTATTAATAATAGATATCATTATAATCATATTAAATATTTATTATTATTAAGCATATTTATCTTAGTTTTGTTATAAATAATATTACCACACACATACATATATACATGTATGTCAGATATTATTGGCTAAAGAGTAAACAAGAAAAATAAAATTACAAAAACATTCGCAATCTAGCTTTGTCGTTTTTTTAATTATTACATTGTTAAGGATCTTAGAGCTTTTAATTAAAAGATTATCAATGTAATTCATTTTCCTAATTAATTGCATTTGCTCTATTTTAACGTCATTGTTTAATTAAACTGAGAGACTTTTGAACCAAAAAAATCTCTCACAAAATGTTCAAAATTATTTTTTTTTAGATCTAATAAGAGCTTACCTTAAAGACAGAAATTAATTATTTCAATTGGTACACTTATCAATACCTAAAATCAAAAGAAACTACGTGAAACAAACACTTAATGAGGAGTTGAAAACTCAGTCAACTGTTCTTGGTGAGAGTCCACCTACTCCTCTTATGTACAATGTTTTTTATCTACACTTGATTCAGCATAATTCAGGGAACAATATTGTGTTCAATAATGAATAAGATTTCGGTAGTGTAATTTTTAATCATTTTCACGTCTTTGGTCGTAGTTTTATGATTTATATCCCTCCACAAGGTGTTAAAAGTGGATAGAAATCAGTCCCTGTCTTGCATGAGAGTGGTGAAGTGAAAATTACACTACAGAAATATTCTTCATTATTGGATAATCTCTACTCTAATGAAAGACTTAGTATTGTGTTCACTTTTAAATTTAAAAGGCATCTTATAAATCAAGTAAGGCAGAAATAATCCTTTCATTTTCTTTTTAAAATTACTAAATAATTAACAGTCAGAACAAGTATTTAGATCTTTAAATTGTATTTCTTTTTTCTTTTTTTTAAATTAATTTTGTTGTATATTGTAATCTATTTATATATACTTTTTTTTATGATACTAAAAGGGATCAATAGTAAGTCTAGAAAGATGTAAAGATAATGTGTTGAATTTACTTCTCTTTTGCTAGCCTAAATAAACCATTAATACTGAATTTAAAAAAAAAAAAAAAAATTTCAAAGATTTATGTGCTTTACCGAAAGAGAAGTAGTAATATTAAGCATTAAATATTTACTAATTCATTTTTTTTATTATTAATGAAGCCATACTTATTACAATGGTGATAATGCATAATTGATTTAAATGACAAATTTCTGGTTTACTGAATCATAATTCTGGCAGAAGGAACGACTCATTAGTGCATCTACTGAGCAAACAGTTTATTTTTATTTTGTTAGTCAATCTGATGTCCTGAGAATTCTAACTTTTTAAAATTTTAAATGGGAAGCCAATATGCTTGATATCTATAATAAGGGCCAATCAGAGTGGGGGGGGGGGCAGGAGGCGCAGCTGCCCCGGGCGTCGCAATATTAGGGGCCTCGACTTGGCAACTCAATATGCTAAACAAAAATGTAGGAGAAGGCAAAATGATGGCACAGCTTATAGAACAGCCTTAATTTTACAGTTAAATTTTCCAAAAAAATATGAGAAAAACTTTTTCAAGCAGGCATATTACGAGTTGTAAACGTAAGTCAGTTTAGGGATGAGGTGCCAATTTGAAGATTCTGCAAGGAAAGTGACTGAAGCGCTCGGCAACCAGCAGAACTAATAGTCTCAACCCCTTGTCAATCAGTTCTGTGCTAACAGTATTTTATGATACTAACAGTGCTAGAGTGAATCTACCCTATCCAAGTGCTATCTGGATCTGATGTTTGCTCGTTTCTGTGACTTGTAACCAACTGCTACCGGAGTCCTGTTTTTGGACATGTAGGTAAAAACTCTTGTTTCTTCTCTCTCTCCCCGTTTTTTATTTTAAATTTTGAAAGGCCTCTAAAATATTAGTTGTCCTGGGCCTCGCATTTTCTTCGAAAAACTCTGCTCAGGATCATTGTCATCTCGCTAAATTCAAACTGAAATTTTCTTTAAAGGTAGTTAGTATATACTAGGTTAATTAAAGAAAAGTAAAAGCCAGCTAGAAAGAAGAATCGTGAATCTGAGTATTACATTTTCTCATTCACATCTACCCTAAAAACTATATTAGAAAATTATAATCTTTCATTTCTCTCTGATCTTATTTTAAGTATTGACTCAATTAGTAGTTATTGATGGCAATGACAGATCCCCAAAAAACTAGTCTGAGTATTTGACAAATTCAGACATCAGCCATTATAAAATCTATATAGTGAAAAAGAATATGGCTTTAGATTAAAAACGATGTTTTGAAATTTTTAGGTCTTTACTTTAAATAAATAAAAACAAATAAATTAGCTGATTAAACGGATTCAGTTCGAAGCAGTTGATTTTTGATTAAAAACCAATTAGTAAAAACTTAACATTGTTGTCATTTAATATACAATAATTAAATTAACATCGCTGTGATAAAAAAAAAAAAACCCATTATTATTGTTTAATGAATTTAGTATAAGCTTAACCAGGAAATAATGTGAAATTTAATTTGATTAAAATAAAATCAGTAATTTTTATTAGTCATTCATTAGACTACAGAAATATTATTCACTCATACATCATTTTATGCTGTGAATGTAAAGGTATTTTTCAGATTAATCACAAGCATTCTACTACTACTTAAGTTTGGGATAAAAACTTTAAAAATTATAATGCTATGTATGCAGACTTTCAATGATCATAGTATTATTGGCTCAAAACTTTACTATTTCATATATTTTCAACAAAAGAGTGCTGAAATTGCTTTTAGGATCATATGGGCATTTTCTTTTCCAGGAATCTTGCATACAGTGAGTTCCTGCTAGTCGTCTTTCCTAATATCAAACTGCTATAGATCTGTGTTAAATAAATATGGACATTTATATAAAACTTTTCCACATTTGCATCCCATTAAGATCAAATTTATAATTCAATTGAAGTAATATGATAGTGATTTACTAATCCTAGATAAATTGCAAATATGCAAAAATAAAACAAACATTTATTTCTACAAGCGTTGGTGGCCTAGTGGTTAGCATAGCTGCCTTCCAAGCAGCTCGTCCGGATTCGCTTCCCGCATTTGACATATGAAAAAAAGCAAAAAACATTTATTTCTAAAGTCTAATACTTATTTAAAAGCATTACTATACCACATTGATTAATGTAAAAATATGTATATACTTTTCAAAGACATAATTTTCTCAATTACTTGAAAAGGAGAAGAAAAAAAACAACTTTTCATGGGTAGTTTAACATTTAATTAAAAATTATTTAAAAATTGGTATCGGTATTTTTTTTTTTAAATAAAAAAAAACAATATTAGTTTGTTAGTATGTAAAAAAAATTTAATTATAAACAATTAAAATTATATCTGAATTTTAAAATCTTTATTAAATCATACAATTAGTTGCTAGAGATGTCAAGTGCCATTGATTTATAGTGATTGGCTATTTTTTTTTTTCCTACGGATCTTTTTTAAAATATTTTGTTTTTATGTATTTGATGGACCAAAGACATCAAGAATTAAGTGAACTTTTAAATTTTTGTAAATTTTTAAAATTTATTGAATACACGTTTTATTTGCTTTTATACACAACTATTTGAATGTATAAATATTGTTTAAGAAACAGATATATATCATTACATAAAAGAGTATGTTTATTTTCTTGGGTTATAGTCTTAATAAACTTTATTAGTATTTTTTTGTGAGAATTTGTTTCCTTTATTCTATATCTTTCTTCAAGACAAATAAATAGCAGAGCTGCTTTGCAATCAATAGAACTATACACCCATCTTTGTTTCATTTCAAACTAATTTAAACTACAAAATGTATAGTCTAAAAAGAAGGTAAAATCTTGTATATCTTTGTTTCAAAGTTTATGGTGATAACACCATATTTATAATTATGTGGTGGACTTTTGTCATCATCTAGTTTAATTGTTCAATGTTTTTTAGAGAAATTCAAACTTTATTGTTACATTTCAAGTGTAATCAGTTGTAAAGTAGTAAGATATAGATCAGTATATATTTTGAATGGTAATATTCTTCATTGTTGATCTGACCATCAATTGAACTAATGACCTTTAATTTCATAAATATTGAATTTAAGGTGATCTTTAACCAACTGGGCTATGCTGTTAATGACATCAAACAGTAAAAAGTTTATATACTCGTTCTCCTGATTTTTTCTTTTTTTTTTAAAGAGCAAGGTTAATAAATGGTTTCCAAGTATTATGGACTGTCATCTTAGATTAACATAACAAACCTATTTCCCATTGTCATGTGAGTAGTTTCTTTAAATTTTCTTTACTTACTTTTTGCTCTCCATCTAATATTCGTGTAACATCACACAACCATATACGCATCTGTGAAAATTTGCTTTTTTGCAATTGAACGTGTATATATATATTCATTGGTGAATTTACTAACCTGTGTGTTATTACTAATAGTTGAATGTAGTAAAGTTTGAATTTTTTTTAAACGCATTTATGGAAATAATCTAACATACAATTATAAAACCTTGTATAAATTCAGTTTTTAATAACTAGAAAGTGCATTAATTTTTGTAATATTTGAATTATTTTTACTAAGTATACTATAGGTCAAAAATCTTTCTAGTATCTTTCCAGAGAAAAACTGAAAAAAAAAAAAGGAATTATTTGTGAGTTTATTTGAATTTGGTTGGGAAAGGTTTTAGTGCCTTTATTTTACCTTCTAGCTAAAAACAGCTAGATATGAATTTACCACCCAATAATTAGTTATTAGCTGATGGCGGAAAATAATTCTAAGCTTGCTTGAAATTTTTTTATTCTGAAATAATTCTAAAGTTTCATTCAGATTCAACCCTTATGTGACAAGTATGGCAGGTGGAAATATTAATTACTACATCTTTAGGTACTTTGGTTATTTTATAAATGTCTATATTTACAGACATATACAAATGAAGATCCCAAATTAA
This sequence comes from Epiperipatus broadwayi, assembly GCA_028023455.1. Lineage (NCBI taxonomy): Eukaryota > Metazoa > Onychophora > Udeonychophora > Euonychophora > Peripatidae > Epiperipatus > Epiperipatus broadwayi. The sequence goes on from JAQFVV010006306.1 coordinate 3,559,809, forward strand.
ATTTTGCAAAAAAATTTTTTTTTTTTTAGACTCGAGTATCAACAATGGAATCAAGGGTTTTACGAGGAGAAGAAAGCAGAACAAATGACAAATGTGTAAGGTTTATACATTTTTTTTAGATACTACTATTTATAAGAAAACATTATAATAGTTTTTTTTATATAGCTTTGATTAAACTTTTTATATAATAAAGTGGATTAGAAATTTTATTTGAGTTTACTGTGTGAAATATAAAACCTATTTTTATAAATCTTACAAATTTTTTAATTTTTTAAATCCAAAAAAAAAGAAAGTATAATTTATATAAAGTATAATTTATTTATTTATATAGAGACATTTTTAGCACAATTTTAATAATGCTCAAAGCTAGATAAACAGTCCACATTTAAACAATATACAATCTCAATATGTTGTCAAGGCAACCCTCTTTTTATGATAAAGGTGGATACCCACCTTTATCTATAATCTAATAGGTTTATATAGACATGAAATATTATAATTTCATTAAAGAGAGAAGTTTAAATAAACATCATTAAACAGGAAAATATAACCTGTTTTGAAGGTAGACTGTTGATTATTATTGATGTTTGGTATTATTCATGTATTTACATTTAGCACAAATTTATATTCCAAATGTTGAAATTTAGGTTCTACAACTTTGGACGATCCACACCACCTGGCACTGATTCCATGCAAAAGCATAGAAATATGCCATTTACAAGACCGCTCATACATCTTACAGCCTGTAAACTGTTCAAACACTTGATGTTGATGAAGTTAACACTTCCCCAACATTTCTGGCATCTGAACATTACCATCAACATGTTACAACAGTCTGTATAGATGTTAGTGTTGAATAATCAACAGCGTATCATATGAGGGTGTCTGTAGTTGTAATGATAAAAAGTGTAGCAATACGCAATCCCAACTTTTTACTGTTAAATGTAGTGTAATTTGTATGAGGTACTGCAAATTGTAAATATTTTGCAAACATCCTTACTTTCCTTGTTAGCTGGCCCAATTTAATAAATGAGGAGTGAAAATCGCGATTCGGCAAAATTGACACAAAAGTCGCGAACTTTGCGAGATTGAAAAGGTAAAATGGCAGGAGATTCGCTGTTCAAGTTGTTGGATTTGCCTGATACAGAAGTGGATGCAGTGGCCTTCCTTCAGCCAAAAAAAATATTTTCCCCAGAGAGAAGAACTGTTTGTGGTGGGGTAATGACATTAAGGTGGTGTAAAAGATATGAAATGGAATGCGAATCACGTCAATGCCATTGAAGGTCTGACCTAAGTAAGGGGACCTGTTTTGAGTGAAATGTTCTTGTTTGTATAGATATGAAATAAAAGCAAAATTTATTTTTCTCAAAATAAAAAATGTAAATCCAAAATTAAAAAAAAATTAACCGGTGAAAGCGTGTGAATCGTCCGAAGTTGGAGTACCGAAATTTATAATAGCAATAATTACCGCAGAATTATTATTGAAATTATTTTTATTGTTGCAATGTATACATTAGGATTATTAAAGATTGACACAGATTGAATTTTGCTAAATATTGTTACATATTTTATGTTATGTATGCTGTGTTCGATGTATTTGAAAATTAAATAATTTTGCAAAAGATTAGAATTGCATGTAAAATTTATAATAATCAAAGAAATAGATTAATCTCCATGAGTATACTGAGGAATTTGGATAATAAGTACTTTAACGATAAGTTGAAGATTGATTTTTAAAAACAACCTATATTAATAATGTTTCTATAGTGTAATTTTCACTGCACCACTCATTAAAGACAGGGACTGGTTTCTATTCGATTTTAACATCGTCGCTGCCTTATGTGAGAGTGGTATAGTGAAAATTACACTACAGAAATGCTATTCATTAAATGGATAATTTATAGTCTAATGATTAACAAATAAAAATTATTAATATACTTCCAATAAGTGATTTGTGTCAAAGCTTTGAGTGCAATAAGTTTGACACCTATTGATTAAACTGCAGTAATTTCCTATCTATATATACTGATCAATGATAATGATATGTGTGGGAGATTGTAATCTGGGCCAACTGACGCATGCTGGCTCAGCATGAAATGTGCATCTTGGGGATGATACAATCTCTTTCACATGTTTTTGGTCTCATATGTTTATGATTACACACCTTCACGAGGTTTTAAAAGTGGATAGAAACCAGTCCCTACCTTTCGTGACAGTAGTGTAATGAAAATGACACTACTGAAATATTATTCATTAAGTGGATAATTTCAAGTCTAATGAATGACTAACAGTATTAATCGGATTAATTATTGCTCTAAAAAACCTTATTCTAATTGGTTACTTCAAATATTTGGAAAAACATAAATATAACCAAAAGTGAATGTAAAGGCAGAAAACTAGAGAATTTTGCAGAAGCTCAAGTCTCAGGGTACCCATCTTTGTAGTTAAATAACTGCAGTGTGGAGGGGGGGGGGTAAGATCGTATAGATTTTTAGTATTATTTGCATAAGCCTTTTGTATATTAACTTGATAGAAATAATTTTTTGTGTGTAATTGATATCAAAGAATCATGGTGTTGGAATATTTTTATTAATTTTATTAAAAGTATGGATTTGCCTTGTCAACTTATCTTTTTTTTTTTTGGTTATTTTTATTTTAACCCCTTCATTTATGTATATGTCTGACTAATAAATATGGGGATTAAAACTCAGCCATCTATGGGGGTTAGCCTACCATACATAGCACACTAGCACAGCTAACCTTCTTTTAACCCTATCCAATAAGAAAGGTAACATTGGATGCAATTGGCCTACCTTTTTCCTTAAAGTATAGTGGTAAATGTAATTATTGGACATATTTTTTAAAAAATTAAATTTCTCATCAGGAAGGTTGAATAATATATCATTGCCAATTATAAGACTTGAATAATGTACTTAGATCAAACTATTTAGAGCAAACTGGTTGTACATACTTATATACACACTCGAACTGGGAAAAAAGAGTCGATAATGAGATAAATATTTTTTGACAGTTTTGTTATAAATGATGCCTCTAAATGGTATTTGTATGAAATGACATTTTTTGATTAAATTAGACGAATGACAGTGAATCAGCGTTAGCATGCAAACATTATGGAAAGCAAGATTATTAATAAATACTAATTACTGTCGCATTTATTTATGAAGAAATAATAACAAACTTGAGTAGTTTTTTAAAGTACTGTTTAAACGTATGACTAGACTGCAGTTTCAAAATAGGAAGCATTTCATAAGTGAAGGTATGATATGATATATTATTTAGGGATCTTCCTAAGAAGACAGTATATGGAAGACAATGATTAGAAATTTCATGAAAAGCACTCTAACAATTCCCGAGGGAGAATGTCAGATGAGAAATTGAGACAATAACTTCTAGCCAATATAGATCTCATGTATTTAGATGCAATAATTAAAAAAAAGGGATTAACGTATAAAGAAATGCTAGACCAGTATAAAGAATTTCAAAATAGTTCTTTGGTAGAAAAGCAGCAGGCCTACATTAATAAAACTCGGAGAAACTGCAAGAAAAATTGGGGAAAAGTGAGTTCGATTTCAGCATGCAGAAATATTTTTACTAAGGAAAAGAAGGGCATTTAGAACACAATTCGAAAAACATGGAGATATGAAATCTGCAAAAAATAAATAGATGTAATTAGCAAAATAAAACAAGCAATAAAGTGTCTGTCTTCAATTTTGAACATAAAGACAATCAATATCTTTATGAAAATAGCAGATTAGGAATATCATTTATGTTTAGGTAATTAAGAAAATTTACCTTTGATTTGGAAATCAAATTTTTGCATAAATGATATAAATGCAATATATATATTCAGAGTGGTAGAATATAAGAATAAAAAAGTGATGTTTAAAATTATATAATGTAAAGAGAAAACAACAACCTATATTAGGGCATAAATGGTTCAGTCTTTTAGGAATACAACTGAACATAGTGAAGAACATTTCTATAGAAAAACAAATATATCACTGTTTCCTAATTTATTTAATTTTAAACAAGGAAGTTTTAATACATCACCATTTAAAATATTAATTATGGAAAATGCTAAACTTGTAAACCTCGGAAGCTACTTTATGTCGAAAGAAGTTCAACATTTGAATTTAAAAAATGCGTATTAACATTGACTGAAAAATTAAAATGGACTACTCTAATTATCATTACTACTAAATTAGATAATATTGATATACATTTTTCAGAACTGTACAATAACCGTAAGCTTGTGTTTTAAGACCTATAGAGGTCCCTACCTTCGTATTTTTCAGACGCTTATTTCTAAGGTTACAGCCTTAGTAAATTATTAATAACCATTAATAAAAGTGTATGTAAAAATACATATCTGTACAGAATATTATGGAAATTTCCGGCATTTTGCAGAATTAGATGTAAAAGCAACATTTCAATACATTCCTGTAGACAACGAATCAGTAAAAATTTGAATTCTTATGACACACATGGGCCTTTACAAACATAATTGTTTATTATTTGGGATTACTATTCCTCCAAATGTGTCCTAGGCTAAAGTGGATGCACTCATTCAAGAAACAGAGAGGATAATATCCTGTTATGGTGATACACTCATTGTGATCTCAAAATCAGTACTTGTAAGAAGAGTAATGAACATGTGTACTGGTTAGATGAAGTTGAATCCTGAAAAGTGCGTCTGGGAAACAGAGAAAAAATAAATTTTTAGGGCATATCAGAAAAAAGGAAACTTTCTACTCCTGTAAAAATATGACCAATTAAAAAAAGCTCGTAATTTTACAAAATGTTAAGCAACTTCAAGTTTTCCTAGGACTTATAAATTTTTATGAGAGGTTTTGGGAAAAACCTGACGCTGCACACCACTGTATGATCTCCTTTGAAAGAATCAGAGATAGAAGTGGAGAAAGGTTCAAGAGAATGCTTTTAAGCAGAGTAAAGTTCTAAAACTTACATTAAATTATTAATACATCACAATAGTAATCTTGAAGTGGTGTTAACTACTACTGCCTTCAAATATAGCTAGACGCAATGAGTCACCACCAAACAATTCCAGGTGAAATACCTATTGCTTTCATATCCCATTCGGTATTAAAAGCAGAAAGAAATTACAACCTATCTGATAAAGAAGCATTGGCAATTGTGTTTGGAATTAAAAAAATCAATAATACTTTATTCATTTAAGCGCATCATTAATCACAAACCATTTTACGAGTATTTTGCCATTAATCGAAGCTGTTGCCTGATCATCTAAATCCAAACATCCTACATTGGCTCAAGGTATTATCAATATATGATTTTGAAATAACTTATCAAAAGGCAATGTAGATATACCATTGAGAATGCCAGACATAATAGAAATTCATATGGAGCAAGTTGAAAATAATCATATGGTTATTTGCAGTCACAGACATTAAGTAGTAAAACTGTGGCATATAAAGATAAAGGATACCAAGTTCTCTTGAAATGGATTTGTGAACGATGTCTAACACAAAAAGCAAAAATTTTGTCAATTTCATTTCGGGATAACCAAGAACAACATCAATTTCAAGTCGATGCACTATAATGGGAGACGTAGTCACAGTATATTCACAAAGTAGAAAGGGAGTACTAAAATTTCATCAGATTGTGCTGACTTTGTTTGTTTGTCTCACTTGATGGTTGAAGAATTGTAGAAGACTTCAAAAGAAATATTAGTGGTCGTAAATTATCCCAATGTATAATTATAGCAAGCCTATCAAAAAAAAAAGGTTTGGTATCATGGACTATTGTATTCAAACCATGGCAAAGAGTATACTTAGATCGTGCAGTTTGGGTAATGGTCTTTTTTTTCTTATTAATACATCCATTAGATGGATTCATAAATATCAACCTACTATTTCTATCATTTGTCTTTAAAGTTGAGCATATTTCATTGATATTTTTGAAATGAAAATAATTTTTGCTCATTTGAAGTGTCGCAAGTCCTACTTTCATTACGTTTAAACATCATCCCTGAGATATGGTAACTATGCTTGTTCAAAAGTCTTGTGCTTTCTAAAACAGTGGGCCGAATCTTTGACATTATTCTGACTCAGTGATCTTATTTTAGAATGAATTAGTTTTTTGCTAGCAAAATGAGCATTCCCCCTCTCTCCCACAGGAATGAATCAAAAATTAGATGGAAGGAAATTATTCATTCATCAGATAAACATTTTGTATTTAAGGTCATACATCTTCATTCTCTCCAGAAAAAAAAAAAATCTGTATTAAAGCAAAAAGGAGATCTCCTTTTGATTGGTAGTTCATAAAATAAAACCATTTCATGATTTTCAACTGTCTTTGGTGCTTTTATTTTTTCTACCAGTACCTTGAAAATGAAGATCAACACATCAGTAAACTGGGCTTTCTTTAAGTTTTTCTAATTTTGTGGTACTAAATCAGGATCACTGTATATATCATTTCTCTAATTACATTCCAACTAGATAATCCTTATTTGAACCTAAGATTGAATTATTACAAGCTCTTGGCTACTTTCAAATATGTTGCTTACGTTAGTTTCATTATCTATTGGATTGAGATATTGGATTAAGATTACACATTTTATATGATAATAGATCATTAAAGTTAAGAAATTCGATACCTCTTCTAAGGAGCCTGTTTAGAACTCTATGAAAATTGTTTCCATTAGCAGGATTTTATTTCTTTCCAAACATTAATTTTTTTGTATTGTACTATCTCCATTGGAAAGATCTCTACAAATAACCCCATCATAATGTAATCGCTGTCATTTCTTAAGAAGGCAATATGTATGTATACCACAGTCAAAGCCTTTATAAATTTAATTTACGAATATCATATATGCTTTAATTTGTTGCCATATTCAAAACCAAATTTTTATTTGTTTATTTGATGATTGCAAAAGATTACTGTTAATGAAGCTTAAAGTAATAATCTGACACTTGAAATTATTTTTCATCTCCAAAAAATCTGTTACACTTTTAGCCAGAACTTACCAATTTTTAAAATGATTTAGTAGGGTATACAAGCTGCATTTTTCTACTTGTTTATTCCAATCCAAGTATTACAAGCAAATCTTATTCTTGCCAATTATATTTGATGATTAATATGGTTGTATCAGCAATTCTGACTCAATTTTTTGTTCTTTTTTTATCTCTTTGTTTTCTAACTTAATTCATATTTTTTTCCCTGCCATATTCATTCACATACAGCTGCTAATGATGTTGAAATAAACTTCGCCCTGCAAATGGATGACTAAGGTATGTCATGTTGTTGGAAAAAAGCTTGCTACAAACTGAATTTATTTTTGGTTCTGACAAGTATAGCAGCAATATAAAGTGTTTAGTTGGGAAGGAATTGTTAAACTTATTGCTGTAAATTGCTATTCAGTGTAGTCAAGAAAACATTTTTGAAATTTAATCTCAATAAGTTGTCAAACAGTTTAGCTTATTTAATTAGAAAATTTATTTCCCTTTCATAAATATTGGATAAACAATTTTGAACACTACTTTGTGCATATGCTTATGTTCTTGAAATTTAACCTTTGACTTAGATGCTGCTGGAAAAACTTGAGATTTGAAGGTAAAGATATGGGTCTAATCTTAGTTTTATTTACTATAATCAATCTTTATTTTAAAAAAATAATAATGATGTGAAGATCGATAAATTTTATTTATGTATTGTTAGTGTTTAAAAGATTTTTCTATAGTTTATAAGCATTTTTGTTTTTCATTAATTGCTATTTAGGTATTAGAAAGCCAAGTTCGTGCTCAACTTTTACAAGGTCAAGAAATTCTTAACAGAACTTCAAAGAGTGTCGAAAGAAGTAATCAGGTAGCACTTGAAACTGACCATGTGGGAGAAGAGATTATTCAAGAACTTGGGGAACAAAGAGAGTCACTTATAAGGACTAAAGATAGGGTAAATTAATTAAATAAGATTTATCGGTAATAAATTATTCTTAAAATGATATATTAAAAACTCTTAATCTCAATGTTCAAACCATCACTAATCAAAAAATAAAACAATTGTGTAAATGCATTTCTCATCCTTTAATCATTTGTTAATATCATTTCTTAATAAAGCAAATTAAAAAAATGTTTGAAGACAAATTAATGCTTGTCTATTAAAAATGACATTGATAAATTATAATTTTTAAGAATAAATATAAATTGTGTTTATCTAAAAGTTTGTGATGAAAGCATTTATTACTTTTTTTTTTTTATAAATCTCCTCATAAACACACTTTAATGCAATTTTTATATAATTCCTCCTTTATTTTTCTAACAGTTTCGACTGTCCTGCAGTCTTCATCAGAGCTACAACATTTAAACATATAATCATATAACCATTTTATATACATATAAAAATACAATACAGAGAGCATACCAATAGCTCAAACAAGCTCTTAATTGATAAGTGCAGTAAGAAAAAATATTTAAAATCTCTATCTGAAATACTCTTATCCCCAGATCAATTAAGAGCTTGTTTGAGCTCTTGGTACACTCTCTGTATTACATTTTTGTAAATACAAACTTATAAAAGCATTCATAATCATATTTTATTTTTAATTTTATGCCTTTACTTATCTTGTTCCCTAATTATTATTTTCTTATTATTTCTTCTTTTTTATTTTTTCTTCTATCCTATCTGTCACTCTATATTTATTCTTTAATATATCTCTATAACCTTTCTATTTTATATATAATAATAATAATAATAATAATAATAATAATAATAATAATAATAATAATAATAATAATAATAATAATAATAATAATAATAATAATAATAATAATAATAATAATAATAATAATAATAATAATAATAATAATAATAATAATAATAATAATAATAATAATAATAATAATAATAATAATAATAATAATAATAATAATAATAATAATAATAATAATAATAATAATAATAATAATAATAATAATAATAATAATAATAATAATAATAATAATAATAATAATAATAATAAAATAATAATAATAATAATAATAATAATAATATAATAATAATAATAATAAAATAATATTATTATTATTATTTTATTATTATTATTATTTCTACAAGGCATTTACTTATAACTATCTGTTTAAATAAAATTAGAATTTTTCTAAAGATATTAACAATTAATCTTAGATGATGGGAATATTCCAAGTATAATTATAATTAAATATTCATAATTATATTTATATATATAATTGTTTATACAGATTGCTTGATAAATTCGCATGTTATTTTTATCATAACAGCTGAATTTTTTTTGTCTACTGAGGAAATATAATTTTAAAATAATAAATTTATGTATAATTTTTTAAAGTGGAAACTCATATATACATAAGTACTTGCTATATATCTGTTAAGTTTAATCTTGTTTTTAAAATAGCAATTGAAGTTTTGATTTATTGAGAAATGTTTTCAAATAATAAATTTATGTATCGATTTTCAAAGCGAAAACACACTGTTTGCAATATATATACATGGGCTAGTACTTTCTGGATGCCTACATTGGCATTTTATTTTTATAACAAAATGTAATAATATATATACTGTAATATATACAGTAACTACCATATAATTTTTTTTTTTAAAAATATTTTAAAACAATACACTATAATCAATAAACATCACATGATCACCATTTCTTATGCTTGCTCTTAACTGTTATTAAAACAGGCAAAGCTTAAAACCAATCCTACCTAATAGGATTGGTTATTAAAGAACCAAAGACACCAAAATGTATAGGTACTGAACTGAGTTCAGACCTATATGACTATATAAGCTGATGAGCTTGGATTGAAAATACTATAGTGTTTTCAATTTAAGTCTCATAGTTTTGTAGTTAAGTAGAGATAAAAGGTGGCTGCTGGAGGGAAGTATTAGATTTTAAGATCTAAGTGCAGTGCTCTCAGATCCAAGGCTCCTCACTGACAAAGGCCACAAGCCAGAAACTAGTCTGGGGATATTGGATAAGTAAGCACTAGATGGGGACTTTAGCACAAGCCTTCTGGCATCCATTGATTACTCTGGCTTGCACTGAGTGGCAATATGTATAGAGAGTTTTGCATGTTTTAATACACCATAAACCTTATAATCAATTGATCATATCATTTCCAACTCTTATCAATTCATTGCAGGATGAACATCTTAAATTTAATCCAGTTTGTCCAAGTCATAGCCTCTCTTTTCCACATCACATCAGAAAATTTCCTTATTTTATCCACCTAACTTATATGTAGTCTCTTTCTGGTTCTCTTGGGATCCAATTTAAAACTTTAATGGTCTGTCTATTATCATTTCTTCTAACATATATTCAACCCAGTTCCATTTCACTCTCTTAATTGTGATATTTGTTTTCTCATCCATGTATTATTTCATTTTTGATCTCTTCTTCCTACTCCTAGCATACATCTCTATATATTTCATTAAATGTTCAAGTTTTATATCTTTAAATAAGAACTGGTAAAATACATATATTAAAATATATAGGCATAGATTCTTTTGATATTGAGTTATTTTTACCAAAAACACCATCCAAATTTAATTCTATGACTAATGTCATCCATTCTATTTTTATCTTCATTAATAATCTTAATAAGATATAGGCAGTTTCAACTTCTAATTCACGATTGTCAATTTTTATTTTCAGTCTTACTGTATTATTTTCATTTGATAAGTCTTGTAACATTTCCTGACTTTTTGAAGCATTATTTGCAAAAACAATAGCATACATTGCAAAATCTAGATGATATAAATAATCTCTATGTATGTTTATTCCTTTGTCTTCTCATTTTAATCTACAAAATATTTCTTGTAAAACTGTTGTAAAAAGTTTTGGACATGTGAAATTATCTCTATCGTGGTTTTTTTTTTTTTTTTAGTATTACCATGTAATTTAATTACTGCTGTTGCATTCTTTTGAATATTTTCCAGAATATGACAATTATCTTGAATCTATATCTTGATAATCCAACTTTAATCACTCTGGAAATGTGTACAGCCTCAAATGCCTTTTCATAATTTATAAATCAAAAGGATAATGACAACTAGTATTCATTAATCCTCTCTGTAACTTCTCTCAATATTTGAATATGGTCCACGGTACTAAACCATTTTTAAATATACAGTTCATTCTTTCGGTTGGTTTAAATTCAAAGTTCACTGTAGATGAATTATAATTATCTTCGTAAAGATTTTATTATAGATTTGATAAAAAAAAAATCTTCATTATCACCTTTCTAAATCAATATTACTATTGTCTTCTTCCAATCATCTGATATATCTTTATCATTTAGACAAGTAATGTAAAAATATTCTATTTCCTTCTTTACAGATTTAAGTGCATGTCTTATTTCTTCAAGTACATGATAAGTCAGAGATTGTAGTTATTGTAATTGTTTTATCTTTGTAGCTTTTCCACACATTTGATGATGCTATCCCTCTTATATAGTAATAGTTCCATTTTTTTTTTATTACTGAAATAACTTTTTGATCAATACCAAGATATTGTTTATATTTTTGAAATGTTTATTCTCTACTGTAGCTATTCTTGCCAATTCACAGTTATATTTTCTTATATCATACCATCTTATAAAACTCCAGATAGTCAGTCCTTATTGAGTGACTTAAATATTTTTTATATTGCTTCTTTTTTTTCATATTGCTTTTTTTATATCAGCTCTTTTTATTGTCACTTTTAATAGAATCAATTAACTTTTTATTGATTCTAGTTAAGTTTGAATCATCTTCAAAATCTGTTCTAAGTTTAAAATGATAATCAAGTTATAATCTAAATTCACTGGGATGTTTTTGAATATTGGGAATATCAAGTATTAATAATGTCTTTTTTAATACTTTTTGTCTCTAGTTTTACATTGGCATGTAATACAACGATCCTAATCAATGATAACTTTTTGCATTGAATGTATTGAGAGTATTAGAATCTTGAAATATATATTATCTAGTAGTCAAAATATAATCCAATTCTGTTGTGTCTTTATTTGTATTTTTCCATGTCCAATTCTGTTTAGTATTTTAAAAAAATCGCAATATATTTTTCTTTTTCCGCAAATTCCACAAGCGTATCTTCTTTCATTTCTATGACCACAACCAAATTTACCAATAGCATTTATATCTAAACAAGGTAAAGCTCTCCATACAGTAGTGCCACCCTGTGCCAACCAGAGTAGTCAATGGATGCCAGAAGGCTTGTGCATAAAATCCCTATCTAATGCCTACTCATCCATTGATTACTCTGGTTGGCACAGGGTGGCACTACTGTATGGAGAGTTTTGCCTTGATTATAAACAATTATGTGCTAGTATAAGTGATGGTGATCATGTGATGCTTAATGGTTTAGCATTTATATCTTTCAATCAATCTCAAATTTTTGTTTTAAAATTTACTATGACAATTTTAAAATTGTTTCAATGGGATCAAAAACATTTTGTATATCTATATAAAAATCCTGTACTTTTTCATCACAATGAAAACTTGTAAGGGCATGACCCTAATTATCTGCATTGGGTAACTTCTATAAAATTAAATAACTAATTTTGCTACTTTGTCTTATATACTACCAAACTCTACAATTTTGTTTTTTCATTTTTTGTTTATAATCTCACTTCACTTGTGTTTCCAATACTTCTGCCTTTTATCCACATTTCAAATCCTTCACTTTTTCTTTTAATTTCATAACGTCACATTCAGTATTAGCCATTTCTTCCAATTCACATAATCTTTCTCCTCTTGAATGTGATCTACAATTATCAGTGGCTAAATAAAATGTCATCATCAAATAGCAGCCCGTTCTGCAGTCAGAGAACTCTTAACATCCTCTGCCTTTGGCTGCCAATCGCTGCCTTGGCTAATGATGCTATAGCCTCCTGGAAATAAAGACCATAATTTAATTTTGTCTATCATGTTTATAAAAAAACAAACCTTTCAGACACAATTTATATTTCAATTAAGCAATTGAAAATAAAATCATAATGTTTCTTGGTATTAAACTCAGAAATGAAAAAACCCAGTAAACTCACAACAGTAGCTGATCTGTTTTGGTGAGCAGACTATCTACAGTCATTTACCATATCAGCTGTAGTGAAAAGAACAAATGGAATGGAGTGGACATTAGGAATTTGTCATGTTTATTCCCTTTCATGTTTCAAAGAGTCTCCTTTCAGTTAACTATAAATTTCTTTTTGCAGCCACTTCTTATAAATATAAAAACATATAACAACATTTACATTATTAACTGGAAGTAAGAATTCTTTTCAAAAATTACAAAGTAATTTCTCCATTTTTAAAAAATTAAATTGCTGAAAATAAGAATTCTTTAAAATTATTATAAAATGTTTATTTTTTAATTTATTTTAATATGGTTGTCTTTTAAAAGAAAAATTGATGCTGGATTTGAATGATTTTGCAGTAATTTTAATTGAAACCAGTGATTGGTCAAAATTTTAAAAAAATGCAGGAAATGAAATGAAAGTGTAAAAAAATATTTTAAGCTTAAAACTGAAATTTATATGAATAAAAACATTAAATTCTTTATCTGAAATTTTTAGATGACAGATGTTTGTGGCAGTCTGTCTTTTTAACCGATATTTTTCAGTATCATAATGATTTGAATAAGAAACTTCAAAGTAAATATATTACAAAAAGTAAAAATTTTTAAATGAAATTAAGATTATTTGAAAATCTTCGGATACAAAAATTTCTTTCGTTTTTTAGGTTATAAAAAACTATATAAAAGTTTGGTAAATTCTAATTCCTCGACTGAAGATTTTGTCAAAAAAAAACAACATTAAAGTATTTTGAGAAACTTTTGTTTTGGTAGTATTTACTTTGCAAAACATGTTCCAATTCTTTCAATGTAATTATTGCAGAAGTTAATGAAGATTGTGTGTAATTAGAAGTAATAGATCTTCAAGCAAATGATGTGTTGAAAATATCACATAAAAGTTAAAAAAAATAATTCTATTTTACTCTTCACTGCCACAACATGAATTTTCAAACATTAAAATATTGCCAGAAAAGTAAATTTATTCAAAAATGAAATGCATGAAATCAAAAGTTTGATCATGTATTACAAATAAACATCTATTTGACTTTTTATATCAGTACTTCCCATATTAAACCTGGTACTACAAAAGTCAGTGAATTCTAATAATAACACAGATCATATTAAAATTTTTTCTTTCATTTTGCTGATATATTGTGAGGTTTTCTGAATTTGTTTAATAAAATTGTACAAATAGTAAATAAGCAAGAATTATTTAATTTGCCTTTGGGCTTTGAGTTACAGATATTTTTAGCTTCGAATTAGTTTTTGCTTTTTGTATATCATTACCAGATATAATCGTTGATAAAATAAGAAACCTTACATGATGCACTTTGGAAAGTAGATACAATATTACTTTTTTCATTTAGGTTAATTCATTTCTTTATTTAAGAGTGCCATATCAATTTTAGATTAATCTTTCACTTCCTTGACTAAAGACTTTTCCAACCTAAATTTAAATCCTCTAATTGTGTTTATTATAAAAACTATGAACTTCAGGTTGTAGCACTGAACTTATACCACATGGTTTTCTGTAAGAATTTATTTCAGTCTTTTTTGACTATTTTCCCCATCATTCTTTCGCAGAATTTTTTTTTAATTTTTTTTTTTTACTTCTTGATTTTTTTTTATTTTTATTCTTTTGTTCTTGATATTTAAAAAAAAATTTCTTCCTATTTAGTCGATATTTTTTCATTTCATCATTTGTACTTCTTACATTTTTTTTACTTCTTCCTGGCTCTTTTACCAACATTTTTCTGCATTCTTCCTTATATCCTCTCCCTTTTTACATATAGTTTTATCTCTTCATCTATTTTCTTAAACATTTTTCTTTCAACTCTGATCATTTCATCCATATATTATATTTACTTATAAATCTTTTGGATATGCAATATTTTAATTCTAATTTGTTATTTTATATTGAAGATTATAAATTGATTTTATTTATGTTATTTTATTTTGTTTCAATTGAAAAAAAGTATTATTGTTAACAAATTACTATTTTGTAGCAGCCAACCACTGTCAGAACTATGCATTTTTTATTATTGTATATGTAGCAATTCATAGCATTTTTCGTTTAAAAGATTTACATAAGTGATATTTTTTCAACAATCTCTCCATCATATTTGTATATGTGTGTCTTACTAATAAAACCTTCTATAGATTCTATTAAAGTTTTATTAGGGATATTTAAAAGAATGTTAATGAATGTTTCTGTAATTTTTTTAATTCATATTTATCAATTTTGTTAAAAATGCCATATTGGCAAATTTAGCAATGTAAGTGATATGCTATTAATTTAGTTTTTTTTTTTTTAGTTTTAAAAAAATTGAATTTCTGTAAAAAAAACAATTTAAACTATTATTTCAAAATATAAAATATAAAATGCGTTAAAACGAGAAGCTGAAGACAAAGAAATATTAATATTGATACAAACTAAATATCTGTATCTAAGTATGTGGCTAAGCACTTTCGAGGACCAGAGTCCTCTTATTCATAGCCATCTTGTGAATAAATAAATTGATTAAGAGTGATGCAAATATATGTAAATGAGATAGTTACATATCACTCTTAATCAATTTATTTATTCACAAGATGGCTATGAATATGAAGACCCTAGCCCTTGAAAGAGCTTAGCCACATTACTTAGATACAGATATTTAGTTTGTATCAATATTAATATTTCATTGTGTTTAGCTTTGTGTGTTCGTGCATTTTAGCGCATTTTATATTTTATACTTTGAAATAATTAGCCACAAAGTCTAAACTCTTTGCGCATTTAAACTATTATTGTTTATTATAGTTAACAGATGCTAGTGACCAACTTAGTAAGACAAGAAAGGTTCTTCAGACTATGGGGAAAAGGTATAAATTAAATATATTTTTTATTAAAATAAAATATAAATTATTTTAAATTTGATTTTTATGCATTTCTTATTTAATTACTAGTCATGCATAATATGGTTTTAAGCGTAATATTAATACTACTATATGAAATAAGCCATGTGCTCAACACACCTTAATTAATACAGTTTTTGAATTAATTCATTTCATGAATTGAGCTATCATTTCATTTAATATTGTTAACTTTCAGTTTAATGGTTTCTTTTTAATTATTAAATTATTTTAATGTTAAAAGAAGAAAAGTAATTTTAATTTAAAAAGTATTAATAAAAAATTATTAAGATTTTTTTTCTTGATTGTTAAAAGATATTTCAAATGATGTCTATGATCCTTCTTTTTCAGGCAATGGAAGAAAAAAAAAGTTGTTAAAGATTACATCTTAAAAAATATATGAAATATTAAATTTTGCATATATACAAATAATTTATACATAAGTAGATTTCGTGCCGTAATATATTATATTTATAACCCAATGAATGATAATTGTATTTGTTTATATATTTAAAGCTTTCGGGCTAAGATGCCTAAGACTGGCTTATATATATAAAAAGTTAAGTTTAGAAAAGGTTGGTATCAACCTTTTCTATCAAAATCTCTGTCTCGTGTCTAAGCTTGATTGTTTATTAGATATCTGTTTAAAATCTGATTGGCTTCCTCTGTTATAATTGCGCATGTGAGAAAGGCTAGCATACTTTCAATTTATTAACAACACTTATTATATTAATCAGAAAATAATAATAATTCTTTACAACAGCTATATAATCAAATAATAATTTTGTACATGAAAAGCTTTTTACAGCACCTGCTTTGGTGCCCTTTTCAAATGTTACTAATCTGCTTAACTTTAATGAACCACCTGACATAAAACCATCCAGTGTCCAATAATGGAATTAAAACAAACAATTATAATACAAATAATTAAACCAAATCAAAACCCTCATATATAAATTCAATAATTACAAAACAAGTGACTATATCATAGCAATATTACATGCATTTTTTAATACAATTATTTATATCAAATTATATAATTTTCCATTCATTTTTAATCAACCAATTATTAACCAAATTTGTAAAAGTCTTATAAATATTCATGCAATTAGTCAAATTATTTTTAATATGTTTCATATATTTGTCTTCTTTTTGGATCTTTGATAAATTTAAATAGTTAATACTTTTTATAGAATGTATTCTATGGCCATATTTCAAGAAGTGAATATATAATGCAGACCTATCATCTCTTCTTTTAATAGCATTGTTATGTTCTTTGGCTCTTCCCTCTAACTGTTTTCCAGTATGCCCAAAGTAAATCATTTTACAAATTTCGCATGTAATTTTATATACAATACCTTTTTTTGAACTGTAAATCATCCCTTAACCTATAATTACCTATTAATTGATCAAGATTTTTACTACTTGGCCAGCCAATATGTATATTCTCATCATTGTAATTTTTATTATATCTTAAAGTGTTATAAATCTTAGGATAATATGAAAGTTTAATCCATTTCTTACTTGATTCATTATTACCATTATCAATACCATTATTATTCTCAAAAATTTTATCATCTACCATAGATTTTTTTATTCCTTTCCAATTCTGTTATTATATTAATACAAAACAAAAAACATTTCATTTAATGCTTCATTATTTTCTTTATAAGAGATGGTGATCATGTGATATTATAGATATAAATGAACATTTACTATATGGACAATAAATAAAAAATACTAAACATCATATGATCACCATATCTTATACTAGCACATAATTGTCATTAAACAATGCAAAACTCTCCATACAGTAGTGCCACCCTGTGCCAACCAGATTAATCAATATAATTCTGGTTGGCACAGGGTGGCACTACTGTAAAAAATACTATTGAGATCTTCATGACATGTGAAAATACATAGATATTATATAATTTTGATTTGTATAGCCTAGACTTTTCAGAAAGGACAATAGTGTTCTGTTGTAGACCATAATGTATTTTTATTGCTATGAAGAGGATAACAAACTGATATCAAAAACAGTGTTTAGGAAGGGTTAAAATGCATTGTATAATAAATGTTAATAATGTACAGTAAGCATAATGATACTAAATAAATTATCTACTTACTTCATTGTTCAGGGTTGATGTCATGATCATCATCAAACTCTGGGCGTCACTTGATAGATACCATCAGAAAATATTCCAGGGGTGTACCCTATTTCAATATTAATATAATGCAAAAGATTTTCTTCATAATATTTAATGATAAAAGTGACTGGTACATTACCCTCTGCCTATAATATCTGGCCAAATCAAGGATTACACAAATTACTCTTGGATAAAATGGAGCATGGATTTCATTTTTAGAACTGGCAATTTTTATATAAAATTATTGAAGCCTCACAATATTTAAATAAATAACAATAAATGATAACTTATTTACAGATTCATAATAATATAGTTTGCAGTGCAATTTTGTATTTTTATTCTTAATCACATATACATTTATACATTGTGAAAAAAGTGAATTGAAAAGAAGTGTAAAATAAACTTTGATGATAAAATATTTGGAATCTGAAGCTATCAATCTCATGAAGACATCCTTTGATGTTAAAGGAAGTTGGGTTTTGAATTGAATGATGGGAAGGCTATTTTGTTTTATATATGTACATTGTATGTATCTTGAATTTCGTTTGAAAAGGTCTGTTTGTTAATAGATAAAACCATGGTTGTGGAAGAATTTTAATAAAGTTTAGTATTTTTTTTGTTACTACTGTAAAATATATGAATTTTTATTTTATTTATTTATTACTAGTATAGTGTTAGGCAGTATTTAATTTTTATTCATTAGCAAATATTTACAAATCATATATCCAATAAAGTATAATTAATACCTTTAAATAATATTTTCTAATTTAAATTGAATTCTTTTTCTACATAATTAATGCCTTGTTTACTCAAATTTTAGTAACAAGCAATGTTATTCATTTAATAGTCTCATATCTAAAGTATGTTTTAATTGATGTTTCATGATTATGTGTGGAAAGACAAAATAGTCAACAAATTAAAATGTACAAGGTTTATTCCTGATCAACTTTAAAATATTAATTTTGTAAATTACAGCATATAATATAAAAATATAATAATGTGATCAAGTATTTCTTGCTGTCAATATATATCGTGTGTCTATAATGCATCAAAGATATAACATTACATGTTTGATGATCCTTAGAAATACAATTCATTTTTTCTGTTACTTTTAAATACAAAGCTGTCACACACACACACACATATAAATATAATTAGTCTATCAAGTACATGTAACTTCATATATATTTTCCTTAAATTAATACTAATTCAAGAAGTGATCATTTTTTGGGTATTACCCCTTGTGAAACCGTAATCATAAACTTAATTCAATGAAGTAGTCAGCCATCGGATCCTATCTCACATAAATAGTTTCCTGACTATTATTAAATCATTCATAAAGGCGAACAGTGGATTCTACCCCTGATAAACAAAATCCTTTAAATTAATCACTTTTCATCACAATATTAAAGTATAGGATATACTTAACTATAAACAAAAATTCTAAACAGTTGCATGTATATAATAAGTTCATACACATAAAAGTATATTTTAATGTGGATTAATGCAAGGGTCAAATCTACATACGAGACATTACCAATCATATTTAAAATAATTAACAAAACGTTTTAATTTAAACTTCAAATGATAACAGCACTTTTTTTTTAAAAAAAAAGCTGTCTCTTATTTAAATTCTTGAACGTTTCATGTATTGAAACATATTTCCCATGCATGCATGTGCACTGTATTATCTATTATGACTATTGTGCTCTCTCAATAATGTTTCTAATCTTTTGTCTTATATACATTATTATGCTAGCTTTTTGTTGTTGTTGTTGATATTACCCATCTACATTTGAAACAAAACGCCTTTTAAAAGAAATATACATTTTGTAACGAGCATAGACGTTCGTTACATTGTTTTTTTTTTTTAAATTTATTAAACATGAAAGTAAATTAAGAAGTTCGCATTTAAAAATTTTCTTTAAGAATTAAAAATTGAAATTAAATATCATCTTAAACTCTTATATATTAATTAAATCGCACAGATAATGAAAAATTATTAAAATAAAACTTTATTAAAGAAAAAGTATTTTAAAACTAAATTTTAAAAAGATTTGGAGATGAAATTATATCTTTAAATTTATCTTTAAATATATTTTTGATTTGGAAAACAGGTTAATTAATCAGAAATGGAAATGATTGTTAATTAGTTAAATGTAAACCAGCCTTCGGCATTTAAATGTAAAAACACCGGTCAGATAAGAAAACAATAGAAACTGTTAGCAAATAAGAAGAAATCCCTATGGAATCGGACCGCAGCGAAAGGACCATCGCATCGGTGACGTAATGTAAATTCAATCCTTCACATTAATATAAAAGGAAAATTTGGAAATTATTAATCAGTGACTGGAAATTGATTATTACGATGTGACTATATGTAGTAGTACGGAGTTGGAGGAATTGACAGACGCACGGTCAATTCTTTCAGCTGTTAAAGAAGGGAGAAATGAACTATCGTTTCCTACATTGAGGACCAACTAAATTAAAAAACCTCTGAATGAATAAATAAAACAACCGCTAAATGGATACCAATTTTAGGACGGCGTGGGAATTTACGTTCATGGCAAGCAACGGATAAAGTTGGACATTTTAAAAATCATAAGAACTTATATATTCACTTGAAACAATAAGAACTCTAAATTTTAAAACTTTTTAGTAAATAATGCAATAGAATCCTATCTGACCAAACTAAATTCTTCATTAATAATGTTATTTGATGTATTTTTTTTCTTATTTATTTTGTAAAATCATTTCCATTTATTTATTTTTTGTTCTTTAAGTTTTAGTATGATTGTTGTTTTCCGTTAAATAAATTATAAAAATGTTAAACTTAAGTTGGGCGTGAATGGCTGTATAGATTTGTAAAGTTATATTAGGGGAGGGTAATCTTAGGTTATTTATGTCGTTGTTAGATTGGGTCAATGGATTGGATATATTATGTAGTTAGTAGATGTAATCGGAGATTCGCTACTGGCAGAATCGTTTATATATACGCCGCACTCACCCGTTTGCCTATGGAAGGAATTATAAGACGGAGAACGCAGTTCCTTTCTATGGAGTTTTTTTTTTTATTGTTCTTCTCGTTAGATAGATGTAATATTCCTATCTGATTGAGAGTCAATGTCTTTCTTAATTCTTTTGGTGCTGCCGTATTTCGTATTACATTGAATACATCGATATATCAGATGGATTGATGACAGTTTGACGGCGAATTTTAGCCTAAGGTTAAATAGGGATAGAATATTTTAATTTCAATGCAAATCTATGTAGTATTCATACTCGATTCTAAATAAAAATGCATTAAACTTAAGTTGTTTATAGACGCTTGCATGGATTGTTTATCGGTTAACTATGTTTTGCGTTTTCATATTTGATCAAAATATATAGACATTCGATAAATAATGATACCTTACGGTGAGTATCTAAAATGTATTTATTCGGATGTCTTTTAAGTTATTGGTGACAATGCAAGTATCTTATGATGAATACTATTGGGTTACGTAGAAATTTCCCTCCGCAATTGTCAGTAATCAATAATTTTGTATTTTGATCGTTTATGTTTACTTTGAAATGTTTTTGACCGTGAAATCTATGTAACCGATCTATATTCAACATTATAAACAAGCTTTCCTAAATTTATCTGTGCGAACTTAATTAAAATGTAAAATTAGAATATAATAGTAATTAAAGGTAAATTAAAGTCAAAAATCAAAGTTAAAAATAATGTTAAATGTTAAAATGTAAACTAATACTAAAATAATTTTAAATCTTATATATATGTGCATAAATAAATGTTTGTATGTTAATTACTGGCAGTGGCTTATTTTATTTATTTTTTAATGTTGAAATCTAATTAGATAAGATCTTATATTATTTAATCTCTGCTATTCCACTGAGCTAGTGACATGGGCTAACGACCGGAACCAAAATATTTAAAAAAAAATTTTTTTTTTTTTTTTGACTTACGTATCTGCCTACTTTATAAATTTTTAGATGGCGCCCCGTAGTGCAGTTTACGTTAAGTGCATTCTCCGGATCGTTACAATTTTAATCAGTATTAATTTTTAAAACAAATTCTATTATCAAGAAACAAATATTGTTTGTTTATATTCTCTTAAAAAAAAAAATTAAATGTTAAGATAAATTAAATTGCCATGGAAGTTATTTCTTTCAAGTCAGATTAAGAAAACAAAGCAAATCATTCCTTTCCTCATAGTGTTTACAATTGACAATTTAAGCCAATAAACATCACATGACCTCCACTTTTTACGCTTGTGTATAACTGTTGTTAAAATAGGCAAAACTCACTCTACGTATTGTCACACACATTGATTACTCTAGCTTGCTGTGTGTGGCAATAGTTATAGTGAGTTTTGCCTGTTTTAACAACAGTTATACACAAGTGTAAGAAGTGGAGGTCATGTGATGTTTATTGGCTTAAAACCAATCCTGTCTAATAGGATAGTGGTGGCTATGGTTATTAAAGAACCAAAGACACCAAAATGTATGGGTACTGAACTGAGTTCAGACCCATATGACTATATAAGCTAATGGGCTTGGATTGAAAACATTAAGGTGTTTTCAGTTTGACTCATAGTTTTGTAGTTAAGTGGAGATAAAAGGTGGCTGCTGGAGGGTTGCATTAGATCCTAAGATCTAGGTGCAGTGCTCTCAGATCCAAGGCTCCTCACTGACGAAGGCCACAAGCCAGAAACTAATCTGGGGATATTGGATGAGTAGGTACTAGATGGGGATTTTATGCACAAGCCTTCTGGCATCCATTGATTACTCTAGCTTGCTGTGTGTGGTAATACGTATAGTGAGTTTTGCCTGTTTTAATTGACAATTTATCCTAATTTGAAAATTAAATATACTAATACATTTTTTTTTTAAAGATTAGAGCAAAAATAAGGTTCTTAAAATAAATTCTAAATTATAAACACTTTATTTTTTAATCACATAATTTGAAGCTGAAAGATTGCATCATAACATATCATAGAAATAGGATGTAATAAATATTTACATATTTGGAGGTCATGGATTGATTTTATGCTGATTCTTAACTTGTCATTTGATGTTACAATGGTGTAATTCATGTGTGATTGCTGACATGAAAAAACAAATAAATTAATATTTAATTAATAAATATATTTTGAATAATAGTTAAAATATTTTAATAAATATGGGAGCAAATTAGACTGATAAAAAAAAATCATGAACTCGTAATTGATTGGATATGCATGTATAGTTTCTGACATTCATTGTCTCATTTCATTGGTTCCAGATTCAGAGCCATATAATGTGAACTATCATTTTTTAACATCCATTATTGACAAATCATTTTAAAGTAATATTTTCTGTAAGGATAGATTTTTTTTTTTAAAAAAAATTTAAATCAACATTTTTATTTTAATTAAAAGTAATAATAGTAACAATCTTATCTCTTTTTTAATTGTTATACACCTCGATCTTGTTTTATGCGGATTATTTTAGTGCAATTTTGAAGTTATGCGATTCATATTTCTTCTTAATATCTTTCATATTTCACTATATTTATTACATATCAAGAAATTTAAATTATTAATAACTTATTTTGTCTTGAAATACTTTTTTTTTCTCAAAAATATGTTATATTAGCAGCTAATGTGAATATGGCCTGGAGGTGTATGTAGAATCTTAGCTTCTATGTAAATAACCTACTTATACTAATGAGTAAATAATAATAATAGATATATACTTACATATCTAAATATAGCAATAAATATTCAAAAATTTTAAACTTTTAAAACGTATTTTGTTAGATATAACAGAAATATTTTTTTAGATTGTTAAAATAAATAACGAAGATTTTATTGATTTTTTAAACTGAAAATAATCTTTCTAATGATAATGTTTAATCTTTTTGTTTTGATTGCGATCTCATTTTTTAAATATAGAAAAAGGAAACCATTAACACTGCACAAGTCTGAAAGTGGCGCTAGTTGTACATCACATCACGAATCTGATTTCTTACCAGTTCACAAATGAACGCATATTGTCAAATAGCAGTAATGATTAAAATATGTATGAAAAAATGTAAAATTAAATACTGTAGTTAATAAAAAAAGTTTGTCTTGTATTAATTTTTTTCAAATATTTAAAATTTTTTATTAATCATACTTTATTTCCTTATTTTTTTAATGTGAATTTTAAAGTAATTTTTCCTTGTTGCTTTGCTTTTATGCCAATTTCTGAAAATTACAGAACCTATCCCTTATTTTTCAAGGTAACATAGGTACCTATCCCTTATTTTTCACATTTAACATAGGTATCAGTCAGCTGTTAACTTTCAAATCTTGTGATCTCGTACAATAACGTACACCAAAACTTCCGACAAACTGAAGTGATAAATTTGTAAAAACGGACTCCATGTACACATTATTTCATATTTTTATGAGGTTTGGAAAGTTATTAACAGACTGATATGTATGTGAAATGTCATAGCAACTCTAATCCGTAAGACTAATCTCCCAGACTAATATACGTAAACCTGAAAAAGTACATTTTTAATAATATGAAAAGTATAAATTTGTTTGCTTACGTAGCATTTTTGTTTTTGTTTAAATAAAATTTGGAAATTGCTGGCCATGTTTGTGATGGCAGAATGCTGTAGCTTTTTCCAGTGGGGGGTGTGTGTGTTTGGGACAGCACAAAGTGCCATATTAAAAATTTATAACTATCTGGTTTTATTTAGTATCGCAAAGTGTTTTGATTACTTTTGAATTTATACTTTTCATATTGTTAAAAATTTATAAGTAGCTAATGCAGTACTTTGTGCTGTTGCAAACATGTTTCTCCCCCATTGGAGAAAATAACGGCATTTTGCCCTCGCAAACACAACTATTAAATTCTCAAATTTTACTTAAAATTTAAAAAATACTACATATATTAACTATAGTAGGAAAGTATAAATGGACAGTAAAGCTAAGAAAAAAGGAAAACATAGCATGTCTATTAGTTATGGCAGAAAGTTATACAATGAACAGATTAAAAAAAAAGAAAAACATATGTCTATATCAAGAATTATAAAAATGGAGAGTTAAAGCATGTGTTTATGCGATATCACACCTGCACGGGATCTTGATCAAGAAATGTGTCAAACTAAATTTAGTTTGTTAAAAAAAAAAATTAATAGACTTTTATCAAAACAGAAAAAAAAGAAATAGTAAACTTTTACCAAAACAGAATCATTGTGGTGGACTGATCTTTTTTATATCATCCAGAATACAAAGAAAAACATCATCTATGGTTAACATGAAAATATTTGTTATCTGGCAGATCGTAGTTCCTCAGTTTTGTACGTTTTCCAGCAATCTGAATAAATTGTCGAGCCCTCTTCCACATTTTGTTTGATCACTTCCATTAGAGTTGTCACTGTTTTATCCTCAATTGCCACAATGAAATAGTCATCGGTCTTCCTGCCCATAGCTACCTGTTTTTATTTCGCATCATAATGTGTTTTTATTATTTTTGTGTATAAATTTATCACTTAAAATTGTCAGAAGTTCCAATGTTCACATTATTTAACAAGATCGCAAAGTTAATTGATGGGATTACAAGATTAGATATTTATTGACGGAATGACATGGATGTGAAAAAGCATAGCAGGTTTAATACATAAGTTGAATTCAACTTTCTATTGAAAGTTTTAACATTTTTTTAGAAATAACTAAGCATTATATTTGTCATAAGAAAATAACTGTCAATTTATTTAATTTTTTTGGCACTTTTTGTAATAAATTAATGATTAGATAAGACCATTTATGTTAAAAAATCGATACTATCTCTGATTTAAAACAGGCAAAACTCATTATACGTATTGCGACACACAGCAGCTAGAGTAATCAATGGATGCCAGAAGGCCTGTGCATAAAATCCCCATCTAGTGCCTACTCATCCAATATCCCCAGACTAGTTTCTGGCTTGTGGCCTTCGTCAGTGAGGAGCCTTGGATCTGAGAGCACTGCACCTAGATGTTTATTGGCAATCTCTGATTTTTTAAATATATATATATATATTGTAGTTTATATGTATATAACAATATCTTAATATTGGTGGGAAATTTATTTTTGTTTGCAAGATGCAACTATTACTAAAAAGAGAATGATATTATAAAATGTGTGGATGAAAAAGAAGCAGATCCAGAAATAGAAAAATTGTTGGCAAAGTTATATCGGAAATGTGTAAATGATGAAAATGTAAAAAGTGATTAAAAAAAGATATTAGAAACTAAACATCACATGATCACTATCTCATCCATTGATTGCTCTTGTTAGCACAAGATGGCACTACTATATGGAGAGTGTTGTTTTGTTTTGAATTGTTTAAATATTAGAAACTACAGACACATCATTCTTTTATCAGTTCTATACAAAATTTTTACCAAGATAATTACAATTTCTCTACAGCAAATTTTGGAGTTTAACTAACCATAAGAACAAGCTGGATTTAAAAGTGGTTTTAATACAGTGGATCATATCCAAAAAATGAGGGAGGCTATAGAAAGAACTAATGAATATGAGTTGCCACTATGCTTTGGATTTGTAAATTATGAGTAGGTATTTATTTCTATAAACATTTCTACAGTGATTAAAGCATTGGATTATTACTAGATCCAGGATACTGTCATATTCTGAAGAATAGCAGTGATTAGATTACACAATGATGCTAGGAAGATCAACATTGAGAAAGGGGTACAATGGGGTGACTCTGTATCTCCAGAGCTTTTTATGGCAGTTTTGCAAGGGAAATAGTTTGTGGCAAAATGGGGACTAAGGAAGTAAAAGTAAATGGAGATCATTTAAATCATCTAGATTTTGTAGATAATGTAGTTGTTTTTGCAGGTAAGGCTTTAGAACTTCAGAAAAGGTTGCAAGAATCATCCGCTGAAAGTATGAAAGTAGGTCTAAAGATAAATGTTAAAAAGACTAAACTAATGTTCAATGCCTTTTCTTAAATGAAGGAAATAATTATTAATACAGATGGCAAACATAATGAATAAAATTAATCATAGAATTAAACTTCAGTGGATTACTTTTGGTAGAAATAATTGAGTATGAAAATTAAGTATATTGATAAGTTTGAAAAGGAAGATATTTAATAACTGTGTTTTATCAGTTATTACTTATGGATATGATACTTGAATACTTACTTAATAGAAGAGCTATACAAAGACTTCAGACCATTTGATGAAGTATAGAGAGATTGGAATTGAAAACAAAACATACGGGGAGAGAACAAGAAGGTCTTACTGACATTGAAAGAATTAAGAGACTGAAGTGGATTTGGTCTGGATATATTGCTAGAAGAGATGGTAATAGATGGGCAGTTGAAATCTTACTAACAGATTGTAAAGACCTGGAAAGAGACAAAGATGAGATGGATGGATGAATTAAAGAAGTGTGCTGGGGTGATGTGGGGAAAAGAGGCTAGAGACTGGAGAATGTGGATTAAACTTGGAGAGACGGTGACTTTTATCCTGCAATGTTGTGATAAGTATGCACAGTCATTTTGCAAATAGAAAATGTGGAATGTTTTGAATTATAGTGTCTAAGTTGTAACTTAAAGTTAATGGTTAAATTGTAATTTATGTATGTTTTTTTTTATTAAATAATCATTAAATTGCTTTATATGTATAATTTTACAGAAACTTGCATTCTGTTGTTTTTAAATGTCTACCATATACTTTCATGAAGTGATTTGTATCAAAGTTTTGAGGCAAAATGTTTGGCACTTATCAATTAAACTGTATTAATTTGCTATATATATATATTATAACGGTCCTGTAACGGGCACATATGCCGTTACATTATTTTTTTAAAAAAATTAAACATGAAAAATAAAAGTTCGCAAATAAAAAAAAATTTTTTAAGACTTAAAAATTGAAAATTAAAA
Source organism: Epiperipatus broadwayi (assembly GCA_028023455.1). Classification (NCBI taxonomy): domain Eukaryota; kingdom Metazoa; phylum Onychophora; class Udeonychophora; order Euonychophora; family Peripatidae; genus Epiperipatus; species Epiperipatus broadwayi. The sequence goes on from JAQFVV010006306.1 coordinate 3,587,895, forward strand.
ATCATCTAAACTCTAATATATAAAATCGCACAGATGAAAAATTATTAAACGAAAACTTTATTAAGAAGAAAAAAAGTATTTTAAAACTAAATTTTCAGTAAAGATTTAAAGATAAAAATATATCTAAGTTTGTACAATAAAAAATGGAAATGATTATTTTAATTAGTCCAAGTGAACTAGCCCTTGGGCATTTCAAAATATATAAGAAAAGGTCAGATAGGAGAAAAACAATAGAAACTAATAGCCAATAAAAGAAATCCCTCAGGAAACAGACCAGAACAAAAAGATCATCATCGTCATGATGTAATGTCCACTGGATCCGAAAGTTTATTATAAAAGGAAAGAGATGTGAGTGAAGAGAGGTTAGATATGTGTTAAGTTGGAGAGAGTTGGAGAAGGGAATGAAAGACGCACTTTCAATTCCTTCAGTTGTTCTAAAAGAAAAATGAAACATCGTTTTCCCATATTGCGGACTATAGGACATCTGGGCCCGGCAATTAAATACCAGCTACAATAAAGGACCAACGGCTAACCGCACACCGATCTCCTCATGACTTCATGGGAATTAACACCTTCCAAATTACAAGCAATTAGAAACTATGGACTTTTTTTAAAAACAGTAAGACTATATAGCTAATGAACATTTTCAAAACAGTAAGAACTTTGATTCCAAAAACTTCCCAATATTTAAATAGAAGTAGAATTTCCTATCTGACTAAATTTTTTTATTAATTATTTTAGTGAATGTATTATTTGTTTGTTAAATCATTTCCATTAATTTGTTTTTTGTTCTTTAAGTTTTATTATGATTTTTTTTGTTAAACAACTTGTAATAAATGTTAAATTTAAGTTGGGCGTGAATGGCGGCATAGATTCATAATGTTATGTTAGTTTAAGGGAGGGTAAATCTTAGGTTATTTGTTTTGTAGTTAAATTGGGTCAATGGATTGGATATATTGGTGTAATTAGTAGATGTAGTATGAGGTCCGATACATGCAGATCGCATATTATGCCACACACACCCTTTTGCCTACGGAATGGGATGGTAAGACGGAAAACGCAGTCCCTTCCTATGGAGTTTTTTTTTATTGCTCTTCTCGTCAGACAGATGTATTCCTGTCTGTGATTGTTGATGCAGGAATGAGAGTTCTAAATTAAAATTCACAAAAAAGTCTATCTGCAGGAATTAACCCAACTTCTAATAAGATAACAAAAGAACATAGTTGACTACCGTCAGTGTAGAAATTATAAACGGAATATTTATGTCAAAATGAGATTATATTCTTGTTCTGGTAACCGGACGATAACAATAAAGTGTAAAAACATTTTGAAACTCAAAACTCTTTATTCCAATTAAACTATTTTTAGTAATATCTTCTAGATATAAAAATATGTTAACTGATATTGTCTCATTATTATAACCCAATTGAATTGTTCTAAACTTATATCTGTTTTTATTACATGTGAAATACAAACATCGCTGGCTGATATATGTGGTGAACTAATAATGTTCGCTTGACTTTAGGACTCATAATTATAATCCATCACATATACAAAAGTCTTTTGAGGATAATTTGGTGAGTTGTTTTTTCATAAAGTAAATTGAATTTTAAATATTTTTTGGGTGAAATTATTGAGGGTAAAAAAATGTTGGTTCAGTTTCGAATACGATTGCTATAATAACAGTAATGTATTTGAACTTGTTTGTTTCACAGATAAATTTATGGTTACAATAATGTAGATATTAACTTAAGATCTAGCTATTAACGTTTTGTTTTGTTTTTTAGTTTCATAGTTATATTCTATACAATAACGCTGATTGAATATTTTTCTCTTATACATTAATGAAATAGTTCAAATTTATGGATTTGTTTGTTAGATGATTCTGAACTATATTGGGGAAAATTGAGTATAAATTAGAAATGTCAAGAAAAGTTCTATTATATGAAGATAGAATAAAGAAGTTATTTCCATAGATGTTTTATTATTTATTGATATTAGAATATTGTCTTTGAAAGTGCATTTTATCTCTATATCTACAAATATTTGAAAACCAGGCACTATTCACAAACCTGGGAGCTTAATTATAAGTATAGGGGATTTGAACTCAGACTTTCAAGCATCCTTCAACTATCTAAACTATCTCATACAACTGACACACATGACCACACACATGCAGAAAAGATAAATAATCACCAATATACATATTTCATGCTAAATCAGCACTCGTCAGTTGGTCCAGATTACTATCTCCCATATATATTGTACCGAGACAAAGTCGGTACAGGTATATACGCACACACACGAGCAATGTAAACACTCTATATTTTTTTTTTCTTTCACTTTCAACTTATGATAAAAAATAAATGTAGTTTTCTTTCAATGCTTTATAAAATACACTGTAAAATAAAATGTTAATATTTCTGATTAAATAGTTTAAGGCTTTCATATAATCTACTATAATAATATTCTCTAAAAAATAAAATATAAAGTATTACTAATATGCCATTTTAAATCTCAATAAGTGATTTCTACTTGTATATGCCGCGGGGGTAATTAAAAAGGGGTTTATTTTAAATTATAACTGTAATGAAAGTTAGAAGCTTATAGAAGTGATTTTGAGACAGATTAAATGCTCGACTTTTAAACTAATGTAAGTTAAATTGTTCTCTTAAAACACGCACACATGTATGCATAAAAGGTGTGAATAAGTATGAATTTTTTCTAACTGAGATTGCAATGTGAGATTGCATAAACCTAAGATTGCCTCAAGCATATGGATTGAGTGGACATTACGTAGGACACGGACCCCAACGACAACTCAAAGAATATTGAACTCTGGGTGGAGATTCGATCCTCAGATAATAACCAACCCATATAAATATGAATCTAAATCTAAAAAAAAGGCTTTTTACACTCCTTTTTTTTCTTTGCTTGTATTTATGCTTATGCTTATAGTTTTTTCCTAGATTCCTCCGGAAGCTACAACTAGAACTTTTTCTTTTTTTTTTTTTTTTGCTATCCGGTTTATCCAATATGATCACTGTGAAATTAACATTTAGAGCGTCGATCGTCATGATGGGCTAGGAAACCCTTCAGTGATTGATCGACGCTCCGCCGCCAGAACATCTCCACAGCTATGAATGATCAACAACAGTACCGTCCGAACATAGTGCTCCAATCAGTCCAAGGACGTTGTTCCGTTTAATATACATGAATCGTCCAAACATACTACGCTGAACTTATGTGAAATGAATAACCATGTATTATGGAAACATCATCTACCAGGTTCGAACCCTCACCAAATTAGAAGCAGCAGAAGACTAAGCAAAATCCTAGGTAAACACTTTATTTTATAATGCTTCCATTCATTCTTTACATAAACTTAAAAGGCAATCTCATAATTAATTAAATTCGACTTTCGTAAATCAAAATATAAAATGATCCGTAATCCCTCATATTTAAATCTTAGTATTTTAATCTCAACTTTCGTAAATAAAAATATCAGATGCTACATAGTTCCTCATATTTAAATCTTAGGACTTTTCCAGTTATGAACTTTGATTCTAATTATTATTTTTCTTTCGCAGATAAACTATAACACACACCTAATTTCAAAATGTAAAAAGGAAATATATTTTATTATGCATAATATGTTCTTTTCTGTGCGAGTGCGAGAATGCGCGTATGTGCGTGCAAATAAAGCTATTAATCAATGTTTCATTTTTTTTTATATTCAATAAATTTTTTTTTTTAATTTAAACAAGTCGAGCATTCCTCAAATCATTTTCTATAATTAAATATTTTTTTTTTTGAAATTATTATTAAAATTAGCATTTATTCATGCAATTAATTATTTTACTTTTAAATTTGTCTTTCTTATATTTTTTTTGTTTATTTCTTTTAAATTTCATTTATAAACATCGTGCCGTAAGTCACGATGTTTACTTATTATGTAGTTAAGATAGGTTTAAGAGTTGGGAGGGCCTATTATTAATAAATATAAGTAAATGTCAATAGAGCTAGTATAAATAATTCTATTGGACTGTAGGATAAAGGGGGGATGATATTATAAGCGTCTAATTGTTTATTCTAATGATGCCTCAACCGAACATTCGTATTAGTTGTAAATAACCAATGATCCCGTCCAATGCTTGGACCGATCTGTTAATCAACCGATCTTCTTATCCATTGGTTAATATTGTGTCATTTGCCAGAATAATAGTCTTGAAGGCAATTACATCGCGACCCTGAGTGACCCCTATTGGTCCATGCTGGGAGTTCGAGCTTATGGGCAGGGATTAGACTTCAAAATCGTTTTGATATGACGTAAGGTGATGCGAGAAATTAAATTGTGAATCAAATCATCGTATCTGGCGCCCTCTTGTGTTGATAATGAACAACTATTGATATAAGAAAAAATAAATAAATCTTTACGCTGTATCATGTTTGTTTTGGAGCTCACAATCCTTTTTATGAATGGTTTAATAGGGAGCCGGTGCGTGTAGGAAGGGACGGCAAAATATATATAGTCAGTGCTCAGTTTATATTAAGATAGCAAATCCTCATACTTTAATGGACAGACTTCAATCTACTCCAACCTCCAAATTTTCAGCCATCCATATCATTGAAAATCTGATGATGAAAACTCAAATCCCATGCTGATCCCAATATTATCGCCATGTCTATGTTGACCTGAAGTCACTCTGACCCCTCATGTATAGGACCGTATCCATTTAAATACATAGAAGAGGGATGGACAGGATACAAGCTTGATGTGTAAATATTTGAAAACCAGGCACTCTTCACAAATCTGGGAGCTTAATTTTAAGTATAGGGATTTGAAGACTTTCAAGCATCCTTCAACTATCTAAACTATCTCATACAACTGACACACATGACCACTGTGGTCATGTGTGTCAGTTGTATGAGAGTTTAGATAGTTGAAGGATGCTTGAAAGTCTGAGTTCAAATCCCCAACAGTGGTTATGTGTGTCATGTCAGTTGTATTAGATAGTCTAGATAGTTGAAGGATGCTTGAAAGTCTGAATTCAAATCCCCTATACTCACTATATCTACAATAGATTTTTTGAAATAGGGTGTTGTTTTGTTACTATTTTTCTTCATTAATTTTTTTTTTTAGCTTTATGGGATTTATTTCCTTTATTAATTTGAAAAAAAGTCTAACATTAATTTTGTAAGTTCCATGCAAAAGTATTGTTACTTTTAGAAATATTTTTTTAACTTTCATAGAAATATTAGATTTGGTGTAAACTTTTATTTATTTAATAAATTAATTCTTAGAAGACTTAGTAAATCCATTAGGAGTTCAACTTTTTTTTAAACAAATTTTATATCATATCCACTCATATTAAAGAAACTTATTTTCAATGCTATAAACTTGAGCATTGTTTTAGTAGGTAAAAATAAGTCATACATCACGTGATTTAATTTAATAAACTTGTAATTATAAAAACTAAAGAGTGTGCAATAGCTATAACAAGCTTTATTGATAAATGCCACAAGAGAAAGCATTTAAAAAATCTCCATCTAGAAATTATCCCTATCCTCAGACTGGTTTCATGCTTTTGGCATTCCTCAGTGAGGCGCTAGGATATTTCAGACTCTAGATCCAAAATACCAACTCAAAGCCAATACTTATCTGATAGTTAACCTTTAAGTAGACAATCTGAAATTTTCAGACGCCTATATATTTTCAAACCCAGTTATCCAACTTAAATAGCTATGTGGGGTTGAGAATTCTTCAGCCATGACCATATATTAATAGTTTTGAGCATTATTTATTTTGTTAATAAAGAAATTACAAGAATTTCTGTTAAAAATATGTAATGATATATATCATATGTAAAATTATGTATTGTTGATATTAAAAAAAATAATGAAGTCTGTATGCATATATATATATACTACAGTGACAAATTTAAGCAGATAATATATCTATATATAATCCTTCTAAACACTTTCCTTCTTCCTTTCCTTTATTTCTGCTATCTTCATATACAATATTGTAATTCAAATAATTCTTCCACTTTTTTCAGAAAAACTTTTTATTATTATTACAGTTTCGACTGTACTTTGCAGTCTTCATCAGATCTACAAAATTCAAATACATATAATAATACAATCATTACATAATACATTTCATGTTGTATACAAATTTATCAATTCTCAAAATTATTAATTTTCTATTAACTTCTTAAAAATCTTTAATACATATTATATCTCTTATATACAATTACTTTTCTAATTTTTAATTATTGATTAATCTTTCCTATCTTCCTGTTATTCTAATATCCATAATATTTATATCATACACTAACCTTACTTTTTTCATACACTAACCTTACTTTTTTACTACCCTAATTTTATTATCCTTATCACTATTAATATATCATTCTTTATTCTTCTTATCTTTTAATTTTATTTATTCTTACTTAACACATTTTTTACCTTATTAAAATTTATGTGTAATAATTGAGATAATAATAAGGTAAAAAATGTGTTAAGTAAGAATAGATAAAATTAAAAGATAAGAAGAATAAAGAATGATATATTAATAGTGATAAGGGTAATAAAAATTAGGGTAGTAAAAAAGGTAAAGTTAGTGTATGATGTGATATTATAAAGTTAGTGTATGATGTGATATTATGGATATTAGAATAATAGGAAGATAGGAAAGAGTAATTAAAAATTAGAAAAGTAATTGTATATAAGAGATATAATATGTATTAAAGATTTTTAAGAAATTAATAGGAAATTAATAATTTTGAGAATTGATAAATTTGTATAAAATATGAATTATATTATGTAATGGTTGTATTATTATGTGTATTTGAATTTTGTAGATCTGATGAAGATTGCAAAGTATAGTTGAAAACTGTAGTAATAATAAAAAGTTTTGCTGAAAAAAGTGTAAGAAGAATTATTTGAATTGCAATATCAGATAATATACGTGTGTGAATTTATTACATTTAAATTTTATAACAGTAATTGTTTTTTTTTTTTTTTTTTCAGAATTGTTACTAATAAATTAATACTCTGTGTTATTATATTATTGGAATTAGGAATATTGAGTGGATTAGTTTATTTTAAATTTTTTTCCAAAAAGTGAGAAATCGCTTATCTTTTCGAAGGAATACTCTAGAAGCTAAGCAAACTATTTCATCTAACAATATCATGGACATTAAAATGATTGATTTCATTGAATGGAAAAAATGGGCCAAAATATATAAAATTGATCATTTAATTTTGTAAATTAAATTATTGTATATTATTTTCCCAAAAGATTTGTAACTTTATGTTTTATAGACCTAAAATAATTTAATAATAAAAATTTCTAAAAACAATCTTCAGATTTTTTTAATTTTTATAAATTTGTCATCTATTTTTGATATATAAATGTAATGGGTTAGCAAAGTTTTCTAAATATAATCTTGTAAATTCTTTCTAATATTTTTTAAAAAATGTATTTTTATTTATTAAATAATAAGTGGAATATTACCAAAATCACCTTTTCTTTTCTTTTTGCTGTCATATCTTATATAAATCCAATTTATCCAAACCACTTGGAACACTTGTACATATATACACATATACCTACATTTCGACTGTCCTGAAGAAGACTGTGGGACATGTAGATGTATGTGTATATATGTACAATAAAAGGTTTTTTTGCTAAAAAGTGTTCGAAGTGATTTGGATAAATTGGATTTAAACAAGTGGAATAAGATATTTACATTTAGTTTTGTAAATAAATAAAAAATTAACAAAAGATTAAAGTTTTTTATAATTGATTTTAAATAAAATATACATTTCCTTAAAATTATATGTTAGTGTATATATATATAACTGTCTTAAGTATGGCTTATTAACTGTTAAGCTTATAAAATCTGGCATACACAAAAAACGAGACTGTGCCTCCAAATGGAAGAGGAGAGATTAATAATGGTATTTAATAATACCTAATTATATTATGTGACAAAGGCAATTTAAGTGCTTAATTCAATGCAATGTGTGTCAAAGATGTGTGGGAGTGCAAAAGTGCTTTGTGAAATATTTTTAATTAAAAATACACTATTCACTAGATCTACTTCCATATTGGTCAAATTTATGATCACGTGAACCTAATTTTTTGTTAGGGGAATATATGAAAAAAATAGTAAAGTGTTTCAACAGTTTTTCAAGGGCATTGTGTTGAATAGTCCATAACATCATACATAACTATTTACCAACTCAGAATTTTCTTTGAAAAGGATCATAGTTGACTTTCTTAAATAAAAAAAAAAAAGTTCCGTCACAAGTTTTAGTTTGCATGTGTGAGCTCATATTAGCTAAGAAGTCTAAATAATTCATTCAAATTAGACCTATTTACCAGTTATTGAGATTAACCCTTTATTAAGAAATAGCCAATTGATTTAAAGAATTGATAAATAAATATTGGATGAATTTGGTTTGCAATATTTTATTCAATTTAAATTCAATATAATTTATAATAATTAATGCTCATATTCAGTAATTAAAATTACTTCACAATCTGAACTTTATATTTTCAAAAATCACATGATCACCATCTCTTATGCACAGGCAAAACTTTCATAGTGACACCTTGTGCCAACCAGAGTAATCAGTGGATGCCAGAAATCCTAAGATCTAGGTGCAGTGCTCTCAGATCCGAGGCTCCTCATTGACAAAGGCCACAAGCCAGGAACTAGTTGGGATATTGGATGAGTAGGCACTAGATGGGGATTTTATGCACAAGCCTTCTGGCATCCATTGATTACTCTGTTTGGCACAGGGTGGCACTACAGTATGGGGAGTTTTGCCTGTTTAATAATTTCAAAAACTTGAATCTTTGAATAAATGAATCCTCTGATTAATTGATTTGCTATTTTGCATAAATTAACTAAACTAATTGTCTATTTTATAAACAATAAAATGTATTTAAAGTATTGTTTTTAAAATTATATTATTTTTAATTTATATCTTATCAAATTAATAATGAATTTCCTATTGTAAATGTGCTTTTGTAAAAAAGTATGCAAGCCATGTGACTTTTATATCAAAACATCCTACATGGCCAGAAGTTAATTGCTTTTTTTTAAAATCTGTTCTATATTGGATAGTTTGTTAATATTTGATTAATAAAGTTGTACTGCAAGAAGCAGTCTGCTAATTTGTATTTCAATAAAGTTTAACAGTATGCAAATTAGCAATGTTAATAAAAATGCTTGCAGAAGTCAAAGAATGTAGAGGTCAGAGAAGTAGTAATATGAAAATGGAGTAGTCAGAAGCATTGAGTTGAAAGCAAACTAGTCAAATTCTTATGTGTAGACAAATATTAGCAGTAGAAACGAGTTGCAGTCTTAATCTAACTCAACTAATTTTAAAAGATATATGTGAGCAGTAATGTGCTTCTTACATGAATTGATAATCAATGATCAATGAAATACAGGAGTTGAAAGAAACATATATATCATGCTGTCAACAGTTGTAAAGATATGTGTATATAATCTGTATCTTCTGAGATATGGACTGGTATGTGATCAAGATTGATACTAACACCAACTAGCAAGTTCCCAATAGATTTACTAATCCTATCTATTGATATTATTGTTATTCAAAGCAAATAAACTTAAAATTATGTTATTAAACTTGTGTTGTTCATGTTATCAATCTATTTATATAATTGTATGGCTGCCAGATTTAAGTCTGGCCCTGAACATATTAAAATAAAAAACCAAAATACATTGGGTGTTGAAATATTTTTCCTTAAATATATTTTTTTCATTGTGTTTTTTGAAATATACAATTAAAAGGAATCTTAGAGCTTTTTTTTAAATTTTACGTAAATGAAAGATCACATGAAGATTTGAATCGTAATGAGTTTCTTGGAGACTGTTTTAATAAAACAATCATCTGGAAATAAGCCAAAAAATTGTTATTATTAGTTGTACTATACTTTGAAGATATTTTTCAGCTGTAATATATTATAATGCACAATAGACATCCTAATATTCATCACAACAGGGTACCACTAGATAGACTTCTAGCCTATAAATTTATAATTTAATGGTGAAGATACCAAATATAAATGCCTACCACAGCTGTACCATCATTCAGATATCTAAAATCACCTCTAGATCATGGAGAGCAGAGATTCTTGGCAAGTAGCAATTGGCAAAGCAGACAACAGTAAAAATGCTGAACAAATCTAACACAGCATAGTAACAGTTCAATTGTAGGGCTAAATACCACAGAGTTTGAATATATCTGAGTTTGGAACAATAATTCAAATATATATGGATTACATATAAATATATATGGTTTTAATTCTTCATGTGAGCATATAGTGTATTTGATATATGGTAGTTTAAATATCACACTTTCCCAAAAAATTTACTTATAATATTATTAGATCATCCCTGAAGTTTGATAATAAACCAGATTTAGTGCACTATATGTGTTCACACACACAGGCCATTATACAATTAGCCCGACACTGCATTGGATCCAACTACTAAAAATATAGTGACAATAAATAGGCTCCTTAATAACCTGTATTATAAAGCAAAAATATAATCATAGGGAGAAATGTCTACCCAACACAAACATCCATAAATACCTCAAGCAAAAATAATAAAGATCATGGGTGGGGGGGCAAAACAAATTACATGGTGAATAAATATCCAGGATCGCTATATACAATGCACACATATGCATATACCAAATCTTAATTTCAGATGAATGATGCAAGTAGAGTAAATAAGTAAAACTGCTAAATTTAATCAGCTTATCAATGATTTATATGCTTATGCACATTTTGAGTAATGATTTTGGAAAGACTTCAGAGACTTAATTATTGAACATAAACTATACAATATATATATAAAATAAAATCTACCTTTTTTTTAAACTTCCTGTTTTTTCTAATGAAAACTTCTCTCTAAAAGCAACATGGATCATAAATAATCATGGAATTGATTTTCTTTCAAAAAAATTTTTTTATGAGGGGAAAAAGGAAAAAAAAATTTAAAGCAATGTAGTTTCTGTTATCTAAACTAAAGCTATATCAGATATACTAAGATAAAATGTTATAACATATAAACCTTAAGAAAAAATAGTTTATATAACATAAATATTAAATTACATCATTTAAATTATCTTGCTGGTAATATTTTATAAAATAGTTCATAAATAAAAGTTTATCTTAAGTCACAGGGAAAAGATGGTGAAGGGGATATTTTCTGGAAAAGTTGAATTTTATATAGATATATGTACTTGTGCAAAAGAAGAAGCTTTAGTAGTTTCTGCATGAAGCCTCTGTGTACTGGTTTTAATTTTGTAGAGAGTTTGCCCTGAACTTTTCTTTAATCTTAAGAAGTGCATTTGTGGAATAGCAAATGTGAAGACAATAGTAGCATGTTGGCTCAAAATCAGCAAGCAGAGTTGGACATTGAATGGCTACATACTGAAGAAATGAAGTTCGTTTCTCAGTGCTTTAGTTTCTCAGCATTATTAATGACCACTGACAAAGGTCCAGGATAGATCATGCTAAGCAAACAGGTAACAATCACAAGGAAAGCAGACTTGACAGATAAAATCAGAATGGCCTCTATAGTTCTGAGCTGATCTTTTATGATTTACTTTTTTGATTAATAAACCCACTCATTTATCACATTTTTAATTAACAACCCCAATTGTTTACCAAGAACTTCTTTAATTAACAAAGCCATTGATTATCTGTTTACATTTTTTTTTAATTAGATAAGCCAATACTTAACTTTATTTATTCAATTTACCAAAAATTACTTAATTGAGCTAGTAAGTACTTCCATTTGGTTGATTTACCAAACTTTTTTTAAAATTAAATCTATGGTTACAGATAACATATAAAATATTAATTGAAATCCAACATTTTCAAAACCAGGAACAAGGCTTAAGAAAAAATTGATTTTCTAAAAGTTTTAGTAAATGTTGTTCCTATAATATAATTTTTAACAGGTTTATTTGAAATAATTTTATTTTACAAACTAAAATAAAATTGACTAAACTTAATTGTAAAAGCTGATATTTATCAATGTGGGCATATATAATATAAATTTAACTTGTACTTTGCCAACCATGAAATGTTTAAAATAAGATATTGAGATAGAAGAGTTATTATTTCAATATTTTGTGTCGCGACATTATCTGCAAATTTTCAAAGATTACAAAAATAAGGTGGCCGTTCGATGGCACCACCGAGCATTTTTAGTTTGGAACCAGATTGCGAAGATTTCTACAATCACAGTTGTTTATTTATTTATGAACGGCAATCACCAAATATATCTTTAAAAGGTAAAGTAATGTGAATTTATTTCAACCAAATAGACACTGAATTAAACTACTAAACTAGATTAAACAGAGACACTCAAATATGGCATTTAATAGATTTTATTATATTCACTTTCAATTTAAAGACAGATTCCCTTTTTCTATAGCATTCAAAATTGACTCAAATCTTTTCTATAAAGAACAAATACAAACTTAATTTTAAATGCAAATGTTAACAAATTTTTTTAAATACAGTACAAATTATTTAACTAATATTCTTTTTTCAAGGGAACGTGTGTGGTCCCAAATAAATATGGAAATCCTGATCAAGTAGAAGTGAAACACAAGGGCAGCTTACTAATAAGAGTGTGCCAAATGGCAACGCTCAGACCCCTCTTTCTAACATTAAACAATTATTCTAATCTCAATGGATGGCATGAGTGTCTGCCATTTGCTTACAGCCATCAGGGCATCCATTTTCCCTACTCCAAGTTCCAACATAAGGTTCCTGTGTTGCTTATCATTGAACATACAACTGGCCTAAATGCTCCCCTCCCCCATTTGTCTTTCAAGATCGAGCAGTTAACATTATTCGGAAAAATCTAGACTGATTCATACATTCAATTATAATAAAAATGCATATAAAAACATATTTAAATCTATCACTTTACCCTCCCCCCCATTTTAACTGGGCTAACATAACAATAAAAATTTCCATTAATAATCTCGCACTCTTTTGTTGAAACATTTAAGGCAATAATATATATATTTCTATTACACAAATATCGAATCAAAGTTCACTCAGTAACAGTTCATAGCTACCCTGATCGATCCATGATTATTTTCTCCATGTAAGCAAAGTTCTTATATGCTGGCATGAATTCTGTGGGTAGTCCATTGGCATTTTCCAGGTATCCTCAGCTAGCTGGTTAAACTTCCTCCTGTTCAGTTTGACGATCACTCGGATGGCTCCAGATGTGTCAGGGAGATGAATTTCCCGAACGGAAATTTTTTAAAATGTTCTTTAGTTGGAGATAATTTTCTTGGCGCTAGTAACAATATTTTCTGGGAAACATTCTGGATCCATATTACTTTTTATTTTTAGCAAAATGGCCATGACAGCCTGAACGCTAGGGATCTCTGCAATTTATGCATTTTCAGTCCTTTCAAAGTGCATTCTCACTTTTAATTTATTTTTAGCTAAGTTTTAGCAATCCAATTTTTTGTCCTTTTGTTATATTTTTCTTTTAATTAGTAAAAAAATTTTGTTTAATTAGCTTAAATAGATAATGAAATATTTTTAATTTGGGAAGTTTCAACAATAGAGGTAATTAATAATAAAAAATATATATAATCTTTTTTTTTATTCCCACACCCTTATCTTTCCAAAATTTAAAATTAATAATAAAACTTTTTAAAAATAATATATAAAAAAAATATTTTAAGCTAATGTACACGCTTTTAATAAGTTATAATATATACATGCATATATTGAAGCAGATGATCTGATGCTCAGATTCTGATTCACAGCCCACATCCAATCTCCTACCATTGAACTATGTTCAAACCCATCTTTATGCACGTATATATATCTAATAATATGTATATTTCTTTTGCTTAGTATTTTAACACAAATCACGTAAACACTTATGTATCTTAATCTAAAACTAGTTTTATTTAATAATATTCTCATGTATATACGGGCATAAGTAATAAATCTATATATATTTCAGTGTAGGAGATTGCTAATAAATTATTAAAGTTATGTTATATAAATTATACTCAAAATCATATATGAAACTCATTATTTTCTATATTTAATTTAGCAGTCAGAAATGATGCAATTCTTTTAAAAAGTCTCGAAAACAATTATCCGGAAAAGCCCCTTAGATAAAAGTAAAAGATTACGATTTTGTAATAATAAAATAAACCCATTATTGGAAATTTTGTCCACGCCAGCTTGTTTTAAAATCATAAGACTTATTTTAAAACAATCGTTCGAGAAACTGATAACAGAATTGCATTGTTTCAAAAGTCTTACTAGATAAGAAAGTATCCAGTCAAATGATTCCAGATGTACATTAAGTGCTTAAACCGCCTCAGGTCCAGCAGTAATTGCTAGGTTACATCATCAAAATAAAAGTATAAATACTGCTGGATTTGAATTCAAAAAGGGGAGGAGACCACAAAATTATGATGTTGCTATACAAAATCCACGTCAATTTTAATTTTAATCCAATGTGCTGCGAGTAGGGGAAATTTCACCTCCGTTCTGATATGCTTTTCTCATAAGCAAAGCTCTGCATCCCGTACTGATAAACTTTAAATATTTTTCCGGTAAAAGTGAAATGCTACTTACCATATATTATTGCAACCCTAGATCTAGTGAACCAATGCCGATGGACTGACTCGTATCAAAATTGCTCTTCCAGATAGCAAGGTAAAAAGAACTTTAGCTGCTCGTAATTCTCAAATCCTGCCTTCTTTGTAAGATTTATTTTGTTTTCCGATCATATATATATATTAAATGTCTTCAAAGTATGTAACTCTTTATAACTCTATATAACTTATCACTATTTAGCCTCTTATAAAATGTTTTCTTTTCTTTTATTTCCATGCAGCAGATAATTTTCGTTTATATTTATGTTTTAAAAAAGAAAATGCCAATAATATTTCTAAAATCGCCAGCACGTAATTTATTTTCGTTTTCCCCACCCATCATTTATCGGGTAATTAACTCATAATTTAATCAAAACACAAGTCTTATTCAACTTGCAGGTGCTAGCGATTTTGGATAAACAAATTAATTATTTTCTATGTTTGCTACAGTCAAATATCAGCCTTTCACGCTAATTGTGCATACGCTTTGTGAGTGTTAATAATAAATGAATACTTTCTCACCAATACAAGATATAGTATTTATGCAGGAATAAAAGGAATCCTCTTATTCCTATGACTCAAACGCTTATATATGAGCAAATCTGAAGTACTGGCAAAGAAAGTGTGACGATGAAACAATCACTTTAAATTACTATATTGAAACAGTAAGGTCTGCTTTGCAGATCTTTGTTTCACCTTTTCTCACCTATTTCCTACCCTCATACCTTAGTTTGAACCCCAATATATCGTAGTGTGTCTGCAATACGCTTATATACCGAAAATCCCACCTAATTTTAAACCACGAGTACAATGCTCGTATTATATATAAGTATAGTTCATTCCCAAATAAATAAAATATTATAGATTATATATATATGTTCACATAATTTAGATTTATTTAAAAAGTAGGTTATATAAGTTGTAATTGTGCACACACTATGATATGCATTTTAAAACATATCAAAATTATAAATTGTTAAAGTTATTTTGTTTGAATCTATTTACAAATATATTACTGTCGTAATATATTTTGATTTAAAATAAAATTCATTTAATAAATATTCGTTTAGTAAATAGATTCAAATATTGCAATTTAAAAGTAAAATAATTTTCGCTTAATTTAATAAAAGTCATTCCAAATATTTCTTTAAAATAAATGAGGGACAATAGTTTAATTAGTTAATATTATATAAGTTTATCTAAAAACAGCAGACGTCCACTTAAGGTTTTCTTTAATTAATAAAAGTAATTTTTAATTAAATCTAGTTTGTAATTCGAATGTCGACAGGGAAATTAACAAAAGAAATTAATTAATGTTGAATTCCTTTAGACATTTGGATGATTTAATTGCAGCTGATAAGTCCGATATATTTTTGTAATGCTCCAGAGCAGTTCTATTGTTAAAAAAGAAGGGTTTCCTTTTGTTCTCCAGTCTGCTAATGTTTCTAAGAGAAATCATTCTGAGTTCTATTCTAATAATTTGCTAACCTTGACATGACAGAGTAGAGGCATCAAGATGGCTATGTCCCCTCGGAATAGCCAGCCGCTGCTCCAGACCATCGGAAGCTATCACATAAGGAACCCCGGAACTGCTGCTGCTGCAAAAATATGAACATTCCAGATTTTGCTGCTGAATTATAAAACCTACCGAACATCTGCCTGCAAATGCGTCTCCAGAGGTAACCTAAATTAACCCAAGAGCTCTTGTGATTCCTAACTAACATGCTATAGCTATTCTAAATTGTTTTTCTTTTATTTCACATAACTTTATTATGTACTTCTTTAAAGTGTTCAAATATAATCAACAGTTTTGCTCTATCCTTGGGTTAATATTTTCTATTTATAAAGCTTTCTTATATTTTATTATGATAATGTGTCAGAATCATCTTTGACCGAGTGAACTATTCCCTTTATTGAAAGTAAGACGCCGCTATAAGGCATATTTTAAATTTATAATTTTCCAATTTTATTATCTTGCAAATCATCGTTCGAGGGCGATTCTTTTCTTTAATATATAATATAATCACATAATTTAAAATCTACATGTTATTGATTTTAATCTAATATGAGAGTATGTGCGAGATCAATGATTAAATGTGTCCCCTAATGCATGATTGCGTATATAAATCTATACTTACTTTTCAAACCCGCAAGCATGCATTTTCCTATTTTAATTACCGTGTTCTACTTTAATTACAAAGTTCATCATTGATGTCGACAATGTGCGGACCTTTTAAATGAATTTCGGGGAATTTGATTGGGCATTTCTCTTAATCCAAGTAAAACCCGTTTAGTATGTTTTATATACACTCATCTCGTATTGCTGGTAAATGAATTGGTTGTTGAGACCGCTTTGTTTTATTTTTCCAAGGATTCTTTACACGGCTAAGGCCATTCTCTTCATCTTTTTGCGGTTTCCAGGCAGAGTGTGTCCCCAAATGATACACCTGGGAATCATCACCCAGTCGCTAAGTTTCGGCTGTTCATAAAATACTTTCCTATGGGTTAGCGGCGATATGCCCTCCGTAATCATTCCGGATATTCAATCTTGTTTTATTTTATATTTATTTTACAAAGTATCCGTGACTTAAATGTGTCACACCCTCCAACTTTAATAAATTCATTATCAGCAATACTGACCTCCCAATGCAACTCTATTATTATTATTCTCAAATAAATGCTTTGATCACATTCCCACTTTGTTGCTTAGTAAGCTTTTGTCCGTGCTATTCTCAAAATCAATAAATATTTTATAACACTTAATTTCAAATATTTTCTTAAACTTGTATAATTGTTCAAAGCACCTCACACATGTTCCTATCTCATCAAGCACATTATCGTAATGCTATTAACCCGAGGAATAGAATATATCACTTTGCTTTAAAACCTTTTTTGTCATTTATTGGAATATAATGCCAACAATTATTTAATACGCATCCCTGTCTCATATAAGCAGACAGTGGCATTATATATATATTTTATATAAATAAATTTTATGAAATCATTTAAACTAAATTTGATCTCTTATTTTATTGATTCCTATCACTGTCTTGGTCTATATATATATTTTCTGCATTTCTTTTGTAAATCCATAGACGTTAATTAGCCACCCAAACTTCTTTTAGTATAGAGTCTTTTGTTTCTCCCTGACCACCAGGCACCGGTCAAAGGTCATACTAGTAGTGGCATCAGATGCGTTGTCACGTAGATGGTGCTGTGAAATTTGGGCTTTAGATTTGAACTTAATATATCTAGAAGGCAACCCTTCCTAGAATGTTCAGTTTCGTGTCTGGGGTTTGAATTCTGCAGTGTGTTAGCGAGATAGATGATTCTGACTGTTACAATATATAATGTCTGAATGAATGACATCTGTGAAATTATCTAGAATTTACTAAACGTCATTCCAACTGAAACTTAATAATACGTAAATAAGCATTTATTTTATATAGCATATGTAAACAATTGTATTACAGTCAAATATCAGCCTTTCACGCTAATTGTGCATACGCTTTGCGAGTGTTAATAATAAATGAATACTTTCTCACCAATACAAGATATAGTATTTATGCAGGAATAAAAGGAATCCTCTTATTCCTACGACTCAAACGCTTATATATGAGCAAATCTGAAGTACTGGCAAAGAAAGCGTGACAATGGAACAGTCACTTTAAATTACTATATATAATGTCTGAATGAATGACGTCGGTGAAATTATCTAGAATTTACTAAACGTCATTCCAACTGAAACTTAATAATATAACACTCGCAAAGCGTATGCACAATTAGCGTGAAAGGCTGATATTTGACTGTAATACAATTGTTTACATACGCTATATAAAATAAATGCTTATTTACATATTATTAAGTTTCAGTTGGAATGACGTTTAGTAAATTCTAGATAATTTCACTGATGTCATTCATTCAGACATTATATATAGTAAATTAAAGTGACTGTTCCATCGTCACGCTTTCTTTGCCAGTACTTCAGATTTGCTCATATATAAGCGTTTGAGTCGTAGGAATAAGAGGATTCCTTTTATTCCTGCATAAATACTATATCTTGTATTGGTGAGAAAGTATTCATTTATTATTAACACTCACAAAGCGTATGCACAATTAGTGTGAAAGGCTGATATTTGACTGTAATACAATTGTTTACATACGCTATATAAAATAAATGCTTATTTACATAATATTATGTTTGCTATAGAAAAACAGATTAACATCTGTTTTATAAATATTTTCCTTTCTAAATAATGTGCTATTTCTTATTATCAATATGTTATATATGTAAACCCATCATAGCTAGTACTACCACCCATTTATTTTCATATTAATTTATATATTTTCATAAAAAGGCATTAACCGAGATTGAGATTTGTTAAATGTGTGGGAAGTTATGAATAATATTAAGTAACATAATGGGGGATCTTCAGATCTTGAAATTGTATGTTTAATTAAAATTATTATCCATGTTTGTTTAACGAAGAAACCATACCATTACACCGGGTATTTCACAATTTATGGGTAGTAAATAAGTTAAGATAATCTTTAAGGCTATATTTATGTCGTATTCTTAAGCGTTGCGTGCATATAGGCCACTTCGTTTTATATATTCGTGCTTCTCTCTAACATGGAGGTATTCGCTAAGTCAAGCCCCATCGTCGTTTCTCAATGTCCTTGAACCAGGCTGTAAAACCACCCTGGGGACATATTTGGTCGTATGTGCATGCCGTATATGGGGATCGCTCTGGGAAATCCAGCCAAATAAAGGCATTGCTGACCCCCCTTTGTCTCAACACTGATCCTGCCTACGTTTGCAGAGGAAATCGGTAAATTTCATTAATCAAATTCATAAAGCACACTCCAGGATCCATAATTGGACCACCCCAATCTGCCGCCATGCACGCACCGCCTTTCAGTATATTATTAGTCTCCCAGGAATAGCCATAAGTCGTAATGCGATTGATTTCTCTAAGCAGACATATATTTCCATTATTTTACTATGTGTGTCAGTGCGATAAATTTATTCTCATTCATACAAGTATTCATTATCCGTCCCGCACATTAATCATTTACAAATCAAATTAATAATGATATTGAATAAAAACAAAAGGTAATATTTGCTTGTCAAACTATTTTCTTTTAAGTCGGGTAAATGCTCTTTTCGTTTCTCTGGGGGTGGAATAGTATTTTAGTAATACATTTCTAATAGCGCTAATTCCTTAAGTCATATACTTATATTATTGGCATAGCCCCAAATATCATCAAGTTATTGTAAAAATCTGAATTATATATATAACACTTATGAGGTTAGTGTCGGATAAATAACCTGACATATTTATTTGTTATTAATCTAATAAATCTCAAAATATATACATCAACTCTCAAATCATTGCTTTCTTTTATTTAATTTAATATCCATTTGTTAGTTATGTTCCATATGACTAGATGATCTCCGCTAAATATATAATTAATATGCAAGGTCATGAGCCTTCATTGCTCCCAGATTATAGTGTGTTTTTAAGTTAGTCTATCATTAAAAGTTAGCCTAAAGTCTTTTTGTGTCTCCGATGAGCGATGCCGGCAGTGAGAAGTAAATTAAATCGATATCATCAGGATTGTTGCTCATAATCTGGGAAATAGGCAAATAGGGCAGAATTCATGAGTGTTCCTGACTTATGTATCTTGCGCATGATTGGATCCGAGGTACTTTTGCCTAGATGGTAGATCTTGTTACGTGAGCATACAAATCCGACTGGTACAATATACATGAGCTGATCTAAAAATACCAGCTCAATATATGTACATGTTCATTGGCATTTGTCATTGTTTTATTTGTGTGTGCAAAGTATAAAGTTTATCATCAATGTTTTAATAATTACTTCACTGTAGAATGAATATTTTTTTTAATTTAATCCAGTTTTTGAATCATAGCATTTTCTCTTCATATCACTTCAGAAACTTTCTTATCTCAATTATCAATCTCTCACATATAGCTTTCCAGATGTTTCATAATCTCATGAAATCCAATGTAAGATTTCAGTTTCTATCTATTGCCAACTACATTCAGCTTCTTAAGTTTTTCAATGACAACAGTTATTTCACTCACATATTTCACATTTAGTCATGTTTTATACATAATCTCCATAATTATCAACAAACAAATTGAATTTCATGATACCAATGAATTAATAATTCCGATCCTTAATTTAATGAAGGATTTACCATATTTACAATTAATAAAAATCAAAATAATCAATCTAAAAAATTATTATTGCCTTTACAACTATCATTCTTTGTGAGTATATATGATGCTCTTGATAAACAAAACCTTAAAGAACAAAGTCCATGATCAATTATTATTTACACAGCTGCATTAACTCTTTACTTACATATAAAACAGACCTAGTTATTAATTATATATGCAATTAATATGGAGAGGTTTATTATATAGTAAGAAAATTAAAAAAGTCTTACATCTATAAATGTAAACTGCAGTAGTTTGATCTCTATATTCGATCTAGAGTGGCATTTAAAAGTGGATCCTCCTTTTAATGCATCAGTATGTCAGTTTGTTTTGACTCTTGGCCTGGGGCAGTTGTTCTAGGTTAAGTGTTTTCTAATAATGTTGATTTAAATGGATAACTTCACCCAGTCAAGATTTCTAATTAATATTTTTATATCCACTTGACAAATAACTTTAATAAGTAGTTCACTAAATTTATAAATAATCATTTTAAAAATTACTGAAATCCAATTTTAATAAAACTTGGTAAAATTATTGGATCTGAAATTGGAGTCTCAACATGAGCTTTTGGTAGCCAAATATAGTCAAATATATACAGACAATTTAACAAACAAAAAAACCTCTCTACATATAATTCAATGCAATATATATTTTCTAAATATAAAATAATATTTTACCATCATAACAATTGAAAAGTATTTGAATATCAATACATGCCAATAACCCCAACCAATAAAGGTAAAGACAATATATAAAATTAATAAATTATTGCATGAAGATGCTTTGATTTATAACCTATAACTTTTAACCTATAATTGTTGGAATTAATGAAAATTCAAACATTATATAAAATATTTAGTGTAACAAAAGTAAAAAAGCAAAACAAAATTTACCATTAAAATTATAATGTAAGAATAAGAAAAACGTAGATTTCCCAATTAAACGAGTAATATGTCTAAATGCGCTAAAACGCAGGCAGTGGTGAATTGTAATATTAATTGGCTGAGGAAGAATGCTTCTCTCCCTCCAAAAAGTGGACTTTCTAATCTACTTTGCATATATTTAAATATTTGTCACATACATTTTCTATCGTGTTGACCCACCCAACCCACTTGCTATGATTATGAAATGATAAAACTTTTCGAAAGCACTCAGCCAATTAATATTACAATTTATACTTAGCTTCATCATTGCCTGCATTTTAGCACATTTAGACATATCACTAAAAATATAATAATAACTGAAATACAGGATTATTATATACCTGTATCAATAAACATAATATATAGGGTATATGAGCACAGACTTTCACATGATCCTCCACTCTATCTCAAAGCACTGATACACTCGAACACATATATGTCGAAAAGATAAATAATCATCAATATATGTATTTCACGATAAACCAGCAATCATCAGTTGGTCCAGATGATCATCTCTACACATATATGCAATAAGTGCTCAGATATATATTAAGATGGCCAATCTTCATACTTTAATGGACAGGTTTCAATCCACTCCAACTCTTCAACCGTCCATCCAATTGAAAATCTGATGATGGAATGCTCAAAGGCCACCCTGAGATATATGTGTTCAAGTGTATCAGTGTTATGAGATAGAGTGA
This sequence comes from Epiperipatus broadwayi, assembly GCA_028023455.1. Lineage (NCBI taxonomy): Eukaryota > Metazoa > Onychophora > Udeonychophora > Euonychophora > Peripatidae > Epiperipatus > Epiperipatus broadwayi. The sequence continues at coordinate 3,610,481 of JAQFVV010006306.1, forward strand.
ATAGTGGTGGGTCATGTGAAAGTTTGTGCTCATATACCCTATATATTATTTATATTGATACAGGTATATAGTAAGCCTGTATTTCAGTTATTATATAGAAGAGATGTCTGCCCATCCCTCATATAAGCATTAAATGGATTGTGTCCTGTACATGAGGGGTCAGATTGACTTTGGGTCAACATGGGTGTGACGAGAATCTCGGCCTCACCGTGGCCTTTGAGCGTTCCATCATCAGTTTTTCAATTGGATGGATGGTTAAAAGAGTGTGGAGTGGATTGAAGTCTGTCCATTAAAGTATGAAGATTGTTTATTTTAATGTATATCTGAGCACTTATTGCATATATGTGTAGAGATGATAATCTGCTGTTTTAGCATGAAATACATATATTGGTGATTATTTATCTTTTTGACATATATGTGTTCAAGTGTATCAGTGTTATGAGATAGAGTGGAGAGTGGTGGGTCATATGAAAATCTGTGCTCATATACCCTATATATTAAAATTATAATACAAAATGTTATTAATCTCATTTTTTTAAAAAAAAATTAAATTAGCAACCTTCATTAAAACACATGTTCATATTCTTATTATCAATGATATTGATAATATATTAAACAAGGTAAAACTTCCCATACAGTAGTGCCACCCTGTGCCAACCAGAGTAATCAATGGATGTCAGAAGGCTTGTGTATAAAATCCCTATCTAATGCCTACTCATCCACTATCCCCAGACTAGTTTCTGGCTTGTGGCCTTCAACAATTATGTGATAGTATAAGACAGCAGTGGCGAACCTATGGCATGCGTGTCACAGGTGGCACATATGAAAATTTTTCTGGCACATTATCGATTTTCAAATTGTATTCTCATTTTACAACGAAAAATGCAAGATTTCAAAAATTTAATGCGCCATCTAGCCATAGAATCCTAAATTTGAACAAATGGCCGAACAAAAATTTCCGAATAGTAACGATGTAATTGTGATATGATAGGAACTTTATATTCAAAGGGGGAGAAATGCGAGCAGACAAAGAACACATTCGCAGAAAGTGATGTGACAGAAGTTTTTTTTAATTGGTATTTTGTCCGTAATTTAATTAAGTTGCTACAATTTTTGTTGTTAATTCTCGTGCACCGGATTATTCTTTCATAAGTTTTATATTTATAATAATCTCTCAGCTTTGTGGTTATTAATTGCTTATTTCTTGTCCTGACTATAGTTTGCGATACGACACGAGTTGGGACATGACGATACAGACAGAGTGCATGCAGAGTTACTCAGTTGAGTTTGAATTTTGGTTGTGACAAGAATAATAATATTGCGCCTGTGCACTGCGTACTAATATTGCTTTGTAGCTGAATTTTAAAGATAATTTAAACACACATTAAAGCAATGATTTGTGAAATATTTAAAGAAATATTTTCGTTATCAATTTTCGTAAATTTCTTCTGGTTTTATCCAACATGGCTAGTGAAAATAAAAAAACAGAAATTACTATTAAAAACAAGCAGTGGATAATTCCAAAGTTGGTGGACTCGAGAGTATTGGATGATTAATAAAGGAAATAAAGCGGTTTGCATTTTATGTTCCGGGACAGTTATATACAGGGCAGTCTCAATAAAATGGCATTATGAGACAAATCATATGCTGCTCCTTGAGAAACGCAAGGAAGAACAAAAGGAATTTATTGCTCAGGCAGTTAAAAACAAGAATATGCAGTCATACATCTGCATCCAATGCATGTCTTCCTACTTCCCTTTCAACTTTTTCTAAGTAATTTAATACCCCATGTTATATCCGCAAGAATGTCTTTGCGGTCATCAAATAAATATACACAATATTTTACTCAGTCTGAATAGCGAATAGTTTGCAACACTCTATCTCCATAGTTCTCTGGCAACGGATGCTCTGCTCTGCAACAAATGCTCTATTCTGCAACTAATGCTCTACTCTGCAACAAATGCCCTGCTCTGCAACTAATGCTCTGCTCTGCAACTAATGCTCTTCTCTGCTACGAATGCACTGCTCTGCAACTAATGCTCTTTTCTGCAACTAAGGGTCTACTCTGCTGCGGTCTCCCCATTTCTGTGGGCTCTTCCAGCTACACCCGTGGACTACATTTCCACTGGGCGCTGGTCATTTACCGCAAGCACTGACGCGAGATATCTCTACTCAAAACTACTAGACGTCTACTCCAAACATGGCTGCTAATAACTGCCTTACTCCTGCATAGTTGTTACCCAGTCTTTTATTGCTTGCTGATAACTGTAGCAATTAATCCTTGTCCAATCAGGTAATGTCTTTTATTCAGAAATATTTGCAATCAGCAAATATCTCTTGGAATTATCGTCCACCATTATGTTACTTAACCCTCCGTTAGCAGCGCGCGATCTACAACAACCACTCAAACAAATTCTAGTTTTTCTGGAGTGCACAAACTTGCATTCAATTTTTACAAATACAACACCCCATTACTAACATATAATGCATCATTACCATATGTTAACCCTGCTACTGTAACTCCTTTCCATATAATTCTAGCTACATCATATTTATTATATGAAAACACTGCTAATTTCTTTATCAATCCCTTTCTTTTCTTTGCTTCATTTATCAATTTTTTTCCCATTCATCCAAAATTTTTCTGATTACTTAAAATAATTCCCAAATAACTATACCTATTCACCACACTTAACTTAATATCTCCCAACAAAAATTCTACATCTTCTCTTTCCTCAGTATTAACCATTATTATATTTGATTTTTCTTCACTAAATTTAATCCCCATCTCTTTACCCACCCTTGCACATGTCCTCAACGTAACTTCCATATCTTCTTTCTGCACACAAAAATATATCATCTGCAAACTCTCCATACAATAGTGTCACTCAGAGTAATCAATGGATGTCAGATCCAAGGCTCCTCACTGACGAAGGCCACAAACCAGAAACTAGTCTGAGGATATTGGATGAGTAGGCACTTCTGGCATCCATTGATTACTCTGGTTGGGATTGATTGGCACTACTGTATGGAGAGTTTTGCCTGTTTTAATATTAAGTTATGTTTTATCAAAAGTGCCTCATTCAAATACATGTTCAAAACCCAACCAAGGTATTTATAATTGCTAGCTTCTAATTCATTCGTATCAATCTTTATTTTCTTATTTTTTGAAAAGTCATTGAATATTATTTTAATCTTTTTTAGCAGTCATCTTTAATCCATTATTTGTCTGAAGGTTTGTGATGATAGTATATTATTAGATGTGATATGTTGGACTATTTCCATCATCTATGAGTGAATGTTGAATGTATAGAAAATTTTAAACTTTCCAAATACAAACTTGTTAGTAAATACACACAAATAGACAACACCCGTTAGTAATTAATACATTTTGAGTAGTATTCTCCATTCTTTTTCAGGTGTTGCTAGCCTATATGCACAGTGACAATATTTGCTTAGAAGTTGAACTCGCACCTTTAGATTCTTGAATATCGAATTTGAGGCAAACGCTCTAACCAACTAAGCTATTCTGTCAAAGGCAACATACAAAGAAATTTGATATATTTATATATGAGGGTTGGTTCAATCCTCCGTTGTGTATTTGTGTTATTACTAACAAGTTGTTTGTATTTGGAAAGTTTAAAATTTTCTTAGATGACAGAAATAGTCCAACATATCACACCTAATCTTTAATCCATTTTTTTTTTCAAACGATAACTTGATATATTTCTTGAAACGGAAGCATTATAAAAAAACCACATCTGCAAAATCTGGATGACTTCAGTAATCTCCATTTAATAATTTCTTTACTTTTCCTTTTTAATCAATAAATGTTTCCATAAAATTGCTATAAAAAGTTTTAGAGATAAAATCACTTTGGCACAAACTTTATTCAATATTATGTTTTCTAGTATCATCATGGTAATGTAGTAACCGATATTGTATTTTAACATTCTTCAGAGTTTGATAGTATCTTGGTATTTAATTTCAAAGCTTTACTGTTGAAAATATAATCAAATGTTTTTTCATAATTGTAAAATTAAAACACAATGGTGACTTACGTTCACCGATTCTTTCAATAACTTCTCTTAATACTTGTATATGATCTACTTTGCTTTAAGCACTTTTAAATTTAGCTTGTATGTGTGGCTAGTTTGAATCCAAAGATCTCTGTAGAAAAATTGTACAATCTTAATAAAGATCTTATAAATGACAGAAGATTAATAGATCTATAAATCTAATATCTTTCTTTTCATCTTTTTTAAATATTATCATTATTGCAATTTTCTAATTGTATAACTACATTCCTATTATTTACATAATTGAGAAATAAATTTGCCAATAGTTTTTCTCCTTTTTTTAAAAATCTGTCTTGGTACTTTTTCATTCTTAAATTTAATTAATCTCATTCATTGTTTTTAAAACATTTTAAGTTTAAAAAATATTGTGATAACCATAGGACCTATTTTGTTTTCTTGTATTACTATTGTATAAAGTTTTGTAGAAGTCTTCCACATAATTTATTGATTGTTCTCTTTCTTTTCTGTGATGATGCCATTTTTTTTTTACTATCACAATTCCCTTCTAATATCAGAATGTTTTATATCTTCAAAATTTTTGTTTTCTCTAACAACTTTTCTTATTACTTTCTTATGTTATTAACTCTTTTTCATATCATTTTACAAAATCCCAGATGTTCATTTTTTAAAAATTTTTATATTCTTTATTTTTGTACATTGCCATGTTCTATTTGAAAATTTACTGGAAAATTGCTTTTTTACGTTTGCCGTGTGAAGTTCTTAGTAGAATATGAGTGATCTACATCAATTCAATCAAGATCCGAATCATCTTGAAAATCTTGTAAGATTATAAAACCAATTTGAAATTCTAGTTTAAATTTATGGAGTATTTATGAAAATTAGGGATAACAAGTATTAATATTATTGTTCTTAATAGTTTTATTTCTCATGTTTTATATTAATATATCTAACCAAGATTTTATTCCTATGTTGGATCTGTTAAATGTATTATGATCTTGAAATGGTTAAAGAAAGGAGTTTGATGCTGACTGAAAAGGGACCGTTTGATTCCTCTTATGGCTTTAAGAAACTGAACAGGACAAATTTTTAATGTCCATATTGCGACTGTCGGCATTACACGTTTATTCGTATGATAAATAAACACGGACGGGCTGCTTTTCAACATGCACCAGTCAGCTTATATAGTTTACTGGCTTTTTATTTCTGAGTTTAAATATCATGTTTTTTTTTAAATTACTGATACTTCTTAACTAAAATATCAGTTGAGTTTTCTTGAAGATAAAATGGGTGTGTATGTGAATGATCTTTTTTTAAAATACTTACAATCATGGTAGCTGAGGGGCATACCTGAGAGGCCCATCAATGTTCGCCATGTGATCAAAATGACAAAAACAGTTGTAACAATAAGAATGAATGAACCTCTAAACATCACATGATCACTATTTCTTATGCTAGCCCATTACAGTTATTAAAACAGGCAAAACTCTCCATACAGTAGTGCCACCTGTGCCAACCAGAGTAATCAATAGATGTCAGAAGGCTTGTGCATAAAATCCCTATCTAGTGCCTACTCATCCACAAGCCAGAAACTAGTCTGGGGATATTGGATGAGTAGGCACTAGATAGGGATTTTATGCACAAGCCTTCTGGCATCCATTGATTACTTTGGTTGGCACTGAGTGTCACTACTGTATGGAGAGTTTTGCCTGGTTTAAGAATGAATGAAATGTTAGGAATTATTCATGTCCAGTTCCTTTAAGTCATCAAAGACCATCAGAGTTTCCTTTCTGTTAATGACAATTTTTTTTTACATCCATTAAGTTTGCAAATAAATTAAACAATGTCTCTTCTAAAAACAAAGGGTATATAGTTCATATACAGAATAAAAAAGATAATTAAAATATATTAAATATTTTTCAAACTGACAAGCAAAAATAAATTACACACATGTAAATATTATCAACAAATACAGAAACATTTAAATTTTTTATTTTATATACAAAAATATTTTTACGAGATTTATACAAGTAGAATATTAATATAGTTTGACACAATTTGGAAAATTCTATGATCTAAATACAATTATGATTACGACCATTAACCTTTCATAACTACCATGTTTTATTATCTTAGCATAAGTTGTCATATAATTGTTAGATTTTTAAAAATTTTAATTTGATATTTTGGTACGGAAAAGAGTTGAAAATGATATAATAATGTATAAGTGTGAACTAGCAAGGAAAACCGTAGAAGAGAATAAAAGTCTCAAGAGTGTAAAACAACATTTTGGTATTGGTAGGAAATTTATATCTGCAATAAGAAAAAAAGATGGAATTATTACTGAAAAGAGAAATGACATCATGAAATGGATAGAAGACTTTAATCAAGAATTATTTAGTAATAAAGAACAAGTACGTCCTATATCTATTACATCTTCTGAATTGCCCAGAATTTTAAATGAAGAAGTGAGACATGCAATTAAATTTATAAAGAATGACTCCAGGTAATAATGGAATTATAATTGATAAATTAAAAGAAGCAGATGAAGAAATAGAAAATACCAAATTTCTAAATGATAAAGATGTACCAGATGATTGGAAGAATGCAGGGTTAATATTTAAAAAAGGTTATAAAAAAGATATTAGAAATTATAGTCCTATCAGCTTTTTATACAAAATTTTTACCAAGATAATTACAACTCATCTACAGAGAAAGTTGAATTTCCAACAACTAATAGAACAAGCTGGATTTAAAAGTTGTTTTAGTACAGTAATCATATCCAGGTATTGAGAGAAGTTATAGAAAGGACCAATGAATACGAGTTGCAATTATGCTTTGGATTTGTAGATTATGAAAAGGCATTTGATTCTATAAACATTTCTTCAGTGATTAAAGCATTGGATCATCAAGGTATAGATCCAGGATATTGTCATATTTTAAAGAATATTTATAAAAATGCAATAGGAACAATTAGATTACATAATGATACTAGGAAAGTCAACATTGAGAAGGGTATAAGACAGGGTGACTTCATATCTCCAAAACTTTTTACAGCAGTGCTGCAAGAAGTATTTTGTGGATTAAAATGGGAAGCTAGAGGAGTGAAAGTAAATGGAGATTATTTAAGTCATTTAGATTTCGCAGATGTCAGAAAAAAAAATTCCAATAAAAATATTATGCATAAATATTTAAAATGCAATGTATCAGTGTGATGAAATAATTTCCATCATATATACTCTATTGAGTATTGCAATAATCTACACTTATAAATGAAATGGAGAATAAAATGTTATGTCCAGGTTTTAATTTAATCTTATTCAAATGTGTACACGGATTGGCCCATACATTTGAACAGCTCATTATTTGTCTAATGTAACCACTATACACTGTTAAGATAATCATATTTGTATTTTACTATAAATAATAAACAAGTTTATATTATTTTAAAAATGTGTTTTACATAATGTATTATACGTATAAATGCTGTAACAATATTTACTATATTACCATTAAAACTTTTTTTTCTCAAAGTAACCTTTATTAATAAAAGATTACAAAAATTTTGGGTACACTTACCCATTGAGGATTACACAGTGATTCAATGTAACAAGGATTACACAGTGATCCAATGTAACAAGGTAAAATGTACTTATATTCAAATACAATTACATCCATAAAAATTGCTGTAATGTGTATCTGTACGTGGATCCACATGGCCTGGCCGTCGAGAAGTTAACCATCACCCAATGGTCCCACCCCTGGGGCCCCAAAGCAAAGACTCAAATGCTTCAGTTGAATAGGTGAAGTCCAGCATTGTGAAAACCACCATTAAAACTTTTGTATGCATATGAAATCAATGGGTGCAACCTTAGGTCGATTTCTGAGGATCGTGTAAAAATCGTTGGGATCAAGAAATTTTTTTAAGTTTTGATGATAGGTTTTTTTAAAGGAATTTAATTTTTAAAAATGGATAAAAATTACATGAAAAGAAAGTTTTTGTACATACATTTTTTTTTTGTAAGTGTACGATGTTTTAAACATTTCATTTCAAATCATATGTATTTACTACTAAAATATTAGAAAATATAAATTTGTATATTAATAAAAACTACGATTTTATTATGAATATCCTTACATACTCATAATTTAGATATGGTAAAAAAAAAAGTCGCATCAAATTTTTGATGAAGGGTCACATGTGTAAAAAGATTGCATATCACCGGATTAAATGTAAAAATATTAAGATAAAATATGAAATAAATCATCAAAATTATAATTTAATCAGTGAAACAACAAAAAATCCAGATATTTCAGAAATCTTCCTTAATAAATAAAGTTAAAAAAAATAGGCGATCTCTTTGTTCAAATTGCAACTTTTTAAGAAATAAATTTCATTTCAATAATTTCATACAGCTTTACAATTTTGTTTTTTAAAGATTTGAAAATCTGTCATTTGCTACCAATTTTTTGAATACATTTTTAATAAGCTTTTATCAGTTAGGATTTTTTTTAAAGAAAAATTACAAATAATCTTTTTTCATGAAATTTTTTTTTTGCAAAATTCTCACATCCATTCAGAAAAATAAGTATAATTATCTTTACTTTTTTAAAACATTGTTTGTCAATCTTTCTTTTACAAATAGATTCTGTTTCATACATCTTACATGACATCACAGCAGATATTTTTCGTTTATTTTTTTTGTTCCTTTTTAAAGTGGTCATTTGATATAGAAATCATTTGTAATAGAAAATAATTTTGTATGCATCAAAAATCATGAAGATGAGATAGAAATGTCAACTGAATGTTTACATCTATGTTGATAGTTCACTAGTGTTTTTTTCATAGTTTTAAACATAGTAACAAGTCTTTATTTAAATTTGGAACCATCCATTAAAGTACTGAATTTTTGAATCCAGCATAGATTTGATATAGACTTAACAACACAATAGCAACATTTTTTCTGATCCGAAACATTTTCTGCTAGTCAAATTGCTTTCAAAATATATCATTTGTTATGCACTGTCTTTTCAATGGCAGTTAGTCTAAAATGGCAAAGACATCTTTAAATTTTTTTAGGTTAAATGTACTGATTAATAATTGTTCTTATATCAATTTTACCAAAAATTGTTATCCTTTCATTGGTTGATCTGCACTTCCAAAAAAACAATTTTTTAGCCAGCTATTTATTCTAAACTTTTTCTCCAAGACAGATGAATTTCATTAACAGCAACTATATCAATTTTAGCTACATATTGGGATTAAATAAAGTTCACATGCTCCCATATACCTATTTTAGGGGGAGGAGGGAAATTAACATTCTTACTTTTATAATTACCAATACGACTGACATTACAATTATTGGTAATAGTATGTATACTGAACCAGACCACTTGATGGCATTGTTTTTCACACAACGCACATCAATATATTGTTTTAGCGGCCTAACTTATGGCGATGTATCCTACGATTACGTAACGAAATCAAACGGTGGGGTTCAGTATACATACTATTACCCAATTATTTCTACAGCTTTACTGAATAATTCATTAGACATACAACCAAACCAATTTGTGTAATGCAGGTCACTTTTAAATTGCCTTTTTCTGCCCCTTCCACTTCCATTGTAGGCAAGATAATTCCTAAATAGAACTGGCTAAACATATAATCTTTACAGAATTGAAACTCCTGTCCCAATTCATTGGTGATTGTATTATTTTGAGCAAAGATCATAACTAGAGTCACTTTCTATTTACCATATAGTATCATTAATTTTTTGGTATGTGCTAAAATAAAAGAAAATTGAAGTCATAATAGCTATGTGTAAATTGGAAATATCTTTGCGCAAATCACACTATCACAGTTTGTGTAGGGAGCCGACTTATGGCATAAAAAAGAGGCTCACGATCAGATTCTACACTATCGTAAGTAACGAAAGTTACGCAGAAAAGAATGATCATAAATAAAAATCCTAGTGTCTGCTTAACCAATATCCTAAAAGGCAGCCGGAGATATTTTTATTTGGGCACAGTTAGCCCTCATGTCAGAAGGTTACTCCACAATCTGCTACCCATAGATCTGTCAGTAGTCTGAATACAATATTCAACCTAATATCATGCTTCAATTAATAATAGATGTCTGAAAAGTATATTTTGTAACAAAAAATACGTTACGAAAGCATAATTGAACTATGATCATAATATTTTTAAGCGTTAATAAGACCCAACAGCTCCTAGCATTAAGTCTAAGGTCTTTCCTTTTTTTAGAAAAAAATATTAAAAAAAAAAAAAAAAACTACTAAATTTTTATCTTCATGTGGATTTAGATAAGGCTATTAATTCCAAATAAATATTTTAATATAATAAATTTTAAAGTAAATTCTATTTATTTAGAATAATGAATTTATTTGAATGATATAACAACATGTAGATGGTTCCTTATAGTTAATGCAAAATTTATAAAAAACAATTTTAATAAACTAATGATCAGCTTTTCAAGCTAATGCACATTATAAATCTTAATAATAAATGAATACCCTCATTTTCAACACAAGATAAAGTCTTTGTGAAAGAATAGAATGAATCCACCTATTCTTTCGACCCAAACGCTTAAGTATGGGCAAATCTTAAGTACTGGAAATGAGAGCGTGAAGATATTAACCAATCACTTTAAATTACTTTTACTATGTCTGAATGAATGACGCCTGCGAAATTTACTAGAATTTACGATACATCATTCTTAAATAAAATTTATTATTAAGATTCATAAAGCGCATGTGCATTAACTTGAAAAGCTGATCATTAGTTTATTACAATTCATAAACATCACACTATATAAAATAAATATCTCATTTACAAAAAACAATTTAGAAAATCTATGGTAAGTGGAAAACTTAATTGTAAGATTAAGTAGTGAATAATCTTTACCATTTCAATTAAAGCATATCATTAAATCAAGATATGATTGACAAATTAGATAACTAATGCATATATATATTGAAACAGTAAGATTCGTATTCGAATCTTAAGTTTCACCTTTTTCTGTCGTCTCTCACTGACCGGTCTATCCCGCCCAAATTTAAACTTTTTGGTATCGAATTGTGTGTGTAGCAATATTAAAATGTATAAATATATGTAGAATTCAGCATAAACACGCACACATTTCGATCTCAAATTAAACGCAATAAATAGGGATAAAATAATATAATTTAGATTTCTTTTATATAATTTTGTATAATTTTAATCATTTATTTTGCATTATAAAGTTCGTATTTATTGCTTTGTTTAAATTTCGTTTAATAATAATTCTAAAAAAATCTGATGTAATATTTAATTAAAAGTTAAAATAATCTTATGTTCCCTTTTTGTCTTTGAAATTGAAAAGCATCGGTCAGTGATAGATAATAGATTAATTAAAGAAAAATTCCCCAAAGTATAATTAGTAAATGTAAACAATAGAACGGCAGCTTTCTTTAATTAAAAACCAACAAAATGCATTTATTATCCTCAGGGCAGATTAAGTAGAACCTAAAAATATCTTAACAAAATGTGAAAGATCAAGATAAAAAAAGAGGCCATCTTAGACTTGCTGGGGACATTTCACTTAAACTTTAGCTTTGCTCTCGATCACTGAGTCTCCCAAAAATATAAAAATAATTTGTTCCTGCCAAGGTATGACTGAGTAAAGCACCTAGATTATTCTCCATCGGGAGATGGCCTATCGGATGCCGAACTTTCCATTGCCCGTCATAAATTCACCATGAAGACCTGCTGCCTGAAATAAATGAGAAAGCTGCTGCTGCTGTGAAAGTAAATTAAATATCTAAATACAAGAAAGAATTGCCACTCGTGAACTTTTTGCTGCTAAACTAATGGAATCAGAAAACTTCTTGTAAAACAGGTACCTGTCTGTGTTCAAACTCTAGAGTACTCTAATAATATGCTATAGCTCTTCTTCATACTACTTATCTAAATTATAAAATGTAAAACTACCATATGTATAACTAAAACTGAATAATTAACTTAATGTGTAAATTTCTCTACTAATCTAGCTTACCTCATTCTATCTTGGATGTGTATTTTTAAAATCTACATTTTATCTATATTTATTATTTAATTATTGCATGCTCATAATTATCTCAATTTTCAAAGTTTAAATCTATAATCGTTTGAAACAGTGAATGCGTGTCACATTTTCATTATGTATTTCGTCGGGCCGAGGCAGAGACCAGCCTGACATTCTTATTTCCTTAATAACTTCACTTTCATATAAATCGACACGCATTCAGTGCATCATTTTTGTAATGCAGGGTCTACTACTTCGCAATTGGCTGGCATATTAGTTGTAATAACTCCCAGTTTATATATGTTTTGTATTTATTAAATCTACTGAATAATTCTAGAAAATCACATTTCTTTGAGAGTCGCCAGAGTTCTTGAGTAAATGTTGGTAATGTAGGGACGAGTCAGAAATCTATTTAAACCTCATCATAATCGTTTATACAGTATACATGTGTTACGTTGTAGAGACGCGATGACCCATTCCGCCGTGAAATTTCCGGATTCTTCAGGGTTGAAATTAACCCATCCTACACAAGCGGGCATAATGGGTGCTCCCGTAGGACTTGACCACGTCATGCCACCAGCCGGCAAAACTGCGACACGGACCGCTTGTCCCTGGTTATGCTTATGTGACACCTTACTTCATCAGGCCGAGGCAGAGACCAGCCTGACACTCTTATAAACCCATTCGCGGCATTGCAGTTTCAATATACTGCCATTCCATATCGCCTTTCTAAAGCGTACCACATGTTCCTTTACTTAGTTTTATTATTATATATATCACTCTGCCTCTGCATTATCTTCATAAATCACTCTCAAATAAATGTTTGCCCTTAGTTATAAATAAATATTTTAATTAAATATGTCTGCCATTACTCTTATAACCCATACTTTAGACTCTTGCATTGCAAAGGTATAAATCCCTCCAGGCATGCATTAGAAATACTTACTCGAGAATTTTAAGTAGCTAGATTACGCCTTCAAATAAGTGAATTCCTTTTGTAAACATTTCAGTATCGGAAATACCGCTACTGAAATCCTCAATATAAAATAATGTCTAAATAAATAAATGTATTCTTTAAAATATAATCATGTCGCAAATCCCGCTACTGAAGCTTTAAATCCACAAAATATTATTAGTAAATGATTGTTTTCTTAAAATGTGTTAATAAATAATTTTAAACTATATGTCTGCATTTACGTTTCATTTATTCGATACCCATTCTATATAATATTTCCTCGATTATGTAAATATGAATGTTTAATTAATATTAGTTTGATTATTGGCTAACTCGAGAATAAAAGCACGAGTCTCTTGCATATCCCTGACCACCGTGCCTAAGGAAATATTTACTAATGTCGCATCAGATGCGTTGTTTCGGGGGTGGTATTGTGGAACCGATAAACTATGTTCGAACTCAGTACCACGGGTGGCTTCGCTACTCGATGGTGCTGCTGTTCTGTATGGTGGTCGAATTCTGCACTATGTTTACGAGTCACACGTTTTCTGACCGTTACAATATATATAGATCCGAACATGCATAATAACAATTTTACCTTGCATTCACTAGAATTCTGTAATTATTTTATTATTAGAATGTATTTAATTCTAAATATTTTTACTTATGAAAAATATTTTAATATAATAACTTAAATATTTTTCAATGTGTGATAATTCAACATTTTTGTATTGGTATACGGTTACAACGTACAAATTTTTGTGAAAAGTAGATGTGATAATTTCTCCCTGAAATTATACAAACCATTATTTTTTTTCACTTGAACTAAAACAATATTTGTAGAAATAATAAACAACGACGAATATAACAATTTTCAAAACAATTTTTATTAACATAATTTGATAAAACTTAAAATTAATAAAATTCTCTTTCATTTATTTTTTCTTTACAAGCAAGGCTTCTTTGAAATTTAAGTTATACAATATGATAAAATATTTATTTCAAGTACACATTTATAAAGAAAGAAGACACTTTATTTTATAGTATGTACAGACAGACAACAGTTTGTACAGACAGGTTATAAAATTAATGCTATAATTTGTACAAGGACATATATTATTTTTATTTTCTAAAAGTAAATATACAGCATTATTAAACATATCCCTGATTTAGGATAATATGTGCATGGCCCTTAGAATATGCTAAGGTAATTAACACAAACACACTTTCCCCCATCCTAACTCAATAAGTCAAGAGTCAAAAATTCATGATTTTTCAAAAAAAAAAAAAAATTAATAATTCCCTCCCTTCCCACCCCATAATAAAATTGGTTGCACATCGAATCACGTTCGGTCTTTAAATTAAAAAAAAAAAAAGACATCTGTAAAATAAGTCAAATAGCTGCAATTCTAAGAAATAAAATATATCCATATTTTTTTTGTTTATAAAAAAATAATTTATAAGTCAGAGAATAAGTGAAATTATATATGAAAATTAATATTAAAAATTTTCATCATTTGGAAAAATGTTGAAATCACGATTGAAAGCTTTAAAATGTATATTATTACTCGCCACAATTTTGTCTTGAAAAACATTTTAAAAATAAAATAAGGCATATTACACATTAGTAGCCAACTATTTTCTTCGGATAGACAACAATCGCGCTAACTTCATTTTATTTTAATTTCAAATATTGATACATACAGCAATATTTACCTTTCAAAAATTTAAACATCCATTTCATTATTTGTATGTGTAGTATATTCTGATCTTCAATTTCTTTGTGTGTGTATATTAAATTTGTTGTTCTGGAGCGATGAAAATTATATTGCATAAATAAATATATGTTCTATATATGCAATCGGTGAAGATTTTGAAAGAAATTGCAACGCCTAAAGATTTTAATAAGTTATTTTGCAAGTTGCTAAATTTGGAACTGAGAAAAATATTTAATAAAATAAGGGCAATTTTTAAAAAAGCAGATGGAAAATCATTAGTCTTTTAAAATGTATGTGCACGAAAACAAAGCAAAATGGAAAAATTGGATTAAAATAAACATTAAAATAGTTTGGCAAGGATGAAATTGAGACTTCTAAAGTTAATCGTATGATCAGCTATTCAGGAAACCAATGACATTTGAGTATCAGTTCTAATTTGACTAACAAAAACGAGATTTGTACTTTCTTCAAGAAATCAATTCAAAAACTTGTAGCTTTTGAATTTGCCGTTCACAACATTACTCTAAACTATGCAAGTCAAATTGGAATGAAAAGGTGATTCAGAGGAAATTAAGAAAAGGAATTTGATTAGTCGTATTTTTAGGGAAAAACTGACTTTGACAGATATTTTAAAAGACTACATCATAAATCAAAAAGAAAATTCATGACAATAGTTAAAGAAGGAAGCAGGAGAAGTAAGGTAAAACAAATAATATAACAGTGTACACACAAATAATATAACAGTGTACACACACAAAGAAATATAATTAAAAAATTATACAGATTACTTGCAAAAAAAAAAATGCAGTTTTCTAACTCATCATTGAACATAATTTACATTAAACAATTATCGGTGATTAATTTTATCAATAATAGTATATGTTTTTTCTTTTTTATATTTTGTTAATTATAATGAAAAATAAATTTTTCATACTATTTCTTACGGTGATCAGTTTCATATTCAATAAATCATTTAATAATTTCCACCTGTTTCTCTCCTGCACATATAATAATCAAGAACCATTTGGTTAGTTTTTTTTTCTTCTCATATATATAATACTATGAATTCTAATTCACATGAATGTAAAAATAAATATAAAACAAAATTTATCCTTAGTTTAATTTCTGAGTCAATTTTGCTGCTTCTAATATGTATTTTTGTTTAAGCTTGGTGTTGTAAAATTATTATCTCGTAAGACAATCCCTCACTCAAATCCGCAGTATCATTGCTTGATTATTTGCCTCAACATTTTGCTTATCATGTTAATAACAACAATTTTGAAGCCAGATTTTGTTCTATTTTGCGTAGAATTAAAAGAGATTATTTATAAGTTAAACCAAAACAAAAGATTCATAAAACTTCGTATGTAAATATATTTTCATAAAGATGAAAATTTGTCATCAATATGCTGTTAAAAATTTCATGATAAAAATGGTTTATTATATTTTTAAAAAGAAATAATTTGAACTTTTTGAACACAATATGTTAATAATAGTAAGAAAAAATAATTTCTTATTCCAGAATTTTGTGAAAATGAATCTGGCATTCATTTTGTGGCAGGCAAAATTTAGTGCAATCATTCAAAATGGGGAATTTCACTTTAATTACACAATATTTAATTTATATGACCTTGTTTTTCTTCATTTTCGCTACCCTTAGTGCAAATGTTTATACTCACGTATGTACATCTACTCATTTTCTATTTACATTGAAACATTTCATTATAATTTTATAAATCTAAGTTTTACATTCTGTACAATTTATTTTTTCTATTCAAAATTTTCTTCAATCATTCTCCGAGACCAACGATAAGCTGAAAACTGCTCGAGTACATATAGTAAATGTAAAACATTATTTCCCTAGATTTGTAAATTTTTAAAATAGTATGCGGTGTGTATTTATATACACAGACATATATATATATAAACCTTTTAAATAGGATATTTCAGATATTGTTTGTGATCTCTATTTTATAAATTAATAAATATCCCATTCATACATCATGTATGGCATCTTAAATTTAACAAACAACTAAAATATATATATATTGAATTTGATTTATATTTTTCATTGAATATTAAAAAAACTGGAAAAAATATTGTGTAATGTTAAAATAATTGATAAAAAAAAAAAATGTGTAAAAACAGTGATATTATCACCAATACAATTTATACATGATCATCTAACAAATACAAGCCTTGTTTAGCTTATGATGATGTAATAAAATGAGGACTACATCATAAATATTTAGGCAAGAGGATATACTATTCCAAAATTACATCTATTCCAATGGTCTGGTCTTACAACCCTGTTCGACTTCAGTCTTTGCACTAAGTACAGCATTATTTATTTTTATTTAAAGCTACCTATGATCTTGCTGTTGTTGTTGAGATACTCTGTAAGTTCTAGGTGGGAGCTGAGGGATGCCAGATCCATTTACCAACTGATCACGAGCAGAGTTACGGCGAGGCAGAGTGGCGTCCATAGGTGCTTCTCTTCGAATGTGAGATAGTGTATTTGCTCGAGGAAGAGTTCCCATATGATCTCTTCGGGGTGGTAAAGGCGGAGGCGAGCTATCTCTTGGAGGCAATGTGGGGGCATCAGGTGCTTGTCGAACATTTGATAAATTATCACTTGTAGAATCCCGCCTCTTGCGAGGTGGCAAAGGTGGAGGGATTTGAGGATTATTAATTTGCAATGGACCTGGCGAGGTATTACCTAATTAAAAAAAAAAAGTTAAATATAAATTTTTTAATAAAGAGAAGACAAAAACCATTATTAAATCAAATTATTTTTTGCCCTTCTTTAATATTTTCTCTAGTACAAATGAATGACAGTAATATGAGCTTTATTTCAAATACAATGTAACAAAATAAATATAGGCAAAACATGTATGAAGCAAAGCTTTAATGAATAGGTTAATTTAATGTGCTTAGCCAGCTTTTGACTGGTGTTAGTCATAAATGCAGCAATAGTTGTAGTGGGGAGAGGAGAGTGTATATATATTGCTCGTGCTAATTTACATGTAGCATTATGATGGGTGACAGGCCATTTTTTGTAAAGAGGAATGCAGGATTACCTCTTACTGATGGCATATTTGATTTAGAGAGATACCATGCTTCCTTAATTTTAGTTTGGCGTCGTAGTGCAAAGTGCCTATTATAAAGCTGCATCATTAAATTCTTTTAGTTCTTAAAAAAAAAACTATAAAATTTTATTTTCGTACTTCATTTAATTATTTATTAATCTTTTACAAAAAAAAAAAAAAGCAGAAATAATAAGATATTCATAGCAATATTTCAACAAAGCAATATATTTTTTAAATACGATAAGATTACAATCACAATACTTTAAGAAAAATGCAACAGGAAGAATATATGTATTGGTAATTCTAAATTTAAACAGTGTTTAACGCATTTAACAAGAAAAGATGATAAATTTATAAAGTGTTTGACTTGTTGAGCATGCTTTCAACGTTTACGGTCAGCATGCTCAACAAATCAAACGCTTTTATACATTTATAATCTTTTCTTGTTAAACACACAAAATACTGTTTAAATATAGAATAACATTTAAATAAGAAACGAAGTAAAGAGTCATCGAAGTATATGTATTTGATCCTTTTTTTATGGAATCACTTTCAAAAGATAACCCAAAAATACCACAGCTGAAATAGAACAATTAATAATTGCAGTACAATGAAATAACACACATTCATACTTAAAAATTGAAGTCTTATATAAAATGATGTAGAGAGCAGTACATCAATGCTATTAAAGTATAATCAATCAATATATGAGAGAATAAATTGGTGTAGAATTATATATAAAGAAAATATAGAGGTAAAGTTTCAAACTCGCAGGACTTAATGACTTAAATCAAATTATCTCACAAACTAGCCATTCAAAGAATTTATTGAGTTGAGGATCTCAGAAACACAGCTAAGTTGTCCTAGATTTGCACAGAAGAAATTAGGAAGAACTAAGAAAAGATTCATGACACAGCAAGGTCAACTCTCGTCCAGTTTTGATGTAAGAGTATTTAACTGGCATGTGTAACCGCATTTAAGAAAAGTAGCTATATTAATGTAATAAATATATATGTCTAAATATAGCAATAATAATAAATAAACCAAACCTTGACTTTTATTAATTTATTCAACAAATAAACCCAGAAAAATTTATAACCATAAATTCTGATATTAAAAGATGGTCTTAAATCTACAATCAAGTTATTCAAATGTGATTAAAGACTATGTTCATATTAGCTGTAATAATCAGAATTCTTAGATAATAATAAAAAAATCAGGTAATTAATAAAATTCATATCTCTACATTATTAGCTGAAGTTAAAAGAAAATATAATCTCACATCAATATGATTTACTACAATGAAAAAAAAATAATGAAGTGAACAGTAAGAAGCCAAGCTACAAAAGTGAATATAAATCAAATAGTCTACTCAAATAAGAGAGCACTGGTTAAAATTTTATTTGAAAATTGTCAACTATTCTGTAATTTAATCAGGTTTAACATTACTTTTACACTTATCATGAGCCTTAAGAAGATCCAAGAGATTGCTTTTTTCTGTAATAAGATAATGTATACTATAGGTAGAATACTATTAATTTTCTAGTATTCTAAACAATATTTCAAATTTAGGATTTATAAATAAATTAGTACAAATGTATTAAACCACTAAACATCCCATGATTACCATTCTTTATGCTTACACAAGTTGTTTACACAGAGGCAAAACTCTCCATACAGTAGCGCCACTCAGTCCATTCATTGATTACCCTGACTTTCACTGAGTGGCGCTACTGTACGGAGAGTTTTGCCTTTGTGTAATGAGTTGCTTTTTTTTTTTTGTTTGTCTTAGCAGAGCTTGTCTTTACTTAATAGAAATTTTAAAAGAAAATCACAAATCTGAAAAAAACTCTGGACTCAGGATTTTCAGACTAATGATGTTTTACCCCCCCCCCCTCTAGATATAAAAGATATATTTAAATAAAATTATTTTCCATATAAAATTCCATTGGTATTGCTAGATTATTTTTGAAAATGTTTGCACAATCTCAATATTTTACAGTTTTGATGGATGCATTTCAAAAACAAGGGATGTAATTTGTGTTTTTTGCAAGAGCCCTCCTCCTAGTTTTCATTTTATGGAGTCTATATATGGATTGTTATTTACCTATAGCTTATTTCCTCTAATTGCAATTCCAGAATAAGATTTCGTTAATGTGATTCATGTTGAATTTACTTTGAAAAAGTGAAAATCACGAAATTGTGAGATCATTATTAATTCCAACAATGTCTGATTGGAAGAAGATACACTGTATGAAGCAAAACTACTTTGCCAGGTTCAAATCCCCTGGAAAAAGATGTTAAATATCTTAATATTTGATCTTTTAGGTAATTTTTGTGTTAATTCATTTCCTGATATATAGGCAAGCATGATTCTTAGAAATATTACTATCTAAAATCACTGCACTATATGTATTTGCTAATACCCTTACTTCATGCTGATGTAGTGTGGTACAGTTAATCAGAAACTTATTTTATTCTACTATAAATTAGAATCAGCATAATGTTTGATACTTAATGTTGAAAGTACACATACAACGGAAATGCGGATTAAGCTCGCTGTATCAAGATAAATTTTTTGTTAAATAAATTAAGCCATTTCTTCACTCTGGAATTCACTTAGGAATCTTATGTTATTACTATCATACAAGATGGCCAAAAGTTACATTAACATAATATTGTTTTACTACTATAATAATATTTCATTAATTACGATTAAAACAATTAATAAATATCTATAAACAAAAATAAAAAACAGATTCATTCTTTAATTTTAAAAAATTAGCTCTAATTAAGCTTTGAAATTATCCGCTCATTTACCAGCTTTAATAAATCACATGACCATCATTTCATATACTTACACATGCTGTTAATAAGAATATCAAACTCTCCATACAGCAGTGCCATCAAGTGCAAGCCTTCGTAATCAATGGACGTGGTACTATTATTAACAGCTTTCATAGATTTAAATTAGCTTATTAAAGCTTTGTTCAGGATAATAACTTTGTTTAATGAATGCTACTACTAGTTTGACCTTTTATCTATATCATTTAAATTATTTTCATTTTTAAAATAAGGTTACTATGTTTTCTAAATTTTTTAAAGTTCGCAAGAGTAGTATTTAGTACAGATTAGTTCTGTCTAATCCTAGCTTATAATCTGTCAGTCATAGAAATGCTTTGTGCATTTAATTTAACCCTCAGATTGTGCTATAGCTTTATCATATTTTTTATTGGATTTCTTTACACAATGGATAGTTCATTTAAATGCACTTGAAAATTTTGGACTTTTAAGAATTAATTTATGTTATTAATACGTCAAGCATTGGTGGCCTAGTGGTTAGCATAGGTTTGCTTCCGGGTCAACGCATTTGACATATGAAAAAATGTATGTTATTATAAATAATACCGTCTCGTCTGTGAATAAAATTTACCATTATCAATAATAAATCAAATTTAATTAAGACAAGTGAACTTATAAAATTGGCATTGACACCAATTGAAAATAATATTTGTGTTACATTATATCAGATGTCCTCAAACTATGACTCATAGACCTAGTCTGGCTGACCTTTTATTGTGCAAATTGACATTTATTCCTTTACGAAAGACATAATGTTCAGAGATTGTTAAAAGTAAGACTCTTTCATCCTTTGAACATATTAATGGTAATTTAAGAGCATTTAACAATAGACAAAATTCACCCTATAATTTAAAAACCAAGTCAAAAAAAATGTTTTATATATTATAAATATATCTCCAATATATTATATATTTAAATTAATAGTTATCCAATAAATTAAAAAAGACCAATAAGTCAGGTGAGATTTTATAAATTTGCAGACTTATCAATGCACCTATAAGTAATTTTAAAGTTATAAAAAACAAGAATAAAGACAAAAAAATATTAAAGTATGCAATAATCTATGCAATAATCATTTTTTCAATCAAAACATTAATAGACAATGGAATATTTTTTTAAAAAATCATCTATCTATTTTAAAAATAATATTCTAAAAACATGGAACCCTACGCTCGCACAATTCTTAAAACATTTTTTACTTAATAGAGATCAATATAAACTGAGCACTGATTGTATATATGTGTGTGAGTTGGTGATCAGGACTAACTGATGAGTGCTGATTCAGCATGAAATATGTATATTGGAGATCATTTATCTTTTCCACATGTATGTAGTCATGTATCAATTGTATAAGATAGAGTGGATAGCTGTAGAGATCTTGAAAGTCTGAGTTCAAGTCCCTTATAATTAACAAAGATTAATTTTTATAAGCTAGTGTCTAATCTTATCTTGAAAAAGGTTTAATTTTTTTTTTTTTTTGTAGCTAAGAAATGTTGATAAACAAAATCAAAAAGATGACTGATTCTGTAATTTTTTGTACTTCCTGAAATTTCAGGATAGCTTTCTAAAACATTATACCATGTAGAAATGATAATATGGAAATTGATACTGCCGAAGAACTGAATTAATTTGGAATGTCTTAACAATTAAACTAATAGATGGGAATCAGAGTTAAAAGGATAAAGCACTTCTTTTTTTGACTATCTGTCCATTAAGCATGGGAGAATTAACAATAAGTTCATGAAATAAATAAAGTTTTACTTCAATGACATATATAAATCTATATGTGTGTTACGCACGGACAAAGAAGCTTTTAATTTAATTGAGTTCTAAGCTAAGCGCTTTCGGGAGATATGTACTTCCATATTCATAGCTAGACGTGTTCATATAAAATATTAGTTTAAAAAATAACAATCTTATTAAAGTTATTGCAGTCAGAGCACTTTGATAATCTAAGCAGTTTCAAATCTAGCACCTAAAATTGGAATCGCAAGACTATCTTTTGATACAAGTAAATTTGAATATGGTTTATCATATAGTTATCCATCTTAAATATTATTAAGATAAGATTGATCCTCAATTCTATCTTTTCTGATGCATTAGCATTATATGATCTCCCAAGCTATGATTCCTTCGATTATTTTTTACCGAAAATAATTACCTGAAATGGAAGGTTTGAAAACTTTTATATAGCTTATAGTTATCTTTCTTATGTGATTTGCATGTTTAACCTGTTACCTATGTGAGTATAATAATTTTTCTGGAAAAGTAAGAGCTGTCAATATGGTTAATAATAAGTCTATGTGGTTTGTTGCTCAGAGGATCTTACGACATCCAAACATCTCTAGGGATAATTCGAACTCAACAGTTCCATCTAGGCAATGCAATTGAAATTTTTTTTTAAAATTTACATTGCTAAAAATCTATTCTGAAACATTTAAATCTGACACTAGAGCACTGTGGAGGGGAAATTTTTAGTTCAAATATCCAATTAGATTGCTGTTAAAAAACACACTAATGATTGATTACTGCTTAAAAAAATATCTTTTGACATCAGTTATTTAGCTTGAAGGAGATTGAGTTATTCCCTTTCTGAAAAATGATTAATTAAAAATTTGTTCATTTTACTCCAAATTTTTGCAGGGGAAGTCAGTAATTGACAGAAAAGTAAAAACAAAAATTAAACAAGAGGTAATGAACTATTGTCAGAGAAATGAACAAGTTTGATCTTTAATTAAATAGAAACCAAATAAATAAATAAAAAAAAAAAAGATTTGATATTAATGAAGGATGTCAAAAAGAAGAAAATAAGATATAATAAGGTTATTACTACTACAAAAGCTGGAACAAAGACAAACCGAATGTGGATGCAGACTATTAATTCAACATTATTAGTTTCCCAGACATCTTAAATTATTTTGCCAGAACATGCTGTTAAGTAAGTATTACTTTTGATATATCGTTTTTCAATATATTCTATGCATTAAGTACTTAATGTTGTACCACTACACAATATAATAATGTTTTCTCTTCTGTTTATTTCTGGTAATGATAAATAAAGTTTACCTATTAAATATAACCCTTCTTAAAATAATCAAATGGAGTAATTTTTAAAGAAATTAGTGATTAAAATTTGCAACAATAAAATAAAAAACTAAAACTCCAGAGAAACAGAAGAAAATTAAATACCATACATGTAAACAATCTAATTAATATAGCAACAATTAGTAACATTAAGACCTAAGGCATACTTTCAAAATACTTACAATAAGCTAGAATAATTTCACTTATATTCAACAGCAATATCAAGCTACTGAAATCACCCAGTAATTTTCCTCAATGTCATTTTTATTAAAATCTATAAAATTTATTCAATGATTGTAGCTACAATTTATATTTCTAACGAATCTATTATGATGACATGACACCACGTGAATTTGCTTCATCTATACAATGTTTATAGTATTTGCAATAAAATTAAGCAAGTAATTAATATTCAACCTCAAACCATTTTTATAAAGTATCAATAGCCCACACTAATTTCCTGGGGGGAATCAATATTAAACATCACATGATCACCATTTCTTATGCTTGCTCATAACTGTTATTAAAACAGGCAAAACTCTCCATACAGTAGTGCCACTCAGTGCAAGCCAGAGTAATCAATGGATGCCTGAAGGCTTGTGCACAAAATCCTTATCTAGTGCCTACTCATCCAATATCCCCAGACTAGTTTCTGGCTTGTGACCTTCATCAGTGAGGAGCCTTGGACCTGAGAGCACTGCACCTAGATCTTAGGATCTAATGCAACCCTCCAGCAGCCACCTTTTGTCTCTACTTAACTACAAAACTTTGAGAATAAAATTTGAAAACACAACAATATTTTCAATCCAAGCTCATAAGCTTATATAGTCATATGGGTCTGAACTCAGTTCAGCACCCATACATTTTGGTGTCTTTGGCTCTTTAATAACCATAGCCACCACTAAACATCACATGATCACCATTTCTTATGCTTGCTCATAACTGTTATTAAAACAGGCAAAACTCTCCATACAGTAGTGCCACTCAGTGCAAGCCAGAGTAATCAATGGATACCAAAAGACTTGTGCATAAAATCCCTATCTAGTGCCTACTCATCCAATATCGGCTTGTGGCCTTTGTCAGCGAGGCGCCTTGGATCAGAGAGGGTTGCATTACATCCTAAGATCTAGCTGCAGTGCTTTCAAATCCAAGGCTCCTCACTAACGAAGGCCACAAGCCAGAAACCAGTCTGGGGATATTGGATGAGTATGCACTAGATAGGGATTTTATGCACAAGTCTTCTGGCATCCATTGATTACTCTGGCTTGCACTAAGTGGCACTACTGTGTGGAGAGTTTTATTACACCTAAAGATCCTGTTAAATAAGAAAATCACAGGAATATCATCAAGGAGATAAAACTGCCTTATAAAATTTTTATTTCACATAGCAAATACATCCAGTTTTATTCTCAAGTATCCTAGATAAGTTTCTCAAAGGGAAAAAAAGCTCAAAATATATTTTAAGTCCTAGATTAAAATGCAGAATGAATTTTAAAAACTGATTTAGAAAAAGAAGAATATAAACATGCAATAGCAATTGTGGGACGCTTTACAGAATAAAACATAACAAATATCTTATTTATAATTTTCCAAACACATTCAATTGCTAGTAATAAAACATAGATTACTATAGCACACAGTGTTTCAAATGGCATTATTCCCCAAGCCTTCACATATTGCTGTCCGATTAGTGGCAGTCTAGCAAAAGTGAATGACTGGCTGATTTTATTCATAAATATTGAATTTAAAGGACACTCTAATCATTTAGCTTATTTAGTCAAAGGCAAGTCAGTTGAAATTTTATATATATTTATCTGTGAGGCTATTCCTAATTATTTTTATATTTTTAATGGCAACATTGAAGAGTTGTTTCAAATATTATGGATTATTATATTAGATTGAGCTACTTGCTGTTGTCAAATGAAGCAGCTGCTTGAAATTTTCTTCCTTTTCACTTTTCTCTCTTTGTCCATGATCCTAGTGTTTTCCCATGGCCTGCTACTTTAAACACATCTATCTTTTCTTTTCTAATCATTATTTTGTATTCTTCTAATTGGTTTTGATGAAGCACAATAGTTTCACCAATATCCATTCTTCCATATTTGCATAAAGAAAAATTACCATCAATTATGGTGTATTATATAGTCAAAAAAAAAGTACAGTAGATATATAACTTGAATCACTGTTTTCTATGACAAAATATAACGGCAAAGAAATATTTTGGACAGATTGGATTACTTAATCGAATAGATGAGACATACATTCCATATATATAATCTTGCAAAGTGATTAAGATCATTTATTGTCACATTTAGGTTATGTATCCAAGAACTATAAGTAAACCAATAAACCATCAAGTTATTGCATTGATAATTTCGACTTTGATTATAAGGAAGAGTAAATATGCTGGAAAATCGAACTTTCTGCCGATTAACCTATTATGATTCTAATTTGATTTGTGATAGGTACACTGGAATGACCAGAAAGGGCAATGAAAGAGCTTAAAAGTTTAAATAAGAGAATTTTTGTTTCTTGTGTGATATGTCACAAGGACTTACTAGATTATGAATGAGTAATACTTTACTAGGATGAGTGAAAGCTTTTTGTAACATTTGAAGTCTTTGTTTTTTTTGGATGTAAAATCTATGTTACACTTTGAAAACTAGATTCTAACTACTATGAATTCTGCAAATTTGTTCACAATCATATAATATTGCTTCTTTTATTACAAGTATTTCATGAGCTGCTTTATAGGTGTAATTGGTCCGAGCTTACTCTTAACCATAAAACATAAGCAAAAATTTTATAAATGTGGTCTTAAATCAGACTTTGTAATATTTAATCAAAGAATGAATCCAATAAATTTTACTTTTGATTTAGTGTTTTGCAAGTTAAACATATTTTTGGATATCTTTCAGGAGCAGATTCCAAATATGGCATCAGTTTGACCCTAATTGCTTTAGTATTAGAGATATGGCGTAACGTCCTTAGATTTAAATTTTTTTAATTATTAGACCATTTTTGTTATTATTTTTTTTAAATGCTCTTTTTCAGACATTTTATCATTTGTAAGAAGAGAGTAAGTTACTTATTATATAGCATAATACTTCCATTCTAATTACCTAAAATTAACGTAACAGCTAAATAAGCTCTTTTCTTGACAATATTTTGAAATGCTATGTTAGTTGCAATTTCAGTTTAAGTCAAATTTTTCAATGTCTATATTTTTTTGGTATAATTTAAACATGTTTTAGCCTATAAGACCTTTTTATTTTTGCTGATAATTAAAGTTTTGGCTATCTCATAAAAAAGTTTCTTTTCTATAATTATGGTTAATACACCTGGGATGGTGGTGGGGTGGAGTGCAGTAAATGTATTTATGTCTTTGTGAAGATGTTATCTTGATTATTTTAAAGACCAAAATACATTATGGGCTTTTTATATTGTATGCAAAATTTGCATGGAGAATTTGCTGCAATGAGTAAATGGGAAGAGGAAATGTCTGAAATTTAGAATAATGGTTTGGAGAGAACTGAAAAACATTCTAAAATGTAGCATAAATTTTTATTTTTGTCTTGACAACTTCCTAGACATTTCTCAAAATAAGCATATTTGCAGTCTCTGACTTAGCTTCAGCAAGATGTTATCTTCTGCAATCAGTTGATTCACGTATTTCATCATTCGCCACCTATCAGAGCTTCGGTAAATGAATATTCTATAATAAAAGTGGAATCATTATCAGTTATTTCGTAGAAACTTCATAAGAAGCACAAAATTTTCAAATTTTTTTTGCAATTCTTTAGTGATAAAAGAAAACATTTTATCATGAAACAAGATAGCAAAGAAACTGCCTTTCTTCTCCAAGAATAGCAATCTAGTATTGTGCAGTGATGTTGGAGGCTTCCTGAAAAATATGTGCCAAATGAATAGCTGCAGAGTTTGAAATGTGTTCTTTTATACAATATCAATAAATACAGTCAAATTGCAGCCAATCACCATTTGTACAAAAGAGAAGTACAAGACTTGAAAAGATAAAGTCTCAAATCTACAAATGGTAAATTTTCTCTAGCGAAGTGATTACATGAAATATTCTTGTTTTGTATGCCTTTGATACAACAGAATCAGGAAAAGATATAGTGATTGGAGAAGAAAACCTAATCAACTGCACATGAGAAAATCATCCTGCCACCATTATATATCTAGTCAGATTTCATGAAACAATATGTAAAGGCTTTAAATAAAGATAGTTTGTGTTTTGACTACATATTATATAAATTACCCGGAGTAAAAACGTAAAAACTAAAATCTGAGATCTTTGACGGTCCTCATAAATACTACACATTACATAGTCATTGGATGATATTCAACCCAAAGCATTGTAGTCATTTGTTGTCCAAAAAATTTCTTGACAAATATTAGGCAGACGATTATTCTGAATTACCAGAGGATATTATTCTAATAATTTTGGATATAAAATGAATATCAAGATTCATTTATTACTTAGCCAATTAAATTGCTTTCTAGGAAACAATGTTTCAAGCAAAGAGCGTGAAAAAGATGCTATTAAAACTTTTATAAATTATTGAAGAGAGATACCAAGCAAAATTGAATACCCATACGAGAAAAGATTAACACGGTAACCTTCAGAAGCATTGTTCTGATAAATTTCACTCTACAAACTCTTGTAAAAAAAAAAGCTTTTTGTGTATTCAGTAACTGGTATATTTTATAATATTATAAACATATTGATATAAATAAATTAATATTAATAACATTAACGTATATTGAAATCATTACATTAAGAATCTTAAATTTTACCAGAAAATTGATATCTCCAAAACTGTAACTGAGAAAATTCTAAGAAATAACTCTTAATCGTAAAGTTGGAAAAAAAAACCCCAGTAGAAGAGCACAGTAGTTAATGATAAAGAGATTGTAAATATGCTCAGAAATGTGATAAAAGACAGCAATAGCAAATTTATAGTAGATAGCAGTAGAAAAAAATTGAGGATATTACTAAGCTTGCAAGAATAATTTCAGTAATAGGACATAAAGGCATTGACAAAAAATTGGGTAAGATTAACTTGTATTTAAAACTGAAAATGTCTATCCAGAAAGATCAGCAATATAGTGAACAGTTAATCGGTAAATGAATGATATAGTATTATATCAACCATATTTATTAATTAGGTAAATTATATTAGTATTTTTAAGTCAGTTGCGTCAGATTGATATTAATAGAAATGATGTCAGAAATTTTAACTTCACTAAATATATAGACATGGGATGTAGAAATTTAAAAGATTTCATTTGCATTATTTTATTGTGAAATCTTTAATTTCAAAGCACCCACAATGATTGTGGCAAAATTTTAAAAAGCGTTCATTACTAAATTTAACTTTTTTTTTTTTTTTGAAGACATTTCGCTTATTAATTTGAATTGCTAGGATTTCCAAGTTATATTAGCATGTAGTTCAAATATCTAAGTATGAATTAAAAATATCGTAAATTTTAATCGTGAAAAATTCTGTCATGTGTTTTGCAAGTTCACTGAAATTTGCAGTAATGAACTTACCTGTGATATCTATATATGTGAAGGGTAACGCGTAAGTGGTTTGGGCAGATAAATTATTGAATAAACTATTTGCATTAGATCTCTGTTTGACTCCGCAACATAAATTTGAGTTGAAAATACAATGGATTGATTGGATATTTACAAGCATATAATATGAATAATCAAGTTATGAATTAGTTAAGTAGCATTTTACGTTGAGGTTTGGAGAAGAGTTCGTAGCCACTTCAATGATCCAGCCTTTTTTGGAATGTGTGTTGGTGTTTATTCAAATTGTTATATTTTAGATAACTAACAATTTAGCAATATGAGATAATATAACCTAGCTTGGTACACTATAAGTCCTATACTACACTAAATTGTGGTACGGTATTTGGTAAAAAAAAAAATGCTGCTTACTTATCCGAAATGTGTTTCCCATGCATAGCTAAAAAAGGTTTACATGTTTGAATTCATTTCCCTACTTATATTAATGAGATGAACTGTATGGCATAATCAACATCACAGTAGACAAGAAGATTCATCAAAAATACTGAACAACTTAAATAATTTACATCTAATTAGTTCTTTTGAAATATCTGTTATGAGAGGCCGAATAGAACTGATTGGTTATTATTTCTGCAGTAATCCTTTAAAAATGAGACATTATAGATATTAGTCAGATTTTGGTAAAAGATACTATAATAAACTAATTTAATTTGTTGAAAAGATCTGAAACTAGACTTAGTTATTTATAATTTATTTTATCACTGATAACATCTAAATCTATGAATTTCATATATGCAGACTGTTCTGTTTTTAACTGAAATGTAGGCGACCTCAAAAGTAAAATGGTAAATTCACGAACTAAAGATTCCTGGATCAATTTTCAGATGAATAAATTCAAAGAATAAATAAATAAATTTTACTTTGATCAATATAATGTAAATTTTCGTAGAATCCGCCATTCGAGTGCTTGAATGTCTCATCATCTCCAAAACAATTATTTATACATTTATATTATTTTCGCTTTTTTTGTTATGCTTTCTTTTATAAATTATCTGGAATCAAATTTATCAGAACATGACATCTGAAAATTTTCTAAAGATTTGGTTAATTGTTTTTCAAAGGAATAAGTTGGGAAAAATCTAGACTGAGAATTCATTAACATTCATTACATTACGTTTTCCTTCCGTTTGTTGTATTCACGGATTATACCGAGGCAAACTATGAAAGGCAGTAATAATACATCCTTGTGTGCATAGTAAATATAATAGTTATTTGGCTTTATTTTTAAAGAATGAAAATTTCAATTCTCTGATGTATTGAATAAATACTGTATTTTGTTTTATTGAAAAGAAAAAGAAGCATTTAGTCAGAAGCGGACAATACACTCTCATTTTGTTTTAATGATATTTTTTTAATGTATTTTTTTTCAGTTGAAACAGATGACTGAAGATGCAGTTACTTTTACAACGGTAAAAGTTGAGATTTTTAGACTTTTTAATTAAAAAAAAGAAATAAATAAAAATATTTCCCCATAGACAATAATTAAAAAGCTTGTTTATTTTTCATAACATTGTTTTTCAAAAATATTAATTGCAATCTGAATTTAAAATAAACATTATAAACTCACCTATGAGCACATTAGCAAACACACTGCAGTCGCTATTACAGCTCCCATGGGGGGGAGGTGACTGGGGAGTACTGGGAGTAGGGGGAGTCATAACTCTTGGGGAGTGAATATCGCCATCTTCGTCATGAATTCTTAGTGTGCTTAATGAACGTGGCTCCATAGACAATGGCATCGGATGTCCACGTCCTAGCAAGTTACGAGGTTTAATGCCAGGAGATTTGAGGGAATAATCTGTTTTTCTAGGCTAAAAAAGTTAAAGAAAATTGGATTAAAAATGGTATTTTCTTAATGCGATATAATAATTCATTGAAACTAATATAATATTAAACTGCTTTTAATAATAACTTATAGCAGAGAAGTTAGTAATTAAAGTGGTTGCTTTTTTAACAAACATGCGACAAGTATTTATTTATGTTAATTTCAAGAGAAAAAAAAATTGTGGTAAATAAATACAAAAAAAGATGCAATAATAAAGAATAAAATTGCAAAAACTAAATTATGTCTAACAAAATACATAGAATTAATAGGTTCTTCCGAATCAGTAAATATGATTAAAAAAAAACCTGATTGATTTAACAAAATAAATGCTGTCATTTGAATAATTGTGTTGATCCAATTTCAATAATTAAGATTTTATTAAAAATGATTTAAAGTATTGAATTTATTTGAGTAGCAGTTTAAATTCAGAAAATATGAGAAACAAAGTATGATAAAAATTTTACAGAGCAAAACTCTCCATACAGTATTGCCACCTGTGCTAAACAGAGTAATCAATGGATGCCAGAAGGTTTGTGCATAAAATCCCTATCTAATGCCTACTCATCCAATATCCCCAGACTAGTTTCTGGCTTGTGGTCTTCGTCAGTGAGGAGCTTTGGATCTGAGAGCACTGCATCTAGATCTTAGGATCCAATGCAACCCTCTAGCAGCCACCTTTATCTCTACTTAACTACAAAACTATGAGAATGAAATTGAAAACACAAAAAATATTTTCAATCTAAGCTCAATAGCTTATATAGTCATATGGGTCTGAACTCAGTTCAGCACCCATACATTTTGGTGTCTTTGGCTCTTTTACAACCATAGCCACCACTATCCTATTAAGGATTGGTGTTAAACCATTAAGCACAGGTGGCAATACTGTATGGAGAGTTTTGCTCTGTTTATCAACAATTAATGTGCTAGTATAGGAAATGTGATCATGTGATGCTTAATGGTTTAACACCAATCCTGCCTAATAGGATAGTGGTGGCTATGGTTGTAAAAGAGCCAAAGACACCAAAATGTATGGGTGCTGAACTGAGTTCAGACCCATATGACTATATAAGCTATTGAGCTTAGATTGAAAATATTTTTTGTGTTTTCAATTTCATTCTCATAGTTTTGTAGTTAAGTAGAGATAAAAGGTGGTTGCTAGAGGGTTGCATTGGATCCTAAGATCTAGATGCAGTGCTCTCAGATCCAAAGCTCCTCACTGACGAAGGCCACAAGCCAGAAACTAGTCTGGGGATATTGGATGAGTAGGCATTAGATAGGGATTTTATGCACAAGCCTTCTGGCATCCATTGATTACTCTGTTTAGCACAGGTGGCAATACTGTATGGAGAGTTTTGCTCTGTTTATCAACAATTGATGTGCTAGTATAGGAAATGTGATCATGTGATGCTTTTAGGATAAAAATTATTATTGAGATATTATTATTATTATTAATGAGTCACGCGATATATGACTTGATTTCCTTACTATGATATAGGAAAAAATAATATTTAAAAAGTCATTTTATTTTAACCAATTCCCACCAATTATAAATTTTTTAAATCTTTTATAATTTCAAAAAATATATCCATAAAAGCAATATTTACAAGGATCGGCTTGTAAGACACAAGTAACTGACATAATTTATGGTGTAATCAAATTAAGACACTATAATTCAATGATTTGCGAGATCTAATATCGTGAAGGTTTGTGATGATCCTAGTTTAGACGTGATAATATGTTGGGCTATTTCCATTATCTATCATTAAATATTGAATGTTTAGAAAATTTTAAACTTTATTTAAATTTTTGACAATGCTACATAGGAGTCAATCTTACACCTTTAGATTCTTGAATATTGAATTTTAAGGCAACCTTCTAACCAATTAAGTGTTGCTTTAAAATTTTTCATTCAAGAACCTAAAGGTATAAGTTTGACTCCTACGCTAGCATTGTCACCGGTCAGGCCAGCAACACCCAAAGAAGAGTGGAGAGTAACACCACTCAAAATGTTCTGTAATCTACTAACCTGTGTTGTCTTTGTGAGTTATTATTAACAGTTGCTTGTATTTGGAAAAGTTTAAAATTTTCTAGACATTCAACATTTAATGATAGATGACGGAAAAAGTCCAATATATTATCACACAACAGAAACATACTGAACTTTCTATTTAATTACTTGGATAATCATTGAAGTATTGATGAGATCATTTTATCACTAAATTTATAAATATAATCCAGATACTAAATTCATGGATATCTTGAAAGACATATCATCAACATACATACATAAATAAAGGTAGTTCAAATAATTTTTACACACAATATTGCAAGGAGTAATCTTTTAACATAGTTTTTTTTTTATAGTCAAAAATAAGTGATAGTTATATGACATTAAAGTACAAATAGCTTTTAAAAACATGTTAAAGGGTTTCTGCTAAAAGCGATAAACTTTGTCAATTTGGTAATGAAATTGGTTAAGAAAACATGACTTTGTGGAGCAGATTATATGTATATTGCGATAGATAATATATATATGTCTTACATGTATTCAAGTAAATCATGTAAGAAAAGATAATGTTTATAATGAAGATAAAAAAAAATCAAAGATATAAAGAGTGGAAACAGAAAATGACCATGCTTTCAAAGAATGAAATATTGTAGGTTAAATAAATATTTTATTTTTTATGTTAAACCTTTATTCTGGATAGCAAACTCAACTGGCTCCCCAAAATGCCTCATAAATCAAAAATCTCACATAAAAAAATCAGCAATTGTAATGAGTTCTTAGGAGAAAAAATTAATTTGTGATCTTAAATTCAAAATATATAAAAATAGGATTTAAAAAAATAAAGCTTGAAATTAAAAAAATGTGTTAATTAATAAATAAATTTTTTACTAAACATTAAAACAGGCAAAACTCCCTATATGTTTTGCCACACACAGCAAGCTAGAGTAATCAATGGATGCCAGAAGGCTTGTGCATAAAATCCCCATCTAGTGCCTACTCATCCAATATCCCAGACTAGTTTCTGGCCTGAGGAGCCTTGGATCTGAGAGCACTGCACCTAGATCTTAGAATCTAATGCAACCCTCCAGCAACCACCTTTTATTTCCATTTAACTACAAAACTACGAGTCTTAAACTGAAAACACCTTAATGTTTTCAATCCAAGCCCATTAGCTCCTATAGTCATATGGGTCTGAACCCAGTTCAGTACCCATATATTTTGGTGTCTTTGGTTCTTAATAGCCATAGCCACCAATATCCTATTAGGCAGGATTGGTTTTAAGCCAATAAACATCACATGACCACCATCTCTTATGCTTGTGTATAACTGTTGTTAAAATAGGCAAAACTCACTATATGTATTGCCACACACAGCAAGCTAGAGTAATCAATGGATACCAGAAGGCTTGTGCATAAAATCCCCATCTAGTGCCTACTCATCCAATATCCCCAGACTAAGATTGCATTAGATCCTAAGATCTAGGTGCAGTGCTCAGATCCAAGGTTCCTCACTGATGAAGGCCACAAGCCAGAAACTAGTCTGGGGATATTGGATGAGTAGGCACTTGATGGGGATTTTATGCACAAGCCTTCTGGCATCCATTGATTACTCTAGCTTGCTGTGTGTGGCAATACATATAGTGAGTTTTGACTGTTTTAACAACAGTTATACACAATCATAAGAGATGGTGGTCATGTGATGTTTATTTACCAAACAATATTAATTAAAAAAAGTACTAATCTCTGAATAAATATACTGTATAAAAACAGTTCATTCACATCATTTCCAACCATTATCAATCTACTGTAGGATTAAAGGTTTTTCCAAGTTCAATCCCTCTTCTCCAATTTCTAGCCTCTCTTTATCCATATCACCCTCACACACTTCCTTATTTCATCCATCCAGCTCATATGTGGTCTCTTTCTGGGTCTTTTACAATCTCTTGAAATCCAGTTTTGAGATTTCAATTGTCCATCTATTATCATCTAGTAATATATCCAGTCCAACTCCACTTCAGTTTCTTAATTCTTTCAATGATGTCATTAACATGTGTTTGTTCTCTTACCTATATATTTTGTTTTTGATCTCTTACTTGTTACTCTTAATATGCATCTCTTCATACTTCTGTTAAGTGTCCAGTCTCAGATCCATAAGTAAGAACTGGTAAAACACATTTATTAAAAAGCTTTATTTTCAAACACATATGCATATCTCCTTTTAATATTAAGTTATTTTTATCAAAAGTACTCCAACCAAATTTAATTCTATAATTAATTTCATCCATTAGATTTCCATCTATAGTAATAATTTGACTAAAGTATTTGTAATTGTTAACTTCTTCTAATTTATCATTGTCAATCTTTATTTTCTTCTTACTTTTATCTGGTAAGTGTTGTAACATTTCCTGAAGCTCTAAAGTTTTATTTGCAAAAACAACTATATCATATGCAAAATCTAGATGACTTA
Source organism: Epiperipatus broadwayi (assembly GCA_028023455.1). Taxonomy (NCBI): domain Eukaryota; kingdom Metazoa; phylum Onychophora; class Udeonychophora; order Euonychophora; family Peripatidae; genus Epiperipatus; species Epiperipatus broadwayi. The sequence goes on from JAQFVV010006306.1 coordinate 3,646,210, forward strand.
AATAATCTCCATTTACTTTTGTTTCCTTAATCCATAAAATACTTTTTACAAAACTGCTGTAAAAAGTTTTGGAGATATGGAGTCACACTGTCTTACACCTTTCTCAATGTTAATCTTTTTAGTATCATTATGTAATCTAATTCTTGCTATTGCATTTTTATAAATATTCTTCAGAATATGACAATATCCCGGATCTATACCTTGATGATCCAATGCTTTAATCCCTGAAGAAATGTTTATAGAATCAAATGCCTTTTCATAATCTACAAATCCAAAATAAAATGGCAAATCATATTCATTGGATCTTTCTATAACTTCTCTTAATACTTGGATATGATCCACAAAGTACTAAAATCACTTTTAAATCTAGCTTGTTATTTTGGTTGGTTGAATTCCAAAGTTCACTATAGACAAGTTATAATTATCTTGATAAATATTTTGTATAGATCTGATAAAAAACTGATAGATCTGTAATTACTAATATCTTCTTTATCACCTTTTAAAAATATTATTGCATTCTTGCCAAAAAAAATTCTATTTCTTTATTTACTTCTTTTAAGATATCAATTATAATTCCATTATTGCACGAAGCTTTCCCCTTCTCCAAAAATTTAATTGCATATCTAATTTCTTTATTTAAAATCTTGGTGATTCATAAGATACAGCAGTTATAGGAGATACTTTTCCTCCTTTATTACTATATAATTCTTGATAGAACTCATCTACACATTTCATGATGACATCTCTTTTTTTAGCAATAGTTCCATCTTTTTTTCTTATTTTAAAAATAAGTTTCCTACTAATCACAAAATGTTGTTTTATACTCTCGAGACTTTTATTCTCTTTTATAGCTTTCTTTGCTAATTTACAATTATACTTTCTTACATCATTACCAACTCTTTTTCGCATCATTTTATAAAATTCTAGATATTCAATTCTTCTTAATGCATTGTTTTTATATATTTTTATAAACCTTCCTCTCTGTTATCTGTGTATTGGTTTTGTTAAAATATGAATTATGTTCAAAATCTGTCAATATTTGAAAACGATTTGCAAATTCTAATACAAATTCATTAGAATGTTTCTGAAGATTAGGAATGTCAACTATGAATATCGTTTTTCTTATTCAGTAGCTATATATATATATAGCTTTAAAATTCTTCACTGATGGCCTGCCTATTTCTTTTTATGTAGGCAGAGAATGATATTTTTTGAATCATGATTTATTAAATTAAAATAAAGCATATAGCAAAAAAAAATAAAATACAATGTATATTTTAAAATTTATTTCTATAATGTCTAACTAATCAAACGTTTTTTTTTTTTAAAAAAACAACAGTTTACAAATTTATTTTATATAAATGCAGTGGAAATGAAATAAAAATTAGATAAAAAAATGTAATGTACAATTTATTGTTATATATAATAATAATAAGCTTTAATAATGTAAATGATTAAATCTTTTTTTGCTGACGTGTTTATTCATATATAAGATAGAAATTCCTCTTATATTGAATGTGACAGAAATAAATTATGAGACGGATTTTAAATTGAACAAATAAATATTTTTTACTTATACACTGTAATATTTGATCGTATAAAATTGATTATTAACTGCATAATGCACAAAATCATTTTTTCCCGCTCAAAATAATTTACAATTATGGTGATTGACAAAATGATATTCATAAGAATTTATTTTACATTACTGCAGTCCAAATTAAATTAGATAAAAAAAATGTAAACTACTGTTGAATGCTGTAGTTTTAATAATATAAATGATTAATTTTTTTGCTGACATTGTATTTTTATATTTACAATAAAATTCAACTGCATAAAATCATTCCCCCCCCCCCCCCACAAATAACTTACAACTATGATGAATGTCAGTTTCAGTTGCAAACAAAATAACGTTCGTAAAATTTTTTAACCAAAATTGTTTGAGTAAGTATATTTTACTTAATGAATTTGAATTTTTTTTGCTTTTGCAATCATTAATAATGAAAATCTTTACTTTGGATGTCATAAATAAAAGCATTCATTGTCTTGCAAGGGTAGTGAGTAAAAATTAATTAAGTACCTTACTTATATTTTAATTCTATAATCAAAACATAATATTAAATACTATATACTGAATAAACTCCGCAATGTACAGTTTTGTGTAAAGATTGCCATGTTATGCTCAGATGCGTAGCTTTAATGAAATCACTACCTATGATAGGTTTGATAATTCTAATGTTTTCTTTACCATCTTTTTAAAATAAAAATATTATAACTGCTTCTTCCGAACACCCGGCACATCTTTACCATCTCAACATTTGGTACATAGTTTTGCCAACAACTGTCCTATTTTTTCATAGATTTAATTGCATATCACACCTCTTCATTTAAAATACTTGAAAATTCAAAAAATGTATTAACTTTAAGGATTTTTTTTTTGTTCTTATATTATTGTATAATTCTTCAGAAAGGAGTTTACTGATAAATGAACAGACCCTTTCGATTCCTCTTTGAAGCCTTAAAGGAATTGAAATTCCTAACATCCATTTCAAACATTCTTGTTATTAGAGCTATTTTTCACATGTGATTATTTAAATGGTTAATATATATATATGGGCTGCCCACTACAGCCAGCATGGAGAGTTTACTGGCTTTTTAATTCAGAATTTGAACTATAAAACATCACAAGTTTTTCTTCTCAATTACCTGATATTTCTTGAATGAAATATTAGTAGAGTTTTCTTGATGACAAGTATGTTAATTTAATAAAAATTAAAAACAATTGAATAGCTAATCATTCTAGAAATTATATGTTATTTAAGAATCAGAAATGATAAGTTGTTCTCTGATCTACAATCAGCCTATTATACACTCTACTCAATGTATCCCCATGTAATCTAATCATTACTGCTGCATTTTGATAAATATCACCGTTAGAAATGTTTATACAATCAAATACCTTTTCATAATCTACATCCAAAGTATAATGTACTAAATTGGACATGGTTTATTAATAATCAATTGGCTGAACTTTTTTATGCTCTATATAAAAATACAGGAAACAATAGAATTATTATTTATTTGAGATTCCAGAAAATATAAAGAAGTATAAAAAATGGCAAGTCAAAGCCTAGATATAAAAAAAGGAGACCCCAAGTAAACTTGAGATATTAATATAATAACAGAAATATGAATAAAAATAGATCATTGACTTTATAGTATCCACTTATTCTCAAATTACAAAAAACTCATGTTTTCCACAAATATACATGCATATGTATATTTCCCTTTTTATATACATCTGGGTCTCATTTTATGCGATAGATAGGTTCCTCAGAAAAGATGTGCAAACGAAATCGCGCAAAAATAGACGTAACTTACATTGAAAAAGGGAAGATGCGGTCTGTGATTTTTCAAAATTCGCGTAAAAGCAAAGCACCAACATAAAATTACTTTAAAATTCGCGCAAAAAAAAAAAATAAGGAAATAAAATATGACTAATAAAAAATTTCAAATTTGAAAAAAATTGATACAAGACAAACTTTTTTTAACTATAATATTTAATTTTATTCAAAATAATATATTTTTATGCATAATTTACAGTACAGTAATTTACATTTTTTTATACACGTTTTAATTATTATAGCTATTTGCCGAAAAACACATTCGTTTGCAAACAACTAGCGCCAACTTCACACTCATGTTGTGTCAATGGTTTTCTGGTGACAACGTAATTAGTAATTAATCTTTGAGACGATGATTTTATTAATTGTTTATGAAACTAATAACTAAAAATTAAATTCTTATTTTTGTCTTTAATTTTCAATTCCGTTTAAAAATCAAATTTCACATCACATTATTTCAAGTCGCCGTAAGTAATTTTTAAATTGTTAATTACAATTAAATATCAGATTTTAATTTTTAATTGTCAAATTTAATTGTGCCCATTGCTATTACTGACCTTTTAAAAATAAACTTGTGGACACTAAATGATTAATAATTGATTACGTTCTTTTTTAAAAAGCAAAAACAGAATGTGATTTAAAATGCAAAATTAACACGCACAATGTTTGAACAAATTACATTATAATCTTGTAAAATTTAATGTGTGGATACATAAAATGTGGAAATCATGATTTTAATTTCATTATTGCATAAAATCTTACTATTATAAAGCACTGAAAATACTGAAATTACTAAGTTGAAAGTCGAATTCCAATAATGTGCTATTACTTTCAATATAACGTAAGTGCGCGAAATGTATTATTTAAAGTAATAGTGCAATATCGGAGTTCGACTTCCGGTGAAACACGAATCGCGTAACTTCAAAATCGTGTTAAATAAGTCCGTGTAAAAAGAGACCCAGGTGTAATTTAATTTTGAATTAATACCTTTTTAATGAAGTTTGTAGTTTATTGTAATATGTATAATAATTTGTAAGTATTGTAGAAATATTATTACAAACACTTCATTTATGTATGTTGTAAAAATTACAGCAAAGATGAATATTTAATATTTTGAAGAATTTTTGTTAAAATATATTGGGGGAGGGGGGTAAAAATGTTAACTGCTTTTATAATGACATAATTTTTCTTTAAAGTAATAGACAGATCATGTTTTTTTTTATATATACTATCATATTAAAAAAAAAAAAATCATGAAAGATCAAATATTGTTGAGTTTTGCCTGCCAAAAAGTTATTGAGATAATTAATAAACTATATAAACTGGGTAAACCAGAACTCTAATGAACAAATTCTTCCAAAGTCAATAAATTATTTTAATCCTCACCAAGCCAAAATCCTCTACTAGATTAAAAGCACGATCAGTCATATTTTATTAAAACAAAATTGAAGGACAAGGGTCTTTAATCCCCCCCCCCCCATCTCTAAATTTTTAAAAAATTATAGCCAATATATGTAATATTAGTCTCACTTCGAAATTTTAATAAACTTTTCTCAAGGAACAATGTAATTCAAAATAAATACATACAAAATATATAGAGAGAAAAGCTTTATTTAATCCTAATAGCATAATATGTTTAGCATGCTTTCGACTACCCGATAGTCTTATTCATACCAATATATGTCTGAGGAGCTTGTAATATTTATCAAAGAATAAACAAGATAGGGGATTTGCATAAAATTTTCAATTAGTCTTCTATTTTATTTATAAATAAATCAGATATACCAGCAAATTAATTTTAAACAACAGCGGAAAGCTTTCATATGTATCTCATATTTAAATAAATTTCAATATTGTTTATTAAGAAAATGATGAAATACAATACCATTTGATGTATAAAAAGCAAATGTTAATTTTTTTTCTATTTATATTCAAAAAGTTTTATTTAAAAAAAGAAAAATAATTAAATCAAATCTCAAATTACAAAAGTTTGGCAACAAATTAAATATAATTTTACAGAACTTTTAGTTAGTGGAATAGAAATGCTGTGAATTGATTTCTGCAATATTTTCCGCAAAAGTGAAAACTATTCATAACAAGATAATCATTTCAGAAGATTCAAGAGAGTATAGAATAAATTTCATAATTTAAACACAAAATACTAAAAACTACACATTTTCAAGATTGCACTTGAGATAAATATTTTAAAATATAATAAAAATTACTTCAAATGTGATAAAGATATTTATACTTATTACTAATAAATTTTATTGGTTTAAAAAATGGTGTTTGATAGTTATTTAATAAACATTTTCTATTGTTTATATATATTCTGAAAATACATGATAAATTGGAAATTTTGGCAATAATCTGTTTATTAATTAAGCAAATAATGAAAATTATTAAGACTACCAATATATTGGGCTGCAAGAATATATTGCATTAAAGGACAGCAAACAATGGCTAATTATAGCTGATTATGATCACTTAATCATATTCTATTGCATAATTATTTCAGTTTACCTTCAGCAAAAACAAAACATATATATAATCTTTATTTTCTCATAATGTATAAATAATTAAGGCAAGATAAAAGTGATTGTATAAGGTCGTTTTTTATCTGACAATGGAGTGGCATTGATATAAGGGGCATTATTTTCAAATTCATTAAAAATAATTCTTTGAGAATGTGGCTTATGAATTATCATATTAACGTTTTCAGACTTGAGTGTTCTATGAATAGGTTTGTATTGTCAGTATTATTACATATGATAAAGTTACAATTCATTTACAGAATTGTCAAAATTGTTTTATTTTATAATGAGTTTCATAAAAAAAATCACAATTATTGGACAAAATATTTTCCAAAATGTATATATTTAAGACTATTTTCTCAAGTGTAAGATCATCAACTACATTAAGAGCAAAAAATGAAATGGAGGTTATTATTTTTGAAGATACTCAAAATTAAGGTCTTATTTTAAATATATTTACAATATATATAACTGTGTATATCTTAACTTTCTTAAATAATCTAAAATTTATTTCAGCAGTTTCATTTTTAAAAAAAGGCACTGTCGGACTATACATTAATGTTAAAAATAGAACTAACACGGCAGTGAAAAACCATAATTACAATCATTTTTTCAATAGTCTACATTTTTTTTTCAATGTTATATATAGAGCTCGCAAAATAAGCTTTTAACAAGCTTTGAGAATATCCCCAACCCCAGACGAGGGATGCGAGCTCTATATATAACATTTGTAAATACAAGCTTATTAAATTAGGTCATGTGACATCTGCCTTAATTTTTTTATAATTTTACTTTTTCAATGTGTATAGTATTTTATCATTTTTAATATACGGCATCCAGCTTCTTTTATTTATTTTTTAACTGCTAATTGAAGGAAAAAAAAAAACAACTTTAATTGTTATTGATTTAATGATAAATAACAATATTAAATTTAAAAGTTGAACTGAGTACTTACAAACTTTGGTGGCTGCTTGCAATTTCTGGGTTCAATTTCCAGACTCTTGCTATAAAGGTAATCATTGAATTCCTTCTCTGTCATATTCTCTAAGGGATTCAATCTCTCAAAAAAATGCTGAAATGAAATATATATATATTTTATGATTATTTACATAGATTTTTTTGTGAATAGTTAAGCTATCTAAAAAAAAAAAAAAATATCCATACACTAAATAAATAGAATTCAAACACATATAACAATAGTATAAGCACTAAGAATTATAGTTTATAAATTTTTTTGTGTAATTAAAAAATAAAATAAAAATCACACTTTAAAATAAGGAGCATATTTCTTTACGCAGATCCAGTTCCTACTGAATTGTGAAAGATAGAGTCTAATATATCTAAAAACAACTGCCTTGTTTATCTTACTTAACTTTTCAGTGACTGATTTTCATACATAGGAGCATAGTCTTGATTCGTGATATATAATTAAAGACTGCTTGATAAATAAAAAGTTTCTAATCATTTAAAAAAATATGTAAAGTATCAATTAAAGTCATTTTCAAAAGTGCCCCTTGAATGATCCAAACAACCAAAAAATAAATCATAGTAACACTAAGGGATATTGAAGTGGTAAATCTGATTCAGATTTGCCGTTTCACAGTCGGACTCACCTAATCATTTATTTTACTAATGTTTGCTTTTTATTATTCTAATAAAAAAAAACATTTTTTAACATTTTTTTAACTATCCTGAATAAATCGCTAAAATTTATTTTGGATAGTGTTAATCATATATATAATTGTGCTAACACACTAAGTTATTTTTTTATATTATTAAAAGAAAAAAAAAATCAAATAATAAATTTTGAATTTTTTATATATATATGTATGTTTAAAATGTCTTATTTTTTTTAGTTTAAGAATCCAAGATGGCCTTTTGGAAAGATTTGTACCTCGATAAGAAGTTGAAACTAAATGTTAAATTAAAGCATTGATAAATTACCAAAATACATTCAATTTGGAATCTCTATTGATTAATTAATAGAGATTCATCGTTATCTTAAAGTAAAAACGAACATAAAATTATATTGAAATCTATTGATCCTTATCGAGGTACAAACTTTCTAAAATTAGAATAAAAGCATAATTCCTATTGTTGTTAAAAAGGCAAATCACCTGAGGCAGCAGAGAAATCGTATACCAGTAGGAAGGTATAAATAGTGGTCCTTTTAGAAAAAAAAACAGACAAAAGAAGAGAAAGAGTTTGAGAGCGTCTCCACGTCTGTGAAATGGTGAGCGAGGAGTAAAAGGGAAATTCACCGCACGTTCCCTCCTGAGATGTGAAACCTCCTGACCTTCTGCTGCTAGAACATGCCTTCAAATGCCACAAGCCATCAACGTTTGCCCGCAGAACTCATCCCGGAGAGCAACAAAATAGCCATCCAGATTTTACAAAATTATTATTAGAATGTAAATATAATTTTGTAAAGCGTTAAAAATGTAAAAAGTTATTGTTGATTGAAAATCTTTTAACTGATTCTTTAACCCTTTTCTTTTAAATTATAATGTTTCATAACTCAAGCTCACCATAATTTTTAATATTTTTGATTAATTGAATATGAATTTCTTCATTTGATTTTTTTTTATTATTTCGACAAACTTCACTCGCGGGGGCTCAAAGAGAGTAATTTGCAAAGAGAGCAAATTATGTTTACTAAGGGAAGGGAATTTTAACAAAGAACAATTTAATTTTAAATAAAATAAGTTGATCTATTTTTATTTCGCAAGTGAAGTAATGTCGAATATATATATTTCAAAGATAAACTTACCGTACTTTTTAAATAAATTTATTATAAATTTCCCCAAATGGGAGTCTATTATTTTATATTTCTGTAATTTAAAACAAAAGTAATATGCTATAGATTTTGACCTGGTAACAGTGCCGTTGGTTAGCGTCAGTTAATTATCATGCCTTTTTTTTTTAAGTTAGGAAAGAGGGGATTTATTCGAGAATTAAATTTCCTTATTTCTATATGTATGATTTTGTAGGTTAAATATTTACATGAAGTAGTTGTTTACGCAGGTTGGTCTCTATGCAGTATTAGATCATTTAAGGCTATTTAATTATAATTCGTTCATATTTAATGATTATAATATTTCGGGTTAATAAAGAATGCTTGGAGTATCATGGACAGACCTAAAACGGTCATTGACTTGGTGTTTCGGAGTTAGCTTCCGGTTTCGCATACGTCTGTGAATCGGATAGCGTGGGTTGGCCGGCGTGGTACCCGTATAGGCGGGCACGTTCTCTCCGTAAGTCCTATCTCCATATCGGTATATGGACGCGACATGCGGACGTATCGATTTCCCTTTTTATTCTTCATTGGAATAGGCATGCGAGTGTCCATAATCCGGCTTGTATGTTCCTACCTATGTTTCTTTTCTCCTTTGCATTCGTATATTTATTAACCCGACGTTGTTTTTGCTTTTCTTTTGCCTATCTAATATGTAAGCCATAGGGAAATGATTCTACTTAAGGATCTTTGACCTGAGTAATCAACTCTCGTTTGTTTTCGTAATTAGTTAAAATCGTTTGATTTTGGCTAATTCACGTTATAGTTCGTATAGGTATGATTTTAGTTACAAGTCCAACTAAAGTGGCTTGTTTGCTTGATAATTAACTGATCTATTTTTTTGTTATAATAGCTTACAGTTTTAATCATTGTAAAGTTAGTTATAAGCTATTCCGGTAAGGTCCACTAATGTCATAAAACATTAGTTATTTGAAATCTAAATTATTATTTATAAAGAGAAACAAAATCAATTCTTTTTTTTCTCTTTGTATGTCATTAGAGTAAGACGACGAATTAGACTTATTATAATTGTTTATTTAATGTCCATTTCAATAGAAAATGTTTTTTTTTAAATTTTGTGTAAAGAAGAAATAAAATATTGATTCTTTATATATGTCAGTTAGGCAGATGTTTAGACCTGCCGCTATATTATAAGCTTGTACTAAATGTGCACGGACAATTTCCAAATCCGTGATCATTTAATTTTAAAATCTTTTTTTGCAATAAATGTAAACAAAATAAATTTGTACAAACCCAATGTCCAAGATAACCGCTAATATAAATTCATCATAAACTTGTATAATTATCAAAGTTAATTAAAGATTGTATTTTTGTTTTTTTAAGAGCTTGAGTTAAATATTAATGTAACATGCTTAATGATTTGTAAATATATATATATATAACTAAAACAAAACTTTCAGTGTTCCTCGAATCATTTTTATTTACTTTTATTTTAAATTATTTTTTTGATTTTAAATGTATCAATCAATCAATCACCCAAGTTCTCATTAAAATATATAATTAAAAATGAATCTCATGCTTTAAGACTCAGCTGCTGGCACGGTGAAATTCGATCGTAATGTCGAGAAAGGCTATTGATTAGATCTTTGACCTGGGGATATAGGTGAATAGAGCAGAGTCCACGATGTACCTGACATATATCTTGTACATGGTCGGACTCGAGGTACTTTACCTGTGTTCAGGGGTTTGTTGGATCGATAGACGTTTTTCGACCGGTACAATATATTAAATACCTATCTATTTTAATAATATCTACGTTAGTTAATCAGTTCGAATAAAGATGAGCATTATCCTAACATTTTTCTCAGTATGGGGAAGTACTGTATAAACGTTATTTAATAATCTATTTTTTGATTAATCAAAAAAGGTAAATTTGCAATGCAAAATTGATGTAAAGAAAACATTTGGGTTAATTGATTTTGACCTCCATTAAATCTTTCAAACAATTTGTAGACATTTCAATTCACATTAATGTCTTATATTGAGAATACCTTTGTGCTATTAATTCTACATAAAATTGCTTTTCCCCCACATTTGTTCTAACAAATGTATATCTATGAAAATAAAAATATTTCTAATTTCAAAAAGCATACTTATGAGTAAGTGCTACATCTAACAATATACAACAGGCACTGATAACTGAACCAAGCAATATTATAATATTCCCTTTATTCTAGAATAAACAACAAAAAATTTGCTTTTGAAATTCTTTTTTTAAAAATAAATTATTTCTTCATGAATGATAAGTATGGATGTGTGTGAGGCAGAGCACCTCCTAAATTCATATTCAACAGTAAACTATGTTTTCCTATAAGGCTATATTGATAATGCAAATATTGTATTGTATTAACACAGGGGATTGCAATTATTAAATATAGCTATTCAAAGTCATTTTCAAACGAGTAATACTTGAAACAAATATTTAATTGCTAAACTGAGAAAAAAAAAAAATGCAAAAATTACAGTGGGGACGGACAGACAGACTAATAACTGTAAATGGAAAAAGAATTTTTTTTTTGCATAATTCAATATTTCAACAGGTAAGAGATTGTAAAAGACCCAGAAAGAGACCACATGTGAGATGGATGGATGAAATAAGAAAGTGTGCAGGGGTGATGTGGAGAATAGAAGCTAAAATAGGAAAAGATGGATTGAACTTGGAGAGACCATCCTGCAGTGGATTGATAATGGTTGATGATGATGAATGAATGTGTACAAGTTATAACACAATAAAAATGTTTCTACTCATTTTCAAAGATAAATAGTTATCAAAATAATATGTACATTAATACATTAAAAATTTATATGAAATTCAAAATGTCCACTACCACCATATGCCCTCAGAAAAAACTGTTTCAAATGAGAAAAACAAAAATCAAGAGTAAGAGCATAGAGAAAACACCACAAACTATTATCTCACAAGAAATGGAAAAAGCTATCACTACAATTGTGGAATTATTAGTAAATAATGTAAAATGATTTAGCAGTGGGTATGTAAAGGCAGGCAAACCAAATATACCCAAGTAATATTGTAGATATTTCTGCCTAAGTTTTATTTATAGTAGAATAGTTTTACCCTTATAAGATTAACAACAACTAACAATATTTTTTTCAAGTGCTAAAATCAAATTCAACGTATTTTATTGGTTAACTAGAGATAGATGTTACGTAAATACCCTCATTTCCCCTCTGAAACACAAACTATTATCATTTGTAAAATTCCATATTAGGCTACACGAATATTCAAAGATTTAAACAAATTATTACAAGCTAATATTCAATACGGTTTTACTGCAACATTTATTAAATTGTTCATTCTTGTTTTTAAGATTATTTAACTAGATTTAGCTGGTAACCATAGCAGCATATTTTACAAAACAGTAATCCAATAATTTGCTGATGTGATTCTAGACATTGTGACATTTGGGTGTTGTGTTCCCTCAAATGGATGCTTATCAGACTTACGCTTCATTTTTTTAAATAACAATTTTGAAGAATAATAAATCTGCATGTGAAAAACAGTATTACGAGATGAATCCAGCCAATGAATATGCAGCATTCATTGAATTCAATTTTGGAACCCAAATATGAACATATCTATTTTTTATATTCTAATAAAGAAAGATCTGAATAAAATTTCATATAACACATTTAAATTTCTAATCCATTTATGTTACTATTAGTATAACCATTCTAAATCCAAAAGTCAATAAAAAAAAGTTAAAAAAAGACAAAAAATAAAATGTGAAGGGTGAGTTTAGGAACCAATCTGTGAACTATATATCCATATCTATCACTAGCTGATTCTTCAGTTAATTTGATGTTTAACTACTGCAGAAAACTTTTAACAATACTTTGCTTAAGTGTAACTCTCAATGAAGGTAATTAATATTGCACTTTTTAAGAGTATCTGAGATATAAAAGTAGTATAAACAACATTAATCATTGCTATGAAAATATGTTCAAGTTCAACATAAAATGATATATTTTTAGGGTCTAAAACTGTTCATATATTTCATATTTCCAATCAAATAAAAATATGCTCTAACAATAGTCGATTCGTATCATCATATTGAGCATGTTGATGAAAATACTGGTCTTACGACTTTCAAATCATATTTACAGAATACCTTTAATATCCCCCCCCCCCCCACATTCATGTTTGAATTAAATTAACAAAACATTTTTAATATCTGCAACTGAAAAGTAAATAATAAAATCATTTCGATTGCGGACGTTAAAAATGTTTTGGTAATAAGAATATCCGTAAATGATTTTCCAGTGCTTCTCTTTACAATAATAGGGTTTTCATGCCTTACTTCTATATAATAAATTTGATAAAACATAAATGCAAGTAGTTTAGTTGGAATAGGGTATTATTATGATGATAAATACTCCAGCTTTTAAAATTTCAAATACAACAATAGCACAAGGGTCTCTATCAAATATCCAATCACCAAGTCTGCTTTTTATATCTAAAAAGTTATGAGAAATTATTAAGCCAGTAACCGTCCAAGATTTTCTCTTCCATTACTGGTTCTTAAAGCATCCAAGCTTTTTGATCATTCATTAAAAAAACATTACCATCATAAAAATATAATCAAAATAAGGAATATGTTTTTGGAATTAACATTCCCTATTCAAAATCACTAATTATTAGAAAAATATTTGTTGATTAGTAATTTAACAGCTAAATTTATATAAAAAGAAAATAATTTTTAATATATTTCAAATTAAACATTATTGAACAAAGAAGAATTTTCTTATCCAATTATCTGTCACAAAAATTATCTGTACAATACTTTTTAAAAAAATATTATTTCCTATTCTCATAGTAGTTTGAGTCAAATATTATTGGTAACTTCAGAAACAAATGCATAATCATTGGGAATTAATGTCTTATGATTATATTTTATTAAATATTCTAATGCAAGGATTTCCAAAATATAGCTTAAAGATTGAATGTAATTACAAAAAGATTTTACTAAACATTTTTATTCTTTATATGACTATATTAATATATTATACCAGACAGCCTACACTGAATGTCCATCACAAGAAGCACCACTAGGCTTCCATAGCCTAAAATATTTATTTTAGGTGACTAGACATTAATTAGCAGTGCCTGTATAGCTATTCCTAAATACAAGAGCCAATTATTGCTGCTACATCAGGGAGAGAGATTCTTATGCAAATTAACAATTGATAGACAGACAACAGCAAACAAACTTCAGGCAAATTTAACTATTAATAACAATGTTTATTAAAGCAATGAATAAAAGAAACTTAAATAAATAAATTGCCTTCATTTATGAATGGTTTTGAATGGAGTACAACACAACTTAAATAGTTAGAGACTTAATAGATGATTTATATTGCTTTTACATTTACAATACTAAAGTTTTGTACAAGAAACTATTCCCAGCTGATAGATGTGTCTATAAACTTTGGAATAACATTAAATATTATTTTCATTAAAATCTTTTTAGATTTTAATATGCAATCAGCTCATATACTTAAACTTCTTACTAAGGTTCGTATGGATGGCAATACATACCATGAGAAAATGGTAATGAAAAATAAATGGACATTTATTAATCAGAGTTAATCATAAAGGATAATTATATAAAAGACACAGTAAGTTACTTTTAAGCTTCACCCATGTGAACCTAATAAAGACTGCAACTCAAGCAGTTAACAATCTGGGTTTAAAGAGATGATGTATAAATGAGCCTGGCAGAAATGTAGCTGACCAAAGACTAAATAGAATTCATTAATATATAGCGATAAAACATATAAAAATATATGGAAAACTGTTTCTAAGTTTAACCCATGCTAACATAATACAGCCCACAATTCAAGTGATTAACAACCTGGATTAAAGTAGCTAATATATAATTGAGCCTGTCAGAAACATCGCTGACCAATGGCTATGTAAAATTTGCCAGAGTAGAGCAATAAATACAATGATAAATAAAATGCCTTACAAATCAATAAATCTCAAGTGATATTTAAAATAGATAGACTTTATGCACACACACATGCAGAACACTATTTTCCTTTATATATATCTATGATAAAATATTAGTCACAAGATATCTGATACTTTTAACATCTCTAAAACTTATTGTACACAGACACACATATAAAATAGCCCCTTATATGGCTTTAAAACATTACTTGAAAATAAGCATTTAAGAAGAAGATTAGTTTATATTTGACATTAATAACCTAAAGATTTATTTCACTATGAATATTTAATTTCTCATAATCGCTAAAAGAGAGGAAGAGAGCTTATTAATTTGAGATTAACAATTTAATAGGTTTTGCTTTAATAGATATAATAAACACCTCCATACTTCCCCATTCTTTTCAAATTCATATTAATAAAGATATAATAAAAGACAAATGACCCCCAAGATGCATTTCGTGCTGAACCAGCACTCATCAGTTGGCCCAGGTCACTATCTCTCATATATATCTTTATTATAAGCAAAGTATTTATCTAGAGTAAATTGTTATTTTTTCATTTACCATTGTCAAACTTCCTCCACTCACAAACTTTGACGCCATCCATTTCTGATAAATATACTAATGATTATTACTAATCATTTTCGAAACTAGAGATTATCTCTAGTACAGATATAAACTTTAAACCTCAGTTAAAGATTAATATATCTGATTTTTTTAAATTTTACACCCACGGAGTTATTCACATTTCTCTGTCCCGTATGTAATATCTTTATAGAAATAATAAACACCTCCATACTTCCCCATTCTTTTTAAATTCATATAAATAAAGATACAATAAAAGACAATTGACCCCCAAGATGCATTTCGTGCTGAACCAGCACTCATCAGTTGGCCAAGGTCACTATCTCTCATATATATCTTTATTATATGCAAAGTATTTATCTAGAGTAAATTGTTACATTTTCATTTACCATTGTCAAACTTCCTCCACTCACAACTTTGACGCCATCTATTTCAGATAAATACACTAATGATTATTACTAATCATTTTCGAAATTAGAGATTATCTCTAGCACAGATATAAACTTTAAATCTCGGTTAAAGATTAATATATCTGATTTTTTTTTTTTTTAATTTTACACACACACGGAGTTATTCACCGTTCTCTGTCCCGTATGCGATATCTTTATAGATATAATAAACACCTCCATACTTCCCCATTCTTTTCAAATTCATATTAATAAAGATATAATAAAAGACAAATGACCCCCAAGATGCATTTCGTGCTGAACCAGCACTCATCAGTTGGCCCAGATCACTATCTCTCATATATATCTTTATTATATTAGCTGTCAAAACTTCAATAAAAAAAAAAAAAAAGGAGTTTATCCAATATATACTCGTAAATCATAAAAAACAAAATTTGTATCCATAAAAGAATGAAATCAATGATCTCAATACAAAATTGTGTATCAATAAAATTAGGGCACTTAATTTAAAACCACTTCTACTAAAACATACATTTAGGTTAATAAATATAATTTAAATCACTCATGGCTTACTGAAATATATGAGTTCATATCAAGTTATTGTCTGTGGGTGGTGTAAAACTTTTGCTATCTATACAGATTATATGGCAAGAGTATATACTCTTTATGCCCATGTCTTTCCATAACCTTTTCTGTATACAGGTTAGTTGAGATTTGTTTCAGTGGTGAGGTTGGCAGTTGGCAACTTCAGGTCAGCTTTTATAGTGAATTTTATCATGCTGCCAAATGAGATTAATGCTTGGAGTGAGAAGTTCATCTTTTGGAAGTCTAGCCACACATATTAGCCAAGATGTAGGTTCATTTTTATCAATTGGGTACTTATAACAGCGAGCTGCATGTCAATGAAAAATTGTGGAATACTAATGCAGAACAATCTTGCAGAATTCTCTTGAAGATTAATCATTTCAAAGAGTTATCAAGTAATGAGCAAAGAGTGTAGCATAGAGAAATAATTTTTCGTAGGCTTTTATAGGGCTCACTGCACATTGTTACCCTCCCACAGGAATTTTCTAGAATCTTCTTTCTGATTCAAGTATTTCCAGATAAGCCAGCATTTTTTCTTTAATCATTAAATTCCAAGCTAATTACTTGATTTAAACTATTTACCTAGACAATGCCTAATGTACGGAAACTGCATAATTTTGTTAGATTCTTTATCATTAAAGATTAAAAGTAACATTTTGCAATTATGCATTGTCTTAAATATTATAAAATTTTATACAAAGATAATAAAAATTTGTTACAAAATTCATTTTTCTTGTAACATCAGCTAATAAAAAAAAAAGCTTTACAATTCATGTGCGCATAATATATAGCACACACTATAAAAAATACAAATTGCCTGAAAACTCCATTTAGCTGAATCACCCGATATGTATAAATATATAATTTGAGATCTGATAAAGCATCTCACTATATAAAGGAAAATACAAAAGTATATATGCAAATTTTTTTTGAAAATTTTTAGAATATTGATTGCTTTAGCAATCTCCATAAAATACTATCCTTAAATAACTTGAATATATTAAAACAGTATAGCCTTAGTCAAAATCAAAATCTATACCCCTAATTAAACCAAAAACACAATAATTTAAAAATAATTTTTTTTTTTATCAGAAAAGTACATGACTATAATAAATATTGAATAAAATAGTTTAAACTATAAATGACATTATAAAATAACTGATCTCCAAAGAGGAATAGTTAAATATTAATAAAATTAAAATAGATAACTATTATAAAATAAAACATCATGACATTCTAATATAGCAAAAATATAAATGTTGCATATATGTATTAAAATACAATAAAACAATTCTAGATAAATCTTTTTTTGGGGAATTAATTATTGCAATTGAATTTCTATATGTAAAAGTAAAAAAAAAAGTCACCTATTTTTAGAAGTTAAAATCATGACATAAATAAAACAATCATTAATTGAAAGTCAGAAGGGAATACAATTAATAAAAAAAATTAGAAAAAGATATTGCTCGCTGTCTTGCATTGGTGGTCGAGAGGTCAGCACGACTTGCCCGGGTTGCGGGTTCGCGTCCCGGCCGATGCTATGACACTTAAAAAAAAAAAGATATTGCTCTCTAAAGAAAATCTAAATTGGTGTTTATAAAATAGTTTATGAGTAAATTAAATCTCCTCATGAAACTTAAAGCCTATACAGCTTGTATTATCAATTTTTCAATTTTTTTTTACAAAATCAAACATCTTCAAATTTAATAAGTTAATCTATTAGGAAACATTCATTTAATTAGTATAAACTATAATCGTTTTAAAGATCTATAAATATATGTTTTTACAATAAAATTAGATTATCTACAATCATTTTCTTTGAATTCAAGATTTGCTTACTTCTACTGATTGTTACTACTAATTTTACCCTTGAAGAATTCCCTGAATTACTATAAATTAATTTACAGGCGTAGGTATTTTGCACCTGTCCTATAGCATATGTCAGTGCCAGCTAATAACAATTGCTTCAACCTATCACTGCTCATTCTCCACAAAAATTCCTCTAAAAGGGTCTTTTTCAGAATGGTGTCGGACATAATTTTTTGCCAAATGATGAATAGTTTTCTGAACTTTTAAAAAATAATACTTCTCTCTATGAATTCTAGACTGATTGAAAAAAAGAGGAAAGATATTAACATCTATCACACCGTGTTGCAAAAAAAACCTTTTCAAAATGAAATCTATTTTGAATATATAACATCACTTAAAGACTTAGAGCAAAGACTATAAATAGTCATATATCACATGACCCCACTTTTTTTAAGCTTGTAAAATATAAACAAAGAGCTTTGTGATAAATGCTTAGCAAAAGAAAGCATTTAAAATATCTCTATCAGAAACCACACCAAACCCCAGACTAATGGTTTCGTGCTTTGGCACTCTTCAGTGAGGCGCTAGGGTAGTTTCAGACACTAGATCTAAAACTACCAACCCAAAGTCAGCATTTATCTAAGAGTTAACCATTGAGTAGAAAATCTGAAATTTTCAGACAAATGTTTTCAAACCCAGCTATCTTACTCAAATAGCTATATGGGGCTGAGAGATCTTCAGCCAAACCATATATGTATGTTTTAAAACAGTTTTCAAATTACCTGCTGCCAAATTGTTTAAAGGTATAAAAATAAAAACTGTTAGCCATCAAGGACAGGAATCTGTAGAATTAATGTTCCTTATTGAAATGACATATATATATATTAAAAAAAGCTACTACTAAACAATAACTTATTTAGGGAGTAATTTAAATATTTATCATAAAAAATGTTTTCCTGGAGTATGATTTTATAGTTAGTTTATCATTTATACTTCTTTCTATGTTACGTCAATATTCAGAAATCAAAATGAAGCAAATGTTTTCAGTAAGCACAGTTGAAAAATAATATGCATTATGCATGTATTTGGGCAGAATGGCTTAGAATTTTCATCCTTTATGAAATGAAAGGATATTTAAATATTTAAGTGTCATGACATCGATAGTATATAGATATTACATATTTTGTCACGAGAAAAGCATGCCAAAGAAATGAAAGAAAAGTTTGTAAGATGCAACATTAAATAAATAAGTTTAAAGCAAATTATTTCAAGAATGCATTATATTAACCAAAAAAGAAAGATGGATAAATTAAACTTTTGAGTTTATAAATATAATACTTTCATTTATACGTGTTATGGAAGATGTTAGATGGCATTGAGTTAAGAAGCAACAAAAAGACTGCCATCAATGATTTCTTTTCAGTCTTAAGTATGATATAGTCTCATAATCACTTTATAATATATTTGTAAATATACTCAATGAAGGAAGGTGAAGATTTCCCATTGTAATCACAATCAAAATTTACTTCTAGAAAACCTAAGGAGATTCTTATAGTTGTATAATATATAAATAAGGATCATAATAAGCATCTGACAACACTTGCCATCCTGTATCACCTGAATTAATCAAAATAAATAGATGATATATATATCAATATAAAATAGATATTTATAGAAATCAGATCAATAGACTCTACACTTGAAATAAAAATACATGATCACCATTATGTGTAATACATAAAATAAAATGTAATGTCAAAAGATTGTGTTACACATAAATGTTAGTCTTTACATCATGAAAGTATACAACATATTTAGTGTTATTCTATCAAAAGCGTTTTACCTGCTCATAAAGAAAAGATTTTAATGAAAAATTTATGATAATTACAAAAAGATTGTCTACCACGATTCTAATTATAAGCAAACAAATGAAATAATTGATATTTTTAATGTAAAAATGACTATCAAAATTATTACTATAACTTGAGACTAACTCTACAATTTGAATTATAAATAAAACAGTAAGTAAAGGAAGTCCAAGAGTAAATACCTGCTGAAGAAAAATAAATCAAACAAAAGGGAGAAATCTATATTCTTTTTATGTGTGTAAATAAGTTTTGGTAATTATTTAATGATTGTAATGTTGATTAATAAACATTTATTTAAATGTGATTTTATTGATCAAGACTTAAACAAGGTTCCACCAAGATGAATTGAATCTCTCACCAATAATTTAGCAGATTAGTAAGGAAAAATGAATGATTGTGTTCGATAAATTGGATGATGATAGATAATGAGACTGGAACGGAACAAACCAGAATAAACATATATGTAAAAATATAGAAGTATATTAATTACAGTTTATATTTATTATCAAAAATGGAAAAAAAGACTTAATCCTTTACAATGTTATATTATATATTTTTTAAAGTAAATAATATAGTATAAAATACCATTATATAACAACATTGATTCTATATATTTATTATAACAATAATACAAAAAAGCTTTCTTCAACAAATATTTTATGCTCTTCTCAATGTGATAGTAAACTCACATAGTGACATCTATTGTTTTTTATATAAAATTAAAGAGAATCAAAAATAATGAAGAAGGGGAAGGGATCCAAATATTTACCGATGGAACATACAAAAAAAAAAATTATCAATCAAACAATGCATAACAATTATACAAATGTATTAAAAAAAACTACATTTTGTATATTGTTATATGCTGTTTAATTAATAAATTTTACTTTTATAGGCTCAACTGGTAAATATTTGGATTCTCCCCCCCCCCCCCATCATTTTTGGTTCTAATCAATTTTATATAAAAACCGATAGCTATAACTATATGCAATGTAAACTAAAGTCTTAAAATACTTTACTATCACATTAAGAATACCACAAATTATTTAGCAAAAGAGCCATTTTTAGTATTATTGTAAATTATTACTATTATACAATGGTATTTTATAAGTAAATAAGCATTTATTTTTATATGATGCTATGCATACAATTGTATTACATTCAAAGATCAGCCTTTCAAGCTAATTGTGCATGCATCTTCTGCGAGTGTTAAATAATAAATGAATACTTCATTCTACAATACA
Organism: Epiperipatus broadwayi; assembly: GCA_028023455.1. Classification (NCBI taxonomy): domain Eukaryota; kingdom Metazoa; phylum Onychophora; class Udeonychophora; order Euonychophora; family Peripatidae; genus Epiperipatus; species Epiperipatus broadwayi. The sequence continues at coordinate 3,667,431 of JAQFVV010006306.1, forward strand.
AGATATAGTATTTATGCAGGAATAAAAGGAATCCTCTTATTCCTACGACTCAAATTCTTTTATATGAGCAAATCTGAAGTACTGTTGAGTAAAGTGTGAGAGTAGAATTCTCACTTTAAATTACTATCTACGATGTTGGAATGAATGACGTCGGTGAAATTGTCTAGAATTTACTAAACGTCACTCTAAGTGAAACTTAATTATAAGTAAATAAGCATTTATTTTTATATGACGCTATGCATACAATTGTATTACATTCAAAGATCAGCCTTTCAAGCTAATTGTGCATGCATCTTCTGCGAGTGTTAAATAATAAATGAATATTTCATTCTACAATACAAGATATAGTATTTATGCAGGAATAAAAATAAATGCTTATTTACTTATAATTAAGTTTCACTTAGAGTGACGTTTAGTAAATTCTAGACAATTTCACCGACGTCATTCATTCCAACATCGTAGATAGTAATTTAAAGTGAGAATTCTACTCTCACGCTTTACTCAACAGTACTTCAGATTTGCTCATAAAAAAATTTGAGTCGTAGGAATAAGAGGATTCCTTTTATTCCTGCATAAATACTATATCTTGTATTGTAGAGTGAAGTATTCATTTATTATTTAACACTCGCAGAAGACGCATGTACAATTAGCTTGAAAGGCTGATCTTTGAATGTAATACAATTGTATGCATAGCGTCATATAAAAATAAATGCTTATTTACTTATAATTAAGTTTCACTTTGAGTGACGTTTAGTAAATTCTAGACAATTTCACCAACGACATTCATTCCAACATCGTAGATAGTAATTTAAAGTGAGAATTCTACTCTCACGCTTTACTCAACAGTACTTCAGATTTGCTCATATAAAAGAATTTGAGTCGTAGGAATAAGAGGATTCCTTTTATTCCTGCATAAATACTATATCTTGTATTGTAGAGTGAAGTATTCATTTATTATTTAACACTCGCAGAAGACACATGCACAATTAGCTTGAAAGGCTGATCTTTGAATGGTATTTTATATTATTTATTTAAAAGTTTATATTTAATATTTTATTGTTAATCAATGAAATAGATCCAATATATTCTGTTTTTGAATCTTCTTCAAGTGGCATAGCAATATAAAATATTACAAATTGATTATCAAAACAGGCAAAACTCTCTACACGTATTGCCACACACTGCAAGCTAGAGTAGAGTGTTTTGCCTGTTTTAATAACAGTTATGAACAAGTATATGAAATGGTGATCATGTGATGTTTATGGGCTTAAATTGATTATCAATTGTAGTAGTCATTCAAAAATAAAACAATCAATCACTTAAATTTCAAGAGATCACGGTTAAATTAACCCTCGCATTAACTGGTCCAGATTCCAGAAAGTATATAACAGTAGTGGAGGACAAACTGTGATTAATGAACTCCATGAGACTCCCAAAGCCACTCTGTGCGGCTTCTGAGACAATATGAATACTGATATTCATTTCCATTTGTCCTAAAAACTTTTATATTCATAATCTATAGCAGTATAATGTGTACCATTATTAGAACATTTAATTCTGTAAAATGCTTTAAAGATAAGTAAAAAGCAGACATTTTAAAAATTTTAAATTTTTTGCTTTTAAATAATACCTGTTAAGTGTTGTTAACACGGATTTTATTATCATATTTATTTAGTAAAAAGTGTTTGACATTTGATAGTCCGTGACAGTCCCACCAAAATTAATTCTAAAATATACTGTCATTCTTGAACATTCAAAAATGTATGGAAGTAATTATACGTGGGTCTTATTATTGAAGAGCTTGTACATTCCGGGCATATAAAATAGAACAAAAGGATCATCACTATATTAAAGTTTATGATTCAGAAGACATTATGCATGCCAATTCTTCACATTAAACTGTGTTTTCCATTACTTTATAATGAGAAACCTATTTTATATTGCTAAAGATAAAGAAACCCTCATTACATTCACATGGATGGTTTCTTACTGCCTGTTATGCTAAAACCAAAACTTAAATAACTGTTATATTAAGTCAAAGTAATCAACGATTGATTTGATAATCATTATAATCAATTTTTATCTATCATTAAAAAACAGTCAACACTTAAATATTCACAACATCAATAAACCCATCTATGTAATTTTAGTCTTTTTTTTAAAATATATTTCTAAATATTATCATATTGCGAATTTAAAAATTCAAACAAACATGGTAGACTAATATTTTATAATTTTCTACGAACATAAATATCAAATATTAAATCTAATATCACAAAAATTAGAAAATTAAAACAACTACACTTTTCTCTACATATGATGTATCTTAATATGAGGATTTGTGAAAAAAATTATCAACTTATAGTCACTATTTCAATTAATAATATCTTTAAAAAAAATGTAAACCATTTTTTTTTTAAATATGGTAATCATTTAATAAAACTTATAATAACAATAGGTTACTGACTTCCTTGAAAGCATCAACAGATAGCAACATTTACACCAACAAAGAACAGTAAGTAAACAAGGCAAATCTCTACATAGTGCCACCCTGTGCCAACCAGAGTAATCAATGGATGCCAGAAGGCTTGTGCATAAAATCCTATCTAGTGACTACTCATCCAATATCCCCAGACTAGTTTCTGGCTTGTGGATGAGTAGGCACTAGATAGGGATTTTATGCACAAGCCTTTTGGCGTCCATTGATTACTCTAGCTGGCACAGGGTGGCACTATTGTATGGAGTTTTGCCTTGTTTATTAACAATTATGTGCTAGTATAAGAGATAGTGATTATGTGATGTTTAGTGGTTTAACAGTAAGTACAGAGCTTATTCATTATATATATATAAACTACTTTAGTGTTAAAATATGATTACTGTACTATTCAGTACCCCTAGATCATAATCTGTACTTGAAATTAATGACACAGTCAAAGTAAATAAGACTTTCATCATAAATGACTAAAAAAATTTAGAAGCTTCATTCAGTGCAATACATAATCAAAAATATATTTTCACCATAGACAGCAATAAAGTGCATTAATAATGAATTTTAAAATGTGATTCATTAATTCACACAATCGATTTATGCTTAACATTCTCGTAAATGTTAATCCTGATCAACATAAAAATGTTGTCGTAAACGTAAATTATTTTTCGCTACAAAAAAAAAAAAAAAAAATTTTTTTCCCCGTGCATTATGCAATTAATATGTGATCAAACTGTACTAAACATCCATTGATAATATCACTTACTTGTATAATTTTTGACAGTATCCTTGTAATTCGTTACGGACATATCCAAGATAACGGTAATTTTGCTCGCAATGTCGGTAAAATAAAAGCATATTTAAAGTTCATTCCGTAGTACATATACAATAACAAAAATGCATTAATAATAAATTTTAAAATGCGGACCTTACTTCAAGAACAATTTTTAATTCATATTTTTGTATCTACATACATTTCAAAGTTTTATGAATAACAGAACATAAAGTTGCCCAAAAATACTTTTAAAATGTACGTTGTGTTAATGTTTTCCTTCCATATGCTTTATTGTAATTTAATGAATTGTATGGAATTGGGGGAATAGCAATCTCATTCTATATAAAATTCAAAATAAATTTAAAAATTATAGTTCAAAAAAAAAAAGTGCCCGCTCATTAGTGTACTTTTTTCTATTAATAGTAATATACTCAGCAAAATGTTTGCTCATTAACTGTATATATTTTTTTCTTTCAATTTTAAGACCTTTTTTTTTTAATTAGATTTTCAAAATTTTTTATATATTAGGAATTTAAGACAACAAATTAATTTTTTTTGCTTATTTCTAATATGAGATTTTTGATTTATGAGGCATTTTGGGTAACCAATTGAGCTTGTTGTCTGGAATAAATTGAATACGCATTATTTGTTTTTATTATTTGTAAACCATGATTTTTTCTTACTATGAATTTTTCTAATAGCAATAAAAAAAGAGCAGAATTATTCATTATTCCTAATAAATAGATTTATGTGAATTATTTCATTCATTTTTTTTTCCAGGTATTAGATTGGCTAAAATTATAATTTATACACAACCCGAAACATTTTTTTCTTTCAATTCTATTTCTCTAATTCATTAATGCAAACTTTTTGAAGCTAATCTCTCTTCAAAAAAGATTGAGGACACTTTTAATAAAATGAAAGTACTTCATAATACCAAAATCAATTCTAATTATTCTTCAAAATTATTATCAATGGTAAATTAGAAGGTGGTTGTGTAACTTTAAAGACCATCATTATAAGAGTTGCCATTACATTGATAAAACTTTTTGACAATCAATTCAATAGCAATTCTGCAGAAAGATCTATCATATATTTGGTTTTTATATTACTCAAAGGCATATTCTTAATCATGATGATAGAATTCATTTATTTCATTGCCAGTCACCATTTTCTTTGTTTACCAACAGCCTTTGATGCTCACTGATCAGAATGTTTCCGTTAAGATTGGAGATCTGGTAATAAATAGTCAGCCTTTTTGAAGGTAGGATCAGAGAACAACTATTAAACCTGAATAACAATAGCCTGGTTCTCCCTATATGGTCGAAGAAGCCTCCTGCTAACCCATACAACAGTAATCATTCTACAGACTATAGCTATTTAAGCTAACAGCTACGCAACAAGGCAAGTCCAAATTTAGGATCGGAAGCTTCCAAAGCCAAAGCCGATTTGAGGCAAGCTGTCATTACAGTAGTAAGAATTGCCATACCTAATCATGAGGCAGGCTGTCACAGTACAGCTGGCCGTGGGTAGAAATCTATAAAGGCTTGTACAGTCCCTTCTTCAACAGTTCACCATAGAACTGGGAACTATACCTTGCTGACAGTAGCAGGCAGAGTGTAGCTGTCTATAAATAACAATTGTAAATCGAGTGTGTTTGTATTGGTATATTATTAATAAATATATTATACAATGTATGTATAATCGTTTGTGTTTATATGTATAATCATGACTAAACACATAAGGAAGAAAAGTGACTTCATTATTTTTTATATTTTTAAACAGAAGACTAGTAAATATGATATCAAGCGAATATGGATTCCATTTTTCTTAACTCCATTTATGGGCAAGATAAATCACATACTGTGCCGGTCAAAATATGCTTATCCATCTAACACGAGCTGGAACTCACAAAATGTACTTCAAACCCAGTCGAGCCTGAGATTTTGGTCAGGGACCAGCCTGGATTCGAACCCACTCTCCAAGCCCCAGATCAAACACCTAATGGACAACATAACAATGATGGCCCACGAGAATTAATTCTTAATCCGGCCCACTAGCAAATCGGAGAAACAAAAGACTCATGGACTTAAACATCTATATAAACAACTTAAACACTAAAGACATTCCAAAGATAAAATCTAATATAATTAGTTAATAGGGGTTTTACTAATAAAATAGCTATGGGAAATTAATGAATTGGATTGATTTAATAATGAGACAGAAACTGATATATGATGAATTAAAATATATTTATTGACAATTGTTGTTGGCAAATGCACGCAGGCATTTTATTTATAAAGTAACATTACTCTAGGCCATTTAAACAATAATTGATACGTTGGCTATTATTTAATTGCTCCAATATTATTTAATGGAAACAAATACCCTACTATATAACTAATCATTACATTAACTTTTATTAGTTATGCCCTTTCATCATCAGTTCGTGTGGCTATTGTATGTGAAATCTAACAAAGTCTGGAGTGAAACTTAATAATACATCTGACTATAATAATTTTATATATCAACTATGGGCTTATAAAGCATCCCAGATAGCTTTAGATCGAACGGGTTTTCAAGATTGCTTCGGATCAACGCCGAAGACTGCATATTAGGGAGGAAAGAGTTGGCTATAACGATTTTACTAATACGCTAGGCACAAGTAAAATATAATAATAAAGTGGCTCTGTGGATGGAAGAATAGTTTTAGGGTTTTTGTGACAAACAACGGTTTACCCAATAACCGATCGTCATGCTGCAAAAGGGAACCTTTATTTGGTTCATAAGAAGCGGGGGACTTACGTGCTAATCTGGCCCGTAGCTCAGACTTCGCTACTGCACTACCCTATAAGAGAAGATGTGCTGGCAACGCCGTGGCTCCATCTTATATATAAAACAGCACAACGAGAAAAATATTAATAAGTTTCACATCCGCCAAGCCGAAGGATATTATAAATGAAATATCACATATTAAATGAACACAAGTTTATCAGCTTGATCAAAAGAGCCAACTCTTCTGTAGCATGAGAAATATGTATATGCTACTGACGGGAATATATACAAACTTTACTTTATCCCGTTCAATCTCTTTAGTTATCTATAACTACTAAACTTTTAAAAAGGAGGAAAAGTATATTTAATAAGGGACTTACGAATACTTTACTAAAAAAATATACTTATGATTGCACTCCAGGCTAGTTTAATCTTTAGTAATATAATAATTAAAGGTTGAAAAGCCACATTTTATATTTATATTAATTAATTTACTAAATGACAAAATATGAATTTGGGTTTCGAAACAGCGCACGAAATGACGCTATATAAATAATAATACGAAGATGTTAAATTTATATGTTTAAAAACATATTCTATAATTAAATGCACGCCGTTTCGAAACATAGGCACAACTAATAATAATTAAAAATAAGCAAAAGAAAAGCAAAATATAACTGCAGTGATTAAATTATATAGCAAAACATTAATTAACACAGAAATTTACAAAAGTATTTCATATTATAGAATTTAAAGATTATTTGAAAAACAATTTAGAAAGAAGTTTCGATAATATGGTTAGCTAACCTGTTTTTGAAGAAATCATGATTGTTTTTGAAATTCACAGAGCTCTGCTATTTTAAATAATATTATAACAGTTCTATAGTTGGACTGAATAGATTCGAGCTGGAATGAAGGTGAGTTCTTTGGCGGCTTATGGCATGTTCTTATTCAGTTGCGAGACGATTTAAAATGGTGTTGGAACGACGGCAAGTCCCTTTTAGCGGCATACGGCATCTTTCATTTGGTATAAGCTTTTTGGTTGTTGCTTCGGCATTTGATGGATTGAACTCGGCGTTCCATCACGGGAACGGCAGCAAAATTTTGCCTGACTTTAGCCGGACATGGTAAAATTAAACAATTTATAACTTGGATAATAATAGCTCTTCAAAAGCAAGATGGAGTATATCTTCCCGCTTAAAATAAGCCCTATTTATACATTTCGACTAAACTTTAACACCTTTTTGGAATTTCATTAGCCTCGGGACCAATTGACTTTTAATTAAACAAAATAATATAATCCAATTTCTACAACAGATAACGTCTCCGAGGTGTTACATTTAATTACTTAAAATTATTAAAATATATAAATTATATAATTTGATTCAGTTTCATTAATTAAATTCCTTTTTAGGTGTTAAAGAATGTTAAAGCTTAGCAGAAGGAACGGTATTCTGATTTAATGATAAAGTCTTTTGTTGCAAACAAAAATCAATCAGTAAACTAGATTTTACTTTTTACCCGGGGTGCAGTCACTAATTGATATCTTGTTTACACAAAATTCTCATTTTTAATTACAAACGGATGATTTTTATTTTACTGAAATAAATGACTTTTAACATATTTGTTTTTACAATATTATTTGTTTATAATAAAAGAAAAAGCAAATTTAAAGAAAATACTTTAGTTTCAATTATATATGTAAAACATTAAATCAGAAAACCGTTAAATATGTTTTAAAGAAAATGTTTTACGTTATATCTTCTTTATTTAAACTTAAATATATATACAAATCATTTTGCCGTTATTCCCAGGTTTAAATTATCCATCCACATACGAAATAATAGCGAATATAATTAAGAATTGACTGAAAATTAATAAAACAATCTATAATAAATTATGAGCATTTCTCCGCTATAACTTTATCAAACCTGTCTAATTATAGCGTGTTTTTCGTATGTAAATGGATGATGCAATTTAAGCGGCCATTATAGCAAAGTTTTCCCGCTCGACTTATATATAACATTTTTACATTTGACATTTTTACATTTAAGATAGGTTCGAAACTAGTTCAGACGAGTAGGTCATTAGGTTGATGGTGAAACGGAAAGAGATTGGAAGGCTTACATTTCAATACTTAACTTCTAATAACATTTAAAATTCACATAAGTTTTTTGAAATTGTTAGTCGAGGATATTTATTTCTAAAAGAGTAAACTAAATTTTGAAAGACAGGTACTTTATACAATGCACTTATTTTTTTTAAGAGGGTAGTGAAATGACAAATAATACTGTTCACTTAAAAAAGGTAACAATAAACAGATTAATTTGCAGCAGCATATACATAGAAGATGAAAAGGAGTGATTAAAATAAGCAACTTTCATTAGAATTACCAAAAGTTGTAGTATTCAGAAAGTAATCACAAAGATGTTAGCAAGACTAGCCGAGTTAAGATATGGTTAAGGATTTGTGAAAAGTTTTTAACATTTATAGCTGAAATTATCTACCAATATGATTGGTATTAGATACCTAGAAGAATTTCATATACATTAAGTAAAGAATTGAAATTAAGCTTCAGTTGATTTTATCAGAATAAAAATACTAATTAGAAAGTTAAAATAGAAAATCATATAACATTACAATACTAGCCAAAACAATAAAATTTTACTAAAATTCTTCCATAATCATAGCTTCACCTATTAACAAATAGACCTTTTCAAGTGAAACTGAACATGATACACACAACATATATATTCAAAACAAAATAACCTTCCCATAAGATACATATAGCATATACATACAAAACAAAATAATGCTGATGGAAAGGCCATTTTGTTTTATATATACATGTTGTATGTATTTTGTTAAATTTCACTTGAAAAGGTCTATTTGTTTATAGATGAAATTATGGTTGTGGAAGAATTTTAGTAAAATTTTGTTGTTTTGCCTAGTACTGTAATGTTATATGATTTTCTATTTTATTTATAGTTACTAGTATAACGTGAAAGGCAGTATTTAATTTTTAATTAGATAGTATAAGTGAGATTGAAAGGAAAAAAATTACACTTGAATCGTCTTTAATTCAAATCCCACCCCCATCTATCTTTAACAAATATATTGTTCAATATGAAATATCTTTTAGAATTAATAATCAAGGCATTTGATTTCAAATACAGAAATGTTATTTTAATATGGAAGAAAAAATAAATCTGTAATATCTCCTGACCTAAATTAATAATGTTATTTTCAGTTTAGTAATAAAACTCTGGCATGGTTAATTACTTAAGAAGCACATGCTTATTAATTTTCCGACATTGGTTCTTTAAGAATAAGAAAAAAAAAGATATTCAAAAATATCTAGTAATACTGCCAGACATTTAAAAAAAAAAAAAGAAATATATATATTTTGCAAAAAAAAAAAAATAGAGCTGTATTTTTGTCAAATCAAGGAGTTATATTTATTTTTAGTTTTCAGGTGTTCATAATCATTAAAAAGTCGTTGCTAAGAAGCCATCTTTGTTCTATATATAAAACATAATAATGAATGAATAAGTTTTTTTATTTCTTTTTGATAGTTTTTTCTTTTAAAGAAAGTAAACAATAAATATCGATTACAGTCTATTAACAAGGATTCGCTAGCACGTGTAAAAATAACGGTAGAATACTAGTTAAAAAGAATACGTTGTTATTGATTTCATTCACTTACATATCACCTGATTTCCATTCATACATTTTATTAATTGTAACAACAAAACAAATAAAGGGAATCGAGTAATTTTTGCCGCATTTAATTGAAACATCGTCTATATAAATTTTAAGTAATATAGTTTATATAATAATAAAAGCACTCTATATATTCTTTTTTTTTTTTTAAAATAATAATAAAAAGATAAAGAGTCTAACCATAAACAACTGAAAACAAGGATCACTACCATACCTGTGAGGGGAGAGAGGGTGAATATTCTTTTAAACAGCAACACATATGTCACTTTGATATTTATCACAAGTCCTTTTTTAGTTATACAACAATATAAAAATTAATTGAAAACTGACAAACTTATAATCAAATGACGCAATATATATAATTTTTGCATGAAGCAGCGACAAATATATAAACAAATGATATATCAAAAAAGCTGCGTTTGAATGTATAATGAGATATATTAGCGATGATTATATGAATGGCCGCCCACACATTTCCTGTAGCATACGAGAGGCAGTCATTCCAAGAGTTGTCAATAGTTGTCGCTCAATTTGGAACGCCTAAATTAATAACAACAGGTAAAAAAAAAAGGGGGGGGGGCGGAGGGACCGTGTGGGTTTAGATGGATTGACTTGCAAATAGTTTAAACCATTTGTTGATATTTTAGTACGCATCAAAACAATATTTATAAAAATCTACACAATATATTTATAAAAAATAAGGAATATTATTCGTATTAAAAAAACTGTAATTTTCTAAGGCTAATTATTCTCTTACAAGAAAAAATCATTTATCTAATTATACTTCTATTATTCTTTGTAAAAATCTTTTCTAAAGCTAATTACTCTTTTACAAAAAAAAAAAAAAATCACATATAATTATACTTCTATTATTCATTGTATAATTACAAATTTATGTGTATTGCTACACAACTACTAGTTAGCATATATATATATAATCCAACTTCTACAAATGTTACCAAACACATGATCAAATCAAGCGTTGGTGGCTTAGCGGTTAGCAAAGCTGCCTTCCAAGCAGCCGGCCCGGGTTCGCTTCCCGGTCAACGCTTTGACATATATATATAAACACATAATCGAACTTTAAAATCAAAAAGCATACTGATATATGACCAACATATAAATGACTATATAACTACTAATTATATATTGGCATAATATACAATCCAAGTTTCTCCTAGAAATGTTAACAATTACATAAACCAATTCTAAAATCAAAAAGCATACCGATATATGGTCAAATATTGGAATAAGTCTATTTGAATTATAACCTAACTTTAACACACGCTCATATATTATACATTAGGTTCAATGTATGTAATTTAAATTATATACACAATATGTAATCCTTTCATCTTGAGATTCAAAATTAAAAATCAAGAACTCAAGTTCACACTCATATATTTTTATTACATTAGATTCTATATATCAAGAACTCTGAGTGAGATAAACATTTATCAAATCAAATATTTATTCTGATTTAACATTCTTTAATATTTTAATGTTCATCATCTTCTGTAGTAGCCAATAATAAATAAATAGGCATGGCTATTCCAATTCTAAAAAAAAAAAAGGCATTTAATACATTAGATAAGTTAAACGTTGACTATATAAACCAATACGCAAAATACCGTTAAAAATGAGTTTATTTGATATCTTGTGATGTTGACTTTTAACTTATTGTTTGGTTAATTTTATTTTTTGAAATACTTTTTTTTAAAAATCAAAATAAATTAAAATTTATTACGATACAATTGGATGTGTTTATCTGTACATAGCTATATTCTTTTTACACAGTTGCAAGGCAGTCACTCAGTAGAGCCTGCTGTGGTCCGAGACCGAGGGCCATTGCTCTCCTTCACTCCTCTGGAAGGGCAACTCTAGCCCAAGTTTCACGAAAAAGCCAGTCCGGAGCCAGCAATCTATCTCTGTTCCTGAGCCGCTTGAGTAATTTGATATAGATGTTGCAGACACTGTGATTAGCATTTTCAAATATACACTTGCATCTGGATAGCCAGATTGCCAAGGTTAGAAAAATGGTGATTCTGATGTTCGAGAATATGCCGCTCTTTATAGCCTTTTGAATGACTAAAACTTCTCTAATATCGAGCGACACCATTATTGTAGTTTTCAACAGTATTTTCTTTTGCAATCAATATTGCTACTATTTACAATGTCTTGGAAATAATCTTTATATCATAACCTCTTCCACAAAAACAATTCCAAATCCACTATTAAATACCTTTTGTGGAAAATCTGTTACTATTCACTTGCTTCATTACCAAACCGACAAAGAAGTGATTCTACAGTACTGAATTTTATATTATCATTTTCAGCAAGCTGAAAGATGTATCAAATCATTTTATAACCTACTCATATTTTTATAATCTTACAGAGTTTCCTTAAATGAAATTTTTGTAATGCTTTTATATTATCAAGGGATTCATGTTACAATTTCATATAGTAAGTTGCATAAAATAACAGGTTTATATAGGACTAATTTTGTGGCAATAATTATTATCATCATAAATATTCATTAAACAATGAAATCTGTGTTGCCCTCAACATCTAAATTACCAAGATGAGAAACTGACTTACATTCATTCAAGATGAGATTTTTCTTCTATCAGTAGCCTGATAAAGAATGAGTTTTCAAAACATTAATTATTAAATCTATTTATATGTTGCATCCAAATCATTAACAATATTCTGTAGTTCATCTTTTGAATGGGAAAAACATAAATAGCATACTGCAAATCTAGAAGCCAATAAGATAAAGTACTTGTTTTTATTTTTAATAGGTTCAATTTAAAAATTTCACCATTGAACCTACATTATATCTTTAAGTCTGCTTCATTAAACTGCCTATAAACAGTTCTTAAGACCACTGCAATAATAAAAATAAATTTGAAGCTAATACACAACTCTAACTTTTACTAGCAGTAAGAACATTTTCTTTTATCACATATAATACAAATAAACTTTGGTGGATAATCAACTACTTTCAAATACCGACACAGATCTCTTAGATTAACAGAACCAAATAATTTGACTAAGAGATCTGACAATTAAGTTTGAGAACTTGTCATCATGTGCCCAAATTAGCAGCACTGTATTAACTACTCGGTAAGGTTTCACAACCTTGATTATATCACTATCTCACAGTTACATTCATGTTGATGTGTGGCATTGTCTCCCTGGGTGGCATTCTATATCGTACTTTTGTGTTTGCGAAAATGTCGAGAGCTTAAATTAGAGCAACGAACATTAAATTTCTTGCTAAACTTTGGCAAGAGTCGAAATGAAATCAGACACCTCAGTCCAAGTTTATGGGGATAAATGCCATGAAGAAAATGGCAGTGTAAAAATGAATTAAATATTTTTCTGGGGGGGGGGGGGAGGATCGCTTGATGAAAAGAAATCAGGGTGGCCAGTAATGAGAAAAATGACAAAAAATTGCAAAAATTCATTGAAATTGTGCATCAAAACCATCTAACTATGAGAAGCATAGCAGATTAAGTAAACATCAATAGAGAATCAATAAGGAAAATCTTGACTTGAGAAAGTCATATGCAAAAATGCACCAGCTTGCATGGCACTATCTACAATGGAATTTTCAACCAGAAAAAAATAACTGTATTGGAACACCCTCCCTACTCATTTGATTTGGCTCCCAATGACATTTTTCTTTATCCAAAGATAAAGACAATATTGAAATGACATTTTAATGATATTCAGGACATCAAGGGTAATATGATTACAGCTCTGATAGCTATTCCAGAAAGTTCCAAAATTGCTTTTAAGGGAGAATTAGGCATTGACATTAGTACATAGCTTGCCAAGGGGAATATTTTGAAGGTAACCATAATAATATTCAACAGCATTTTCCTGGATGAGTTAGTGAACTTAATTATAAGACTTCATACATCAATAAGAGCAATATGTAAATCACATCTTTGGCCTTGACATTTTTCCCGCATTAGCTCGCAAATAAATCATTATTACAGTGCTTTTTGATTCTTTAAAACCATATTCTGGTAATCATTCAATGATAACCAAGAATAATTATATTCAATAAAATCCTTGACAGTACTTTGATGTCATAGTTAATATTTCATAATACAGTAATTACAACAATTTTTTTATCCCCTTGGTGAGAAGGAATCACTTCATTTTGATAAATATTCCTTAGAATTTGATAATTTCCTGATCTACACCTTGATGTTTCAAAATTTTTATCACTGACAAATGCATATAGAATGAAATATTTTTTTTTTACATTAATTATAAGTATGAAATAAAACAGCAACTTATAATCACTAACTCTTTTAATAACTTTTCTTAATATTTGGATCTGCTCTACTGTGATATAACCATTTCTAAACACATCCTATTCTTTTGATTAGTTCAAGCCCAAATTCTTTATAGATAATGCATGACTTCCTTTTCACTTTTCTTAAATGACTTATTGCTATTGCATTCTTCCAAACACTTGGTATATCTTTATTATTTCAACATTTGTGTATAGTTTTATTAAAAATTTCTCTATTTCTTCACCTGTTGTTTTTAAAAAAATCTACATCACTTTTAGGAGCTACTCCATTCTTTGTAGATTTAATTGCATATTTGAGATTTCAAAATAAATGATAAAATCATAGGAACTACCTTGCTCTCTTATTCTTTATTGTAATAAAGATCAGCTTTTCAAGCTAATCTAATGTACATGCGCTTTTTAATACTAATAAATGAATACTTTCACTTCCAACACAAGATAAAGATCTTTGCGAAAGAATAGAATGAATCCACCTATTCTTTCCACCCAAATGCTTAAATATGGGTAAATCTTAAGCACTGGAAATGAAAGCGTGAAGATAAACCAATCACTTTAAATTACTTTTTACTATGTCTGAATGAATGACGCCCACAAAATTTTCTAGAATTTACGAAACGTCATTCTTAAATGAAACTAAACATATGTAAATGAGGCATTTATTTTATATAGCACTATGTTTATAAATTGTAATAAACTAAAGATCAGCTTTTCAAACTAATGTACATGCGCTTTTTATGAATATTAATACTAATAAATGAATACTTTCACTTCCAATACAAGATAAAGTCTTTGCGAAAGAATAGAATGAATCCACCTATTCTTTCAACCCAAATGCTTAAATATGGGCAAATCTTAAGCACTGGAAATGAAAGCGTGAAGATAAACCAATCACTTTATCTTGTGTTGGAAGTGAAAGTATTCATTTATTAGTATTAATATTCATAAAAAGTGCATGTACATTAGCTTGAAAAGCTGATCTTTAGTTTATTACAATTTATAAACATAGCACTATATAAAATAAATGCCTCATTTACATATATAATTCTTTGTAAAAATTTTCTATGCTTATCATTATGTCATCCCTTTTTGTAATAAAAGAACCATTTTTTATTTTTTATTACAAAAACAACTTTTCTTCCAAGACCATGATGTTTTTGAGACTTTTAAATCTCTTCTGTAGCTTTCCTTGTCACTTTACAGTTATATTTTCTTATATTAATCATTTACACTTTTTCATAATATTTTTAAAATTTCAGACATTTAATTCTTTTAAATAGATCATATTTAAATATTTTCATATCACTTCTTTTCTTCATACATTGCCTTTTATTGGTAAATTGCTGCTTTTTTTGTGCCAATCCTTGGTAGAATATTTTGTTAATCTCATTCAAAGCTAAATCTTCTTTAAAGTATTTTATTATTTTAAAATGATTTAAAAGTCCTAATTGAAATTCTCTGGAATATTTCTGAACATTGGGGATATATCTGTTGATAGAACTTTTCTTAATAACTTTTGTCTCTCTAGTTTTGCATTAATACCTATTTTATATCTAAGTACTTGAAAATCACTACCAACATTGAATATATTAACCAAATTAAAAGGCTTGAAATACACATTTGACATTAATCAAAATATATCAATTATACAATATTTTCATTAAATGCTTCTATTCCCATTTATGTATTAAATTTTTCTCAAAACAGAGACTCACAATATATTGTAATGGTAATCACCCACTTAACAAAAGGTACTTCATGATAATTGGTCAAAATAACAATAAATGACAATATTCGCAAATTAGATTTAATCTAGGAAAATTATAAACATTTAACGGGCAACCACATATTTAATGAAGTGACAATATCAATTCTATTTTTAATTGACTAATTTATAATAGTCATAGATAACAATCAGACTGAACACAGATTAAAAAAACAATTTTTTATGCAGATTCAACTATATTTTCTGATTTTTATTCCCTCCGCATTAATATGATTAAATGACAAAATAAAATAATCTGCTTGGAATTTGGATGAGAAATAAACAAACAACAAAATTATTAACAATAACGATAATTTTAATTAACAAACAGTTTGAGAATCTAAAAAAAAATGTATTTATATCTAAGATTGTTACGAAGAGCACGCATGATAGAAAAAATCTTTGCTGATTCACAATAATTTATAAAACAAAAGTCTATATTTAGTTCGTTTATCTCCATGAACTCACATTTCATTAGCTTGTGAATGTAGATTTATGGTAATCAAAATTATTATTTTATACATCTGAAACAATTTTCTAATATTTTAACTTCTATCGATTTTTTTTGATAGTAGTTTATTCTCAGTGATTTTTTTCCCGTTATTAAGAGCATTGAGATTATGTAGATTTATAAATTAATTCATAGAAGAATATTTCCTTTGATAACTACTTAGAGGGCAAGTTTTCTTATCGCAAGTGACACATTTTTAGCTTCTGACAATAATTAATAGACTGGCAGAATTGAAGTTAATTTCTAAGGTATTCCTTTGTTTACAGTTCCATAGTCAGCTAAACCACTGGAAAGATCAGGGTAAGGTATTTTGGAGGTTTTCCCCCAAAAACTGCATTACCAACTTAAACAATCATTACAGTTTTTATTGACTTCCCTCTTATAAGTGACACATAAAGAAAGCAAAGATTCCTTTCTTTTGTGTAAAGCAGATGATCCATGATCCAACAGTTTCTAATTGGTTCCTATTTCAATGTTATTTTAAAATACACCTGGGTCTTGTTTTATGCGGATTATTTTAATGTGATTTTGCAGTTATGCGATTCATGTTTCTTCTTACTATCTTTCATATTTCACTATATTTATTAGATATCAAGAAATTTAAATTATTAATAACTTATTTTGACTTGAAATACTTTTTTTTCTTCAAAAATATAACATTATATTAGCAGCTAACGTGAATATGGCCTGAAACTGTATTTAGAATCTTAGCTTCTATGTAAATAATCTACTTATACTAATGAGTAAATAATAATAATAAATTTATACTTAAATATACAATTATCACAATAAATATTCAAAAATTTTAAACTTTTAAAACGTATTTTGTTAGATATAACAGAAATAAATAATTTTTTAGATTTTTAAAATAAATAATAACGAAGATTTTATTGATTTTGTAAACTGAAAATAATCTTTCTAATGATAATGTATAATCTTTTTGTTTTGATCGCAATCTCACTTTTTTAATATAGAAACAGAAAACCATTAACAGCACAAGACTGAAAGTGACGCTAGTTGTACATCACATCACGAATCTGATTTCTTATCAGTTCACAAACAAACGCATATTGTCAAATAGCGGTAATGATTAAAATATGTATAAAAAAATGTAAAATGAAATACTGTAGTTAATAAAAAAAGTAAAAAAGTTTGTCATGTATTAATTTTTTTCAAATATTTGAAATTTTTTATTAGTCATACTTTATTTCCTTATATTTTAATGTGAATTTTAAAGTAATTTTTCCTTGTTGCTTTGCTTTTATGCGATTTCTGAAAATGACAGAACCTATCCCCCATTTTTCAAGGTAAGTTAAGTCTATTTTTGTGCGATTTCTTTTGTGCGCGTTTTCTGAGGAACCTATCTACCGCATAAAACAAGACCCAGGTGTAGTTATTTTATTTTAAAATAAAGAATGGTAATAAAATTTTAATTTTTACAATTATTATTAAATTAATTACTTTGTAATTTATTTCCACACATGATCATTATACATTCTAGAACATATAATAAAAAAATGATGCACATAAAAACCATGCATGTAAACTTAGTCATGGAGATTACTATATATATATTTTCTTCTGAAAATTCTACAACTTTATGTCCTTTTTAATCTCTGTCTCCATAACCAATTGTTTTCCAGTTTTAGATTAAAATCACCCATAAGAATTTTAAAATATTGGTTTGAACAAATCACATTCGGTACTTCTGTATGGAATTTGTTGGGACAAAAAAACTGAAATCTATATTTGGTATCTTCATATTTCACTTGTGATTGCCATATCTACGCCTTTGTAGGCAAGTGCATATCCATTTTCACTTCATCTCTTCTTAAATCTGACAATTGATATTATACAGTTCTTCCAATTAGTGTTTAAATGATAGCTTAAATCCATAATAAGAAAATTCTTAGTATACTCTGTGTTTAATTACCAAGAGTTATCTTGACCAATGACTTTAGAATCTCTCGAAAATGCAAATCATAATTTGCATGTAATTTTAATATTGCATATATATTAATATTGGCAATATTTAAAAGCGTATAATAATTAAATAAAAATAATTATCAATTTATATATTAGCAATTACAAAATAATAGCAAAGGTTTTTAAACATACACTTATACATAAAGAACAATTTATTTAATTTGAAATGGGTTAAAACTTGAAATATTGTTTAATTTTAAATTTAATATGTTATTATCATTTAGATCAGTGAGATTATATGCAATGCTCAAATTTCCAAATATATATATATGTTTCAGAATTCGGATTTTATTTTTTTAAATTTGCTATATCAATAGTTATTTTGCTTTAATCAGATAGTTTTATTACGAAAAGACTAAATGCTTAAGCACTTGTTGCCAACTTTAATAAGAATTTTTTAAAAAATATTCATAAATCCCATAATTATTTAATATTTCATGAGAAAATTTCATTGTCTTTATTAAACTCTATTGAATTCAGAATATAGCAGAGGTTTGCTTCGAATAATCAATAAGCAGTGTTTGATCAAAGTACTTTCTGCTGCCTTATAGAATCCCAGTGGATGGTCAAAGGCTAATTACTGTTTCCAATACAAAGTGTTTCTTTTAGCTCTTTGGATCCAATATCCCTTTAGTGCTTCTTTTCAGAAGTTTAGATTTTAAACTGAGTTTGCGTGGAATCGGTAAATCTTACACTTACAGGTATCATACCATTCTTTCTGCCATCTTGTTACATTTAAAAAGATGCATGTACTTTTTTTCTATGATGAATGCAATTTTTAATCATTTTTTCTCTCTCTTTTTTTAGATTTAGTAATCGTAAAAAAAAAATTATGGCTGAAAAGGATTCTCTCATGGCTTGTTCTGATTTGGATATAAATTCCCTATCGCTGATCTATGTAATGTGAGTCTTATCTTTCTAGAAGTTAATTTTAGTGATAGTTCAGGTCTAGAAGCTGCAATAACCAAAAAAAAAAAAAAGTTGAAGTCATTTTATCTACAAGAACAAGCACGGGGAACTGCATCTAGGGCTTCTTCATGACTGAACTTCGATTCGATCCTGGGCAATAACATTTATGTGTCACACAGGCCAAAAATCAATTTCCCCATCAGTGAGTATTCAATTAGAGTTTTTTATTACTTATATTTTTTATATGATTATATATGTGTAGAAAGCAATAAATATGCTGTAGAATTTTAGGTAATTTACATTTCAATGACAATAAAAATGCACATCCACATTCAGAATCATATACCTACACGATTAGTGCAATAGGTAAGATATATCATGATTTTATTTATATGA
Organism: Epiperipatus broadwayi; assembly: GCA_028023455.1. Lineage (NCBI taxonomy): Eukaryota > Metazoa > Onychophora > Udeonychophora > Euonychophora > Peripatidae > Epiperipatus > Epiperipatus broadwayi. Next base: position 3,687,089 of record JAQFVV010006306.1, read on the forward strand.
TCATTCATTTATTGCATGATTACAGTAACATTGTACTCATTTGTTACAATTTAAGTTGAAGCTAAAAGAATAGGGAGTATCTTTTGAAATAAGGATTTTGAATGACGCAAATGTTTATTTGTGCGGAAAGTAAAAATTTTTTATAATATTAAGAAATAGAATTTTTGGAATGGGCGGATATTTCTAAGACAGCTACAAATCGATGAGCTAGTCGGGATTTCAGGTACTAGATTCGTTGCTGGTCGAGCAGACGCGTTAATTACTCCGTGATTAACTGGCGCCTAAAGGGATTTCCTTAAAATAAATAAAGTGTTTGGCTGACCAGTGTTTTAATTTAGTAGCAGAGTGTTTATGTTATTGGTGGCTCACTACCAATGACATTGTTCACTCCACCTGAGGGACCAGAAACTTTTAGTGATAGGACAGCTTGTTAATGAAAAAAAAAAAAAGGCAAAATATATTTATATTCTTTATTATTCTTATTAAAGATAGAAGATTGGCGGTTCAATATATTATCAGTGCTTACAATAAATTTGTTTACTTTGATGTTTATTGATTTACTTAGTTTTTATTCATTTTATCCCAGAGAAATTTCTGTTTGATATTTATTTTTTGAATACACTTTTTTTACTCGAAAAGAATACATATTTTAGGTTTAACCCCCCCCCCCCATTTTTCAATAACATAATAATATTATTACAATTTACTAAAGTTCTCTTTGCATAATTTTCATAAACTATTCTTACTGTTATTGCCCCCACATATTTTTAATATACCCTGCATGGCAGGACAACCATATATTTCTAGCAGATATCCTACATGGAGGGACAAGATTTGGGTCAGCTAGTAAAAATGAAAGTCACCAATTGCTTCATTTTTACTTAAAAAATTATCTCAAGTAAGTCATATTATATATCATTTTTTACAGCATTTTATGACAAATGTGATTTTAACATTTAACTTTCAAAATTTAGAATTTGTGAACCAATGTAAAAATAAGCATTTTTTAAAGTATTAAAAATCTCTTTTTTCTTATTTTTTTTTTTTTTTTTTGAGGTAATGACTATTTTATCAGCTTTACTACATTCTTTCATATTTGCTCTTTCTAACAATGTATATATTTTTACATTTATTGTATTCAAACAGAAGATATGTTATAAATTATATTTGTAATTTTTTTTTTAAAATTCAAGATGGCGACTTGGATGTGAGAGGTTTTAAATTAATATAGGTTCCACAATCAAGAGCTTCTTATACTATCAGGCATTTCCCTCTACTAATTATGACAAAGACATTGTGTGTTTGTCATTATTCCAAAATATTTATAGAAAGAATGCTTAATTTAGAGCTCTGTGCTTGAACTACTCTAAAATTACTGGACTCGATAATTTTAATCAAATATTAGACAAATATAATCTTACTTAAAATTACCATTTGACTTCCTTTAAACATCATTTTATTCTAACTTCCTTCTCATAAGTCTGACTTACGAAATATCAAGCGTAAAGAGAGTAAAATAGTAATATATGTGCTTAATGTGTTAGTGATTTTATGCAATAAATATCACCAACTTATATAGATGAAAATGAATATCTCATAATTTAAATCATCAAACATTATTGTGTTTTCATTTTGGACTCAAAGCTTTATAGTTAGCTGAAAAAATAAAAGGTGACTGCTGGAGAGTTGCATTAAATCCTAAGACCTAGGTGCAGTGCTCTCAGATCCAAGGCTCCTCACTGATGAAAGCCAAAAGCTAAAAATTAGTATAGGGATATCGGATGAGTAAACACTAGATAGATATTTTATGCATCCATTGATTACTCTGGCTTGCACAGATTGGTGCTACTGTATGGAGCGTTTTGGCTCTGTGATCTCATAATTTACCTAACAATAATATTCCTAATTACATATCAGATGATTGAATCAATCAATATTTAAAGTACATATATATGACAATATCTTAATAAGTAAGTCTACAAAATTTATCTTTATTTCCTACAATCATTCACATAAGTTTAATGGAGTTAAGCTATGAATACTTCAAAATCTTATTCTCTCGTCTTTAAACATTAAGCAAGCTACATTCAAACTTATAATAGAGCTATTAGCAGGCTCTTTATATATTACATATTGGTAATACAAGCTATATAGGTAATATGACTTGATTTTTTTACTAATACATAGTATTATAATTTACTTTCATGATTATTCTTTATTATAAAAGTTGTCTGACTGCTGGTATTTGACTGCTGTCTGACTTGGCATGTGTACTCTCTTAATAACAAGCAATCTAACTCTTACTATCATAGTTTTGCAACCCTACCATATTATACAAAACAAAACATTCTACTTTTATTTTCTATTTAATACTTAGTGGGTTCTTTGAAATTCTGAGTTGCTTATTCGTGTGTCTTTATAAAACAATATTATTTTGCTTTAAATATAATGAACTCATCAGTATTTTGATCTTTGCCTATAATATGCTAAAATCTTATGGCATTCATATACATTAGCTTAATTTACATTAACGTTAAACATAGCATTAATAATACTAATACTAAATAAAATATATTTCTTCAAACAATATGTATTCCCTTAATAATCACCAACCGAATTCAAAATATCATAATTTGTTAACTTTATTATATCAAATAAAACTTACTCATATTAGTTTTATTTCCTATTAAATACTCATTCGGTTCTTTGAAATTCATAGGCTTATATATCTATATATATAAATACTAACTAAAGGAAATATATGTAAAAAAAAAAAAAGAAACATTCTTTTTTTTCTGATGAAAATCAGTTCTCTGGTTGAAATATAAAAGTAGTGTTAGATACAAATAATTTTGTTCATATTTTATTTTCTTTAAACATAATGAATTAATCAATATTCTGAACCTTATATATAATATACTAAAATCATGACATTCATACATCAACTTAATTTACATTAATGTTAAATATAGCATTAATGATATTATTGATAAATAAAATATATTCCTTCAATCAATTCATATATGCAGACATATTTATATAATTTGTGCAACATTTTAAGACTAAAAACTGTTGTTTAATCTTTGTTATATTTATCGTTTATTATTTATAATCTGCAACAAAATTTTATTTATTGTATTAGTAAATATTATTTTATTTATGTAAGCGGAATATATTTGCACAAAATTTCATTCTTATCCTACTAAGTCATAGTTGTCATAAGCAAATGATAAATCAATAAAATTTACATTAAATCTTAAAAGTATAAACCGAGACATAAGCATATTTCAAAGACTTATAAACTAAGCCTGAAATATCATAAATTTTGTTCCGATATTTATTATTAAAACAGGCAAAACTCTCCATACAGTAATGCCACTCAGTGCAAGCCAGACTAATCAATGGATGCCAGAAGGTTTGTGCATAATATCACTATCTAGTGCCTACTCATCCAATATTCCCAGACTAGTTTCTAACTTGTGGCATCCATTGATTACTCTGGCTTGCACTGAGTGGCACTACTGTATGGAGAGTTTTTCCTGTTTTAATAACAGTTATGAGCAAGCATAAGAAATGGTGATCATGTGATGTATATTTATTATTATATTGATTTAGCTTTAAAATAAAATTTATTCTTCTTTGAAATACAATTATTTCATTAGACATATAAATAAAATAAAATATAAAATCTAAATCATATAAGTAATTGTTTATTTATAAATAAATTATTCGTGAGATAATAAAATGAATGATTCAGAGAAAGTCTTTTATGCTTAACTATTTAAGATTTTTTTTTATGTATAAAATTTTAATTGCAAAATTCTTCTTTCTCTTAACATCAGTTTGAAAGAGTTCCATTAATATTTTCATTTTATAGATGAAAAGAATGAGGCAATTTTATTCTAATTTCCATCTGCAATCCACACATTCAAATATATGCTAGACTTCTTTGAGCAATGATAACAAATGCCAAAATGTAGGAAATATATTTCTTTTGTAAAATATTTATGCTAATAATATGTGGCATATTTCAAATATATACATACCTCCCATATTTGATTCTATTCCAATTTTCTAAATTTTCTCAGCATGCTATATTTTCTCAGTAAATATTTTATATGATGGTTTTGCGACAATTAATAAAAAAGTTCTTTAATCTCAAAAACATTTTATGCTTAGTAGAACTATATAATTTTTTCCAACATCTGGGAATTTAAGTTATGGAGACTGAATCAAATATAGTCAGTAAAGACTGCCGCTTTTTAGGTATTCAACTTATGTAGACTGAATTAATCATTTTTATTTTTCATTATTGATTAACAATAAGTATACCAGACAAATTGGCTACAAGTACACATTTGCAGAAATATTGTTTTCATATAAAAACTTTTTAGCCAAGATTTTCTTAATATTTTTATTTATAAAACAGAATGCAGGAATATTTGAAAATCAACTCAAGCTTTATACATATAATTTCTATAACATCTCGTTTAAAAAAAAAAATCGCAATTTTATCTTATTTTTAATTTAAAAATTAATTAATTATTATTTTTTTTTTATGTGTCAAAGCGTCGGCCGGGAAGCGAACCCCAGGACAACTGCTTTTTTAAAACAAAAATCAAAATTACAATAATTTTCTTAAATAAATTGTGAAATGAATATTGAAATATTAACACATACAGAAGTTCTTTTACAACAAACATGTTTCTCCTTATTAATAAATGTTTAGGAATGTACGATAATTACATTTTGCTTTGTAAAATGTGCAATCTAGACTTCTCAAATCATCTTCATTAGACAAATTATTTATGTATAAATACTAACAACTACATTTGAAATTAATAATTAATGATTTCAGCTGTGTCTCTCTACATAGATAACCTCCTTATTATTCTGCTGAGTTTCTTTATTCCTTCCAGTCTGTTCAATTTCTTAACTACGGCTTTTTCTCGTTCTTCATTTAGACAAATATATAAATACTTTGAAATCCCTTTCAATATTTATTTACCAAAATATCATGGAAATGATTACATTATATAATGACACTAAGAAAAATAAAATAAGCACAACCGTATTAAAAAATAATTCCATCTCTTCATATTGTTTTTTAGGAATAGTTTTACAAAAAGCAAAGGATTTAATAAATGGGGATTATTTTAAAAATCTAGATGTGCGGATGATACGGTTATTTTTAGAATAAAATTTCAGAGTTCCAGAAAATGTTAGAAAAGCAGAAAATGATTTAAAAACAAATACTAAAAATGTTCAATGGCTTTTCAAAAAATGATGAAAATAAACACACATAACACTACATTAAAAAAAATTTATCGAATATGAAAATCATGAGGTTATTTTTACAAATAACATTTCAGAGTTAACAGGAAATTACGGATGAAATTAATCATAAAACTAAACTTGGATGGAATGCTTTTGGAAAAAATAATTTAATATTTAAAAAAAAAGCTTATATGCAAGAAATGGGAGATTTTTAATGTGTTCTACTACTATTTGGACACTGACAGAAAGAAGTAGGAGATTGTTGACTATACAATGAAGTATGGAAAGATGTATAATGGAATTAACAAGAAAGAAGTGAAAACTAAATACATAAGTGAGAGAGTTTAATAGGTATCAATGACGTCCAGAAATATTAAGGTGTAAAATGAAACAGAGCTGGATACGCTAGGAGAGATGAAAATAGATAAGTAGTGTTCTAAATAAGATCCCTAAAGATTGTAAAAGACCTAGCAAAATTTACTGCATATAGATGAATGGATTAGAGAATTTTTGGAAAGCTATAAAAAAGTTAGGAATAGAATAAACTTGATTAAACTCCGAGAGATTTTCGTTTTACAAGAAAATGATAGGTTTTTATAAGCGTTATCTTAAACGAAGAGAATAGAACTAATTTTTAAAAAATAAAAATAATTTATTTCAAAAACTTAGCTGCAACATTCATTTTAATGTAAACTCAAACAAATATATACTAAATTTCCTTCACTTCATAAATTCTTTTCCCCACAATATCTAATATAAATTAATCAAAAATAATTTGCATATTTTTAAAACGGCATAAAAAGTTCCTTCTGAAACAAGCATTTTTTAAAACTATACATATATAAAATATATTTTACTCTTATTTCACTTTTATTAGATTTAAAAATCAAAAAATATTTGTATTTTTTGGTGAAAAAATATAAATATTATTAATATTAAAATGTATATTATGCATACACATGTATGAATACAGAAATGCATGTAATCATTTATATATACAATAAGTTACATATACACATGTAGCAATCATTCATAAACAAGTATGGCCATTCCAATATGAAAAGAAAAACTCCTTTAAAAATGAGTTTTGCAATGATTATACAAACTAATCTATGAATCACAAATATATCCACATATAGAACATACCAAAGTGGCATGCCCTCACAATGGATGCAAAGCTTCATACTATGGTGAAACTAGAGCCACCATAGCTCCTAGGTTGTCACAGCATAAGTATAGGTATAATAAGTCACATACTAACTCAGAAAGGACTTCAATTTTTGCACAACATCAAAAGGTATCAGGACACGAGTTTGAACCCGCATCTGCAAAATTGGTTTGTATGGAGAGGCACGATGTTAAGCGTAAGGTAAAGGAGGCTTACTTCATAGCAGAGGACCCCTTCGCCATTAATCGTAAAGAAGCATGTTTTGCTAAATCAAAAAGATGGTCTAATTGACTCATTTGCATAGAGTTTGCATATTATACTTATAGAATGATTTCAACGAACGAGTCACAACTGGCTATGATTGTGAGAAGTACAGTTTCTCGAAAGCGCTCAGCCATTTTAATTGACTAATTGATATTATTATACAGCTTTACGTTATAAGTGTGATAGCATTATTTAATATTATCATTTATTTGTTAGTATGATTTTTTTGTGATTTTAATTTCTTCAAGAGATAACTTTTCTTTCTGAAATACTTCAATACCATGTCTAATTGTGGTTCTCCAATCTATTCTATTCTCTGGCATATCTTCACAATAGAAATATTATCACACTTCTTTAAAATGTCTTTTGAGATAACCCTTTTAACGTAGGCAGTGTCTATTTCTCATGCTCAAATTCACCATAAATCATCTTTTTAGGAAATTTTGCAATATTCATTCACTTTACTTGTCCAATACAACAAAGGTGTGATCTTACAATAGTGAACTCTATATGATATTCTTCAAGATGAAAAACTTATTGATCGGTTTTATGACCTTGTCATTATGTTTTTAATATTTTACAAAACAACCTTAAATTAATCCTCTCCAATACTTTTATATACTAATAAAACTATCAATGTATTTAAATTGATTTACATTCTCAAGTTGATAATCATCCAAACTAAAAGTTGCTGAGAACTTTTCTTCCATTACTGGCTGATAAAAGACTTGAGCTTTTTGAACATTACTCATTAAACCAAACTCTTTAAATGCGGCATTCAAAACATTTCGTAAATCGTTTTTTGAATTGACAAAAATAGCACAATCATTATCATATTGTAAATCCAGAATCCAAGAGGTACAAGTTCTTCTTTTTGCTTTTAATCAATTCAAATTAAAAGTTCTACCAACAAACCACTATTGCATCTTGATCCATGTTTCATTACACCACCTATAAATAATTCCAAAGGCAAGGGTCATAAAAGTTGGTTTGCACACACACACACAGATATTTATTTCAAGGGCCTTAGATTTTTCTACTTGTAGTAATAACACAAATACCTTGGTCAGATTATTAATACAGATGGAAACATAATGGATGAAATTAATTATAGAACTAAACTTGGTTGGAATATTTTGGTAGAAATAACTTGATACTAAAAGGAAATATGCCTATGTGTTTGAAAAGGAAGGTTTTTAATAAATGTGTTTTACCAGTTCTTACTTATGGATCTGAGACTTGGACACTTAATAGAAGAGCAATACAGAGACTTCAGACCACTCAAAGAAATATGGAGAGATGCCAAGTTGGGAGTAACAAGAAGAGATCGAAAACACAATATATGGGTAAGAGAACAAACAGGTGTTACTGACCTCATTGAAAAAATTAAAAGACTAAAGTGGAGTTGGGCTGGACATATTGCTAGAAGAGATGATAATAGATAGACAATTAAAATCTTAGACCGGATTCCAAGAGATTGTAAAAGACCCAGAAAGAGACCATATGTGAGATGGATGGATGAAATAAGCAGAGGTGATGTGGAGAAGAGAAGCTAAAGATCAGAGAAGATGGATTGAACTTGGAGAGACCTTCATCCTGCAGTGGATTGATAATCATTGATGATAATGAATAATAACACTTCCTCTCATTCCATTATGTAAAAATTTTATAATACAAAATAAATTTTGAAGGAACAATCAACTAATTTCAAATAATGCCATAAATCTGTTTGAGAATCAAATGAATAAAAGCAATATATAAATCATTCTTTTGTTCCCAACACTTTCCTTGCATTTGCCTGATAACAAAAACTATGTCTATAGCACTTCTTGATTGTCTAAAGTGACTATTTATCTATGAATGGAAGCAACCCATTCAACTAAATTCTTGAAAGGATCCTTTGCTATAGGGAATAATAATAATATTCTATGGTAATTACTGCAATGTTGTTTATTCACTTTATTATTAAAAATTGGAATAATGGAAGCATCCTTAAGATCAAGTGGCACAATTTCATGGGTTCACATATTCCTAAAAAATTCAAATATTTTCAAAGCTAAAATATCACAACTATATAAACTTTTGTTGGTAAGACATATTTTAAATATCTTTACACAGAGCAAAGACTTCTCCAATATTCATCCATAAAAAAAAAAAAAAATCCGTAAGAAAATTAATATTCATTAAACTATGCTGAGTAGTTTACTCTGTAGATAAGAATAACTAGATATCCATTTACAAAGCAATATTTCCATGATTAACTGGATTGACTGTAGGTAAATTCTTCAGACAATTTCCAAATTTTATCTGAATTTGAACCCTAAATTAAGGGCATGGCAAAAGATATATGAACTATAATATATATATTGTACATAAACACATGCAAAAATGATTTAAAAATATGAATAACAAAAAATTTCAAGATCTATATCCAGATTAATCATTTCAAAAGAACTTTTTAAGTTAATGATTCATAATTCATCTTAACATCCGTATTAATTTGATTGGTTTAAACTTGTTGCCAATTCTTAAAAGCTTGATTTCTGATTTATAAATTCATAGAGTGACGATTAATATATTTTGATGAAATAAATATCAAAATTACTGAAAAAATTTTTAATGACATCTCAATAAACAGTATTAATAAAAATGTATGTGCCTACCCTAACATCCTGGTCTACAGTGAGACAATATGGCTGGTTTTGATACTGCTGGATCTCGCCTGTTATTTCAGCAACTTTTCGCCGTTTGCTAAAATTAATCAGAATTTCTTTGGAGTTGGGGAGAAAGTCTGAGTTACCTTCTTCAGTGTGAAGAATATTTGTTAAGTACATTCCTAAAATTAAAAAAAGGAAGAGAGAATTAAGATAATAAAATCAAATTATTATTAAAATATATAAATGTTAAAATTAATTAAGAGCTTATTTATAGAAAAATATGCCAATATCTTGATTTTTTTTTAAAAAAATAATTTATGAAATAGTGTATCTGTAATATCATAGAACAACAGAGCATAATAATTTATGAGTTTTCTTCTATTGAAATTCCACGTAGCAATTACTTTAGGTACCATTAGAAGGCAATAATAGTTACGAAAAACTCTTCAAACAACACAAGAATAAATAATTTCCATATATAATACATTTTATCTTGTCCAAAATCAACCAGGTGATTTTTGATTTAAACAGACAGCCTGAAACTTATTGAATTATATATATATATTTTCACTATATGAATAAAAATATTTGAAGAAATTAAAGTTCCTGACTTAAATAACTCGTCGTTAAAAATATCAAAACATGGTGACAAATACTGAGGCAATAAAAGGTACAAACTCTCAAATACAACTAATACTATTATACAATGGATTTAATAAATATTCAACAACTTTCTCAAACAATTTCCTATAATTTTTTTTTTTTTCATGTGTCAAAGCATCGGCCGGGAAGTGAACCCGGGACAACTGCTTATAAGGCAGCTGTGCTACGACTCGGCCACCAAAGCTTGACAATTTCCTATAATTCAAAGCCGGAAATGTAATTTATCCCAAAATCAGTAGTACAAATATTGAATGTCAAGCATGACTAAATATGTGTGATGGTTAGGAGTAAAAATAAATATTACAAATAAATCTCTAATTTATTATAAGGAACCTTTAAAAACAAAAGAATTCATGATAAATTTCTCATGAACAAAAATATAACAAAATTTTCCAATTATTAGTAAAATTATTCATTATTAATTTCATATTGTGTGCAAAATTGTGATTGAAGAGATCAGCTTATTAGTTTTGAATTATTCATAACATCAATAGATATTTACTTCATTAATCTGGAAAATTGTGAGTCTATCCTTAAAAATATATTTTTAATAACATTTCAAAAGTTGCTTAATTTGGTTGATTTTAAAGAATCAATTTGAGCAGAATAGAATAACATTTAAGCTTTAATTACACCTTTCTTTTATTTCTTTATCTAAGACTTTTAGTTTGAGCTACAAATTCTTCATTAGAAGATAGCTTTTTAAAAATCTTAAACAATTTGTTCTTTCTGTTTATTGTTGATAATAATTGATCAGTTATTCAATCATTTCTTTTTAAATCTTTCTTTTCTAAATATTTTATAAAAAAAAAACAATATTCAATAAAATCTTTAATCTTATCAATGACCAATGAAAAGGCACAATTTAAATTTTTCATCTCAAAGATTAGATTTCAATCATGGTAGAATAATTAAGGAATATAAAAGATAATATTTCAAAACATTTTTTCCTAGAAGAAAAATTCTTATTAAAATTGATTATAATTCCTCTGTGGTTCGTATTACATTGTTCCAATAATGACATGAGGACATCTAGGAAAGACATGATCAATATAGTAAAATGATGGAGATATAATGTGTAGGATGAAATAAACATTAAATAAATCCAAAAAATGAAAGCATATTTAAATAATATTGAACAGCAGAAATAATTTCTTCAGAATATCTATATTCAAATCACCAATAATAATAATAATAACAATAATAATGAATTATTATTTAACCTAGTACGTAAATTATGAAGTTCACCATTAAAAATATCAATCAAACATTGGCATGACCTATATAAAAGCAACATATGTTAATTTGCCATAACCTAAATTAAAGTTAAAAACAACACACACAGCAGAATCGAGATATACATCAATAATAGTCACATAAAAATCTGATTTATAATAAACTAAAACATCTGATTTGTTATTTGCTTTATACTCAATAAATGATGTATATCTCTCTTTTTCATATTCATTAATCCAGATCTCAGACAAAATTACAACAAATGAATAGCCGAGAAATCATAAATGAACTAATAACTCATCAAAAAGTATTTTCTAATATTATACATTTTTCAAAATAATTTCATATTCCAGCAATAAATCTTCATTTAAAGATAAATCTAAACTACTAAACATCACATGATCACTATTGCTTATGCCAGCACATAACTGTTATAAAACAGGCAAAACTCTCCATATGAGCAGGCACTAGATGGAGATTTTATGCACAAGCCTTCTAGCATCCATTAATTATTCTGGTTGATACTGAGTGGCACTACTATATGGAGAGTTTTGCCTGTTTTAAGAATAAATCTCTAATCATTTTATAAAAAAAATAATTTTCATTACAGATCTAAATCTACCTTTATATTTTATTCTATATATAGATTTAATATTATTTTCTATGAAGAGTCTGACAATTTTAATTTTTTAGCTATCTTCTCTGCAATATTAAATAAATTTTCACTTTCAGCATATTCAATACCAACAATTTCAATATTATTTTCTAATCTTTGCTACTTTGAATAAAAAATTTCTTTTTGTATATAATAAAGAATATGTTTTTACCGTTTCTTCTCTAGATCTCATGGACTCATTAACTGGTGATCTGCTAGCAATCATCAAATTAAGCATAAACCTCACATAAAAAACATTGGAGAAAGTTAAGGGAATTCAGTAATCAAAGAAGATTTATCCCATGTGATTGATAATGTCAAGGAAATTAATACTTGCACTAATGCTGAAGAGTCAGAATCTATATTGTCTATGGAAAACCTAAGACCAATGGCAGAAATAAGTGTACCATATTTGCATTCTTCAACAGCCAAAATAGAACAGTGAGTTTGCCATACTTGGGATCAGGCGTGTCAATAAATGATATCCTGTCTGCTCTTTCAATATAAAAAAGGTATTTTTCAACTATATCTGCTTGATTGACAAGAAACTAAAATTTACAATGAATCATAAATTAGGCCACCAGTTTATATCAATAACAAAGGTTTAGTGGCTTTTTTGAGAACATATGAAATGGCATAGATTGGGGTAAGGGATTATTATCGATAAAAAAAGGCCATTCAGTTTTTTTTAAATCCGGTATAGTGATGTCCATATGCCGATTAGCACTCTTTATTATAAAAATCAGTAGTCCCACAAGACAAACGATTATAAAAAGAGATTAATTTTAAGCTCTAAGTATGCATTCTCATCCTATCGCCTTATACTACTGCAAGACTTCAATATGCTGTATAAAAAATTTATCAATAAATGATTGCATATACTTATTTTTCCATCGATGTGTGAAGCGGAAACTCCATATCCTTTAATAATGGTAGACATTAATCTCTTAGGTATAATGTTTTACTCTCCAGCATTAGATCTCATATCAACAACTCATTCAATAATTCACCCATTTCCGACTATGCAGTCCTTATGGTATCCTTAGATTTCAACTTCAATAAGAGTACTCCAAAAACACTGATACTCCATCTCACACACCAGTCTTTGAGATTTACATTTGTATATATAAACTTCCAGATATAAAGATGGAGGACTACTCCCTCACCAACTAGGCTATTGAGTTTCATGGTCAACATATACAAAAAAAATATATTAACAGCCTTATCAGATGATGATTGTCCAAGGTTGCTACTCTTGAAAAAAAAAAAAGATAGTTAGCTGGCTTTGGGGAAAAACACTTATAAATCAGTTTTGGATTCCGTTAAAAGAATATCTAGCCCCCTCTCATGTGTTATGCATAATGGTTCATATTTTGTTGATCAATTTTGATTAGTATAGAATATGTAATGTTTATTGAATTGCAAGAATACAGTACTGAAATTTTCAACACACACATATAACAGATGCTTTTATATATATATAGCATGCATATACAAAATAAGATGGATAGTATAAACAAAATCTTAAAAAAAAAATAATAATGATATAGTTATTGACTTCATTTTTCTACTTCAAAGACCAAGAACATCCGGTAAACTGGTTCTACATACCTAGAAAAGAATTCCTAGGTATAAACTAACAATGCATGGAAACTTTCTTGGAGCCAGGGAAAGATTCTTGTTAGTTTGCATTAGCTGGATAATTAATTTTGATAATAGAATAGAATGCAAATTTTTCTCTGATTTCAATTGATTTTATGTTAAAAAAAACTTAATTTAGTATCCTGCAATTTTCCCATTTATTGGATTGTGTTAATTAATAACTTTTTTTGAATAACTTTTTTTATCTTAATAAAGAATTATATGTATAAAAAGTAAACTTTTTTTTATTTTCTGTCTAAATATTAAGTTAAAAAGCATTTTTATTTAACTTAAAACAAAAGTATTTTATTTAAATACAAATGAAATTCCCTATCCTAATGTGTGTGCATATATCTATGCTAAATTTCAAATGTAACCTATTATATATATTTATTTGGCTTTACTATTTCACTAATGTGCATGCAAATGTGTGATCTTAAATTATCCTACTGCCAACCATCTAATGACTTGAAATGGGTGTTTCAATTTCTAAGCTTGTTTATACCTATATGTAAATAATTAATTGATAAACTTAATGTATAATGTCTCCACTTTCATTGTTTATCAAAGGGCCTTAACCCTATGATGGAATATTTAAAGGTTATTTTACTTTGATTTTTACAACACACATATGTTTAAGACAAACATATATATATATATATATAAATTCTATTAAAATCAATTATAATAACAAAAATAAAAGTAATTTTTTTAATATAATAAATATTTATTAAAAATTTACAAGCATATAGTTATATTTATAAATAAAATTCAAAAACTTACCAAAAAAGGGCACACAGGGAGGATTGATAGAACGTAATTTTTCTGTGTATTTTTTAAAATGATCGGAGTTCAACTCCTTGCATTCATTAAAAGCTTTTATTAATTTAGAATTTAGTTCCTGCAACAATAACAATTTTTGCATATTATTTTTTTTTTTAAAAAACTTTTTATAAAAATATTAATATATTACAAAAGAAAAAAAGTACATACATTTAGGTGATATAAATTAAATAATACATAATGCTGTAATTAAGACATGCATATTGAATGAATAAAATGTGATAAAAATAAAAATGGGTACTGTTCTAGCTGACACCGGGTAATAGAACAGTACCTAAAAAGATTATTAAAAACATAATGAAAAATAAAAGGGTCCAATAGAATGAACTATTAAATTAATTTTAAACTATTTCATATGAACCACTTGTTTTATAAAACCAACATTACTTTTTGTAAATTGATTATAAAAATAAATCTTTTAAAATATTTATTTAACTTCTCTTTATAGAAATCAAAGTAGAGATATAAACTATGTGCAATTCACTAAGAAAAAAAAAAATTAAAACATACACAATATATTTTTATTTCAGTTTAAATTTGTACATGTTAAAAAATAAATTATTTCAATTATAAAAAACTGAAATAATTTTGAATATTTATAAAGCTGAAATCTCAGATGAGTTTTTCAAAATATAGAATGAATGAGTAGGCATCTCCTAGCTCTAAACTGCTAAGTATAAAATTATACACACACTTATTGAAAAGGTTTCAACAAATTAAATGGTCTGATTGACTGCATGTTTGAAAAAAAAAATCATTTCTTGTTCATTTTTAATCTATTATTTTCTTTCACTTTTCCTTTAATAAAGATGTTATTAAAAAAATTAAAGAGATAGTGTTATGCAATTTTTAGAGATGTTCAAGAATAAGAGTATCATAAAATTAGTGATCAGATCTAATTGCCCAATGAAAAGTTTAAATCATCATCATCATCAACCATTATCAAGCCACTGCAGGATGAAGATCTCTCCAAGTTCAATCCATCTTTTCCTATGTTTAGCTTCTCTTCTCCACATCACCCCTGCATACTTTCTTATTTCATCCATCCATCTCACAAGTGATCTCTTTCTGGGTCTTTTACAATCTCTTAGAATCCAGTTTTCAAAATTTCAATTGTCCATCTATTATCATCTCTTTTAGTAATATATCCAGCCCAACTCCACTTCAGTCTTTTAATTTTTTCAATGAAGTCAGTAACACCTGTTTGTTCTCTTACCCATACATTGCGTTTTCGATCTCTTCTTGTTACTCCCAACATACATCTCTCTATACTTCTTTGAGTGGTCTGAAGTCTCTGTATTGCTCTTCTATTAAGTGTCCAAGTCTCAGATCCATAAGTAACAACTGGTAAAACACATTTATTAAAAACCTTCCTTTTCAAACACATAGGCATATTTCCTTTTAGTATCAAGTTATTTCTACCAAAAGCACTCCAACCAAGTTTAATTCTATGATTAATTTCATCCATTATGTTTCCATCTGTATTAATAATCTGACCAAGGTATTTGTAATTGTTAACTTCTTCTAACTCGTCATAATCAATCTTTATTTTCATATTTTGAGAAAATCTATTAAACATTATTTTAGATTTTTTAACATTTATCTTTAGTCCTACTTTCATCTGATAACTCCTGCAACATTTCCTGTAGCTCTGAAGCATTATTTGCAAAAACAACTACATCATCTGCAAAATCTAAATGACTTAAATAATCATTTACTTTCACTCCTTTAGCTTCCCATTTTAATCTACAAAATACTTCTTGCAGTATTGCTGTAAAAAGTTTTGGAGATAGTGTTAAATAAAAATCAAAATGTTAAATTTATTAATTAGCTTTTATCATAGAAACTTTTACAACTATATAATTCTTTAGATGTTATTGACTACATTTCTTACAATTGTTTTTTTTTTTTTAAATAATAGATTTTTAAAATCATAAAAAATGATAGAATGAATTATGACTGAATTTATCATCATCTATTCTATTTAATCTTCTGACTTTAATAATTAATTGATTGATACGTAAATAAATCTATTATTATTATTATTATTTTAGAGACTGTGAATTATTATTATTATTTTTCATCATAAGTGCCCTGATATTTAGATTATTGTCATATCACCTACATTTTAAAAATAATCAAAAAAGAACACATTACATCTGTAGAAATCAGATAAAACTTCTACTCAGAAAATACTTTTTACAACATAAGGGCTGTTTGAATGAAGACATTATTTATTATTTCGAGTGACTATAATAAACAGCTTAAAATTTACAAAACTGCATGATGTTGCAATGAAAATGACTATCACTCAATTTTAAAAATCATGAATTTCTCTGAAAACAGTGGTTGAAGTAAAGTTGAATGTGATACTCTATATAAAAATTACTGAAAGAAATAAAGGAAAAATGGTAAAAAATCAAATAAGTAGACAAAATTTTTTATTTAGAAATATGCATAGAATTACATGAATATGGAGGATAGATCAAAAGTACGGAACAGAAATTTAAAATTATAAATTATAGAGCAGAGATTTGAAAGAATGGAATAAATTCAAATAAATCACAGAATTAATTTGTAATTCAGGAAACTTTAGTTCTTAAGTCCACTACTCACACTGCACTAAACCACAATATAATATATGAAAGGTGGAAAAAGTAGATACCTTGATTAGAGAAAAGCGTAAAGTTATGAAAAATAAATATGAGGGGGAAAAAAAAGTTGAATTATATATAATATAAAAAAAGCGTGATAATACAAGAGGGAATTTATTGGTATTTGGTTTAAGAACACAAGGTTTAAATAGAAAGTAATGAACATGTATTTTTGGAGTATAGGATGTTGAAAAAGGATCAGGATACACTGCATAAAAAGTAGAAGAAACACTATACAGGTGTTCATAACTCTGTAAAAATACAGATATATTACTTTTTAACTGAGATTTTTAAAGTGTACATCTGATTTAGAAAAAATCTTTGATTTAATAAATGATTAGTAATAACTATTAATGTATTTATATGAAATGATTGGTATCAAAATTGTTTAAGTGCAAAAAGTATGACAAAAATCTATTTATAATAAATTTCTATTTTTGACTATGGAAAAATGAAGAAGACATATGTAAGAGATTGTGAATGGCCAAAACTGATAAATGTTAGTTCAATGAAAAAATGTGCATTTTAGAGTTATCTGTCACTTTCAGATATCTTGATTCATATGGTAATGGAATCACAGGTTTAATCAATTGTAATAATTTACTATTTATAACTAGGGGAAAAAATAAAGAAGACATATGCAAGAGATTGTGATTGGCAAAAATCAATAAATGTTGGTTCAGTAAAAAATGTGCATTTTGGAGTTATCTCCCACTTTAAGATATCTTTGTTTATATTTTCAGAAATGTGTGATAGATAGAAGTTTTAAATATATCAAATATATAAATGAAGTTTAAATATATTTAAAATATATATTATGAAGTTAAATTATTTAATGTTTTTATGTTCAATTCACCTGAAAAGTGAAGAGGTTCCAAAATGCATGCAAGACAGACAAAAAAACAAATAAACTTGAAAAAAACTGGGAGTTTATTATTATTTGGCACAAGTGCAGGAGAGTTTTGAATACAAAAAAAAAAAAAAAAAAAAGAAATCAAAAATGAGATAATTTATATTGTGGATATGGGGAGAGGGTAAAATGTTGAAAAAAAATTAAAATGCCTTATATAAAAAGTGGAAGAATTAAAAGAATGTGAAAGTGGAAATGATTTTTTGATTAGATCTTTATGACAAAAACGGAGAATAAAAGGATAGAGTATTGGAACTAATGAAATTGCCTTTATTAAATTGAGGGTAAAATATGTCAGCATTGTGGGAATGATTTTGCGATTGCAGATTGTAAGGAATAATCAAGAGATTTACTGTGGCATATAATGGTTTTAAAATAAGGAAACATTTAATATGGATATAGGATTTCTAGATATATAATATATGCAAAACTTCTGACTTCACTTAAGAAGAAGCTATTTTACATCATATCACAAAAATATAGTTTTCACACGTGCTTAGAATTAATTTTTCTGACACAAATCTACTGAAGAAAATCTATTGCTTGATTCTTAGTGAAAAAAATTTACAAAGCAATAATTTATTATAATAGCCATACAATCTGTTCAATCGATCTTACAATATGATTTGGATACCGTAAAAAGTGAAGTTTTCCAAAAATGTTTTTACTGAATATCCATTGATTATATATTCCTTTCTTTAAAAGGGTTCAGGTCCTTGGTCTCAGAAATTAAAAAAAAAAATTATCTTCTAAGACTATAGAAGTTTTAACCAGAACGAACAATACTATAAGATTAATACATGTATTTGAGTCTCCACATTTACCACTTCTGCTAAGAGTTAAATCTTAATTCCATAAAAAAAAAAAAAAAAAAAAAAAAAAAAAAAGGTAAAAAAAAGGCTTCCAAGTGTATTTAACATCTTTTTGAACACATTTACCCTCAAATTTCCATTATTTATATATTTTAACTTAATTTTTGATTAGTGTTGCTTGTAAAATAATCATTTAAAATTAATCTTACAATTAATGAATTGAATTATTTTATCCACTATTTGAAGAAATATTTGTCTAATTAATACAAAAATTAATCTTGTGAATATCATTTGATATATATAATGTTATATATAATTTTATAATAAATCATGATTTTTAAGTAAACCATGTACATTTTATTTTTTATATATGATAATAAACAATCTTAAGTTTTTTAAATATCTATAATTGAAAAGTCAAAGTAACTACCTCCCTCTGAATTATGTAAATTGAAAAACGACAAAAATGATATCTCTATTTTGAGTTTCTGTTGTTGTATAAGCTTAGTTTTTGACTTGGTTTTTAAATTACAGAGTGAATTTTATCTATTGTTTAATTTATGTGCAGACGAAATGCTTTGAAATAACCATTAATATATTCAGAGGATGAAGAACAAGATTTACTTTAACAACATTTGAATGTTAAATGACATATTGCTGTTAATAATTATAATAATAAATAATCATAATTTCCACTTTTTAATTTCAGAGACTTAAAATAGTTATGATTATTTATTATTAGATTCATTAAAACTAATATGTCATTTAATGTTCAAAGATCGTTAAAAGTAAGACTCATTCTTTATCCACTGAACATATTAATTGTGATTTCAAAGTATTTAGTCTGTACATAAATTAAAACAATAGACAAAATTCACCCTATAATTTAAAAACCAATTCAAAAACTAAACTTATACAACAATAGCGCCTAAGTATAGAAATATCATTCTATCTTTTCGTGGTTTTTGACATTACATAATTTAGTGGGAGGTAGTTACTTCCGCTTTTCAGTTATATCTATGTTAGTATATATAGTAAAATTTTTGTAAAAAATCACGACTTTTACGTTAATCCTATAGTTTTTCTTTGTACTCTTAGTATCTTAAGTATTTTCAAAAACAATAATCTTAGTTGCATCATTGAGAACCAAACTATTCAAAGATCTTGAGATTCAATATTAGAATCCCAATATATGATTCCAGTTTTGAATCTCAAGAATCGCTCCTTTTAAATCAAAAAATAATGACCATACTTATTAAAAATAATAATTAGTTTAAATCATATATTTTTAAGCCAGTATAGTTTTTCTGTTTGTTTTTTTTTTTTACACAAATTTACAATACATATTTTTTAAAAAATCTGTGTTTACTGTACAATTTAAATTTTTATAAGTGGGCATACATGTATGATTAATTTATTGTATATACCTATATAACACTTTAAAATTATGTATCAATGATTAAATATTTAGTAGCTGCTTGTAAAATATAAAAGCTAAATTTGATTTTGAAAAACAGCGTTGGCTAACAATGTGAAAAAAACAATTTCTGATTTTGAAATCTTGTATATTATTTATCTGTTATCAATTAGTTTACCCTGTGATCTAAAATTACTGAATCTTAGTTACTTCATGATTTGTAGTTTTATTAAATGCATCTATATGGTAATTATTTTAGATTGTTGAGATCTTATATGCAACAAATGCAAGGTATTATTCAATAAACTTCACAAAACTTTACTACAAGCTATTCGTAATATTTTCAAGATAGATGTGAATGCCTTATATCTAAGTATTAGCTGAAGTATTAAGACATATTGGTAAATATCCAATACGAAACCTTTTCATAAAACAAGCATATGTACAAATATAAAGCATAATAAATATTAAGAAAAAAAAATTACACTGAATGTATGCTCTAGCCGGTAGACTGATGCAGAGTTCAAGGCACTAACAACTTCTAATACTCCATTGAAGTTATTCAACTCTTGAAAAACTATCATGATCTCTATTAATCTAGAAGCAACAGCTATTCGTTCTTCTAAATTTTCTGCTTCAATTACCCATTTTTCAAACCATAAAGTGACCTAGAAAAAGACATTAAACACAAATAATTGAAAATCTAATTTCAAAATTTAATTATAATTAATCATTACAGTTCAATATGATAAAGATACTCTTTGCTTTATAGAGAAATTGCTTCACTTAGAAAATCCACAGAGATAAACAAATAAGTAGGTCTGGTCTGATCAAAAATATATATTGTAACAGAATAAGTACATGCCGTTACATTTCTTTCAAATAAAAATGGAAAAAAAAAATCACCCTCAAGTAGAAATGTATATATAAAAAGAGAATTTAATAATTTTATTTAAATTAATATATATAATGCACAGATGGCAAACTAATTATATAATTGTTTAAAGTTTAAAATCTAAAAACAAGATTGTTTTGATATAAAAGAATTTTTTTAAAATGCTGTTAATTAGTTATTTTACTCTAGGAATGGAAATGATTTTCTATATTGACATAATAGCAAACAGGCCTGTGGGCATAAAGTCAGATGGGAGATAAATTAAAAAAATACTAGTGATAAAAATTTTGAGTTCCCGCTCTAAAGAAAGCTGACCAATAACAATGGAAATAAGCACACGGTCCACAGAGAAAAGTCAAGCCACGTAAGATCAATCCTGGAATTTGCTGATAAGAGTTCAAAAAGATATAAAAAGAAAACTTTAAAATTGAGATTCAGATTTGGATTGCTCTTGCCGATTGTGTGTTATAAGTGCAGACCTCCAAAATGTAGGGGTCAGCAATAATTCATGTTTACCGTGTTTGCGCCAGCTGCGGCGGATCTCCAGAGTGTGATGGTTCCCAGAAACTGGCCAGTAACGGACTTGTCTCCACCTAGAATAACATGAAGACGGACTTCAATAAATCTACAGTATTGGAAAGTATAAACTTTTGCTTTAAATGAACTTTACTTTTATAAAACAAACTTTTCCAAGTAGTAATTTTAAACGTCACGTAATTTTAAAAGAAATCTTCTGACTAAAATTAAAATTATTTGTTATATTTTCTTTTAATATGTTTAATATCATTTCCATTCTTGTAATTTCTTTTAAATTAATAATTCAAAATGGGCATAAATGACTGCACAGATTCGTAAGATTATGTTAATTTAAAGTGTGTTAATTTTGGGCTAATTGTTTCATAGTTAGATCGCTGCTAGTGGATAGATATATGGATGTTTTATGTCAATGTAATTTAAATAGATGCACTGGATGCTCGTTCCCTTGTACCACATTAGCATACAGTGAATAATACCCACCTGAATGTATGACTCAAAAGAGTAGTCATCACGTTATCAATGGTCGTAGATGTATTTCCTGCGCCATTCATTTTCTTGCACTCTGGTTGGGACAGTAAGCCGTCAAAGACCCCTATCCCCATTTTCAGAGCAACTCCTATATATATATATATGTATTTCAAAGAATTTCATTCTTGTATCATGGGGAAGATGCTCATCCTTCCCATGTTTCATTATTTCTCTAATGATATCATGCTACAGATGTAAATTCCTGTTAGCATGGTTGTGTTATGCTAATAATCTCATTTTAGCCTAGGATTAAAAGGAATTGGGTTAATCTATGTAGCATAGTCACGCTTATTAAAATTGTATTAAATCAATTAAATGCTTCCATCTGTGCATATAATCCAAATCAAATATATTTAGTTAATTTAATTTTCAGAATTTTCCTTTTTTATGTGTGTGTGCACAATAATAAAATGTTTTGTTTAGTTAAATTTCGACAGTAATTTATTTTATTAATACTTAAAATTAAGAATTAATTTAAATATACGGTGTGATATTTTAAGCTCAGCTTCTCCCTGAGCTAGTGACTGGTGCTTTCGGTTCGATAAAAGTAACCTCTCCTGTGCGTATCTGCCTACTATAAAAATTTTCCAGGTTCAAATGGTTAGGGAGGTTCCGTCGACCATTATAATATGAATATATATATATAATTTATAAATTTTATTCAATAATTAATTTCCTTTTACACATATTCTAATTAAATATTTAACATTTTGATTGTAAAAAAAAATGATATAAGCCTAGTTCGTTTTATACAAACAATAGAAAAAAATATTTTAATGATTATATTTATATAAGGCTATATATAACCTTAGTACATGTACTTTGTGTGCTTAATTTTTTATTACAAGAGAAACCTCTGCAAATCTTAACGCAAGATTTGACTTTATAAAGAGAAGACTTGTAGAGGTCTCTCTTGTAATAAAGAAATAAGAACACAAGGCATATCTACTAAGGTTATAGCCTTATATAAATATTACCTGCTGACATTGCGCTTAACAGGTATTAATTTACAACTTTAATGATTATATAAATCATAAACCTAAATGTACTTCTACTTAAAATTAACATTACCATGCAAGAGTTTCATAGATTGAAATAAAATTTAAAAAAAAATGTTTTCAAAACTTAATAAATTTATCTCCCAGAATCTATAAAAAAAATCCTTTTTAATCACATTCATTATATTGTAGGAAAGAAATTTTTTGTTCTAAATCGAAGCTACGTTAGATTTGACATTCATAAATTAATGCTTTTAATAATATGAAAATTCACTTTATTCTAAATTAAATAAGCTGCTCTCCTAATAAAAAAGAAATGATAATAAAAACATCAACTAATTAGTAAAGTATACATTAATGATAGTTAGTATACATATCTGCAAGTAAAAAAAGTAAATAAATTAGTATTAGAAATAATTACATAGATTAAATTTCAAATACTGCTGTTGCATTAAATGAATGGGGGTAAAATTATGTATATATATATAATGAAGAAATCAATAATTTTCAAATAAGAAAAAGCACATTTAAATTTTTTTCACCAATGAGCTGTAACCTAAAACATATGGCTTATCTAAAAAAAATGTCTAAATAACACAAGAAATACTAGACAGACATCTGACTTAAAAATATAATGAAAAGTAAAAAAAAAAAGCAGCTAGCTAAAAAATTAGTAGCAATGGAGGGAAAAAAAATCTTTCACAAATATCCAAAGAGGCACAGAAGCAATATACCACACCTAAATTTAAATAATATCTATTTTTGAAAATAGAAAGTTGATTTGAGCAATTATCATTTGGAATTAAACAGGTAATAATATAGTGTATTTGTCACATCAAAATTATACATTGCGCAAAAGGACTAAAGCAGCTTTTTTACATAAGGTGTACTATTAACAATAGTTATGTAAAACAGCTTTAATTGCTATGGGAATTAAAAAGTTGTTTTAGTATCATCTGAAGATGATATACAATGGACAAACTTCACCTGTTTACTATATAAATAGTTATGAGAACTAAATACTACTAACATATACAAGTTTTCAACTGAATTGAATGACAGAATTAGCTATTAATTCCCAGTAGAGTCTTTATCACAGGCAAAAATATCTGAAACTAATAAGCATGCATCACAGAGATATAGTCGAAGTTGATAGGTAATAAAACCCAGAGTTGTAGATGATAGAATATACTTTAGTTGCTATATTAGAAATCAGAATTAATTGTTACAGTTAATGAAGCTAAAATATTTAATGGCATAAATGATAGATTAGTAAGCAATAAAGATAATAAAAAATAACTAAACTTTAAAAAAAAATAAAAATGGCTAACCAAAGAATATGTTAAAATAAAAAAGATACATATATATACTTGTTTAAAAAAACAAAACAAAAAAATAAAATGCTTTTTAAAAGAAGTATTCATAATTTTTATATTAAAGATATGTTTAAATGACTGAAGTAAACCAATCACTTTTTCTAGTAAATTATATAAAGAAAAAGAAAAGATTGCATTATTTCTTTCCGTAAGAAATGAACATGCGATATATATGTAAAATAATATTTGAAACTCATTCACCATGTACAATCTCAATAACACATCTGCTACAAGTACTGAAACATTGTCTAATATATATGAATTAAGGGTAAGACATATACAAGCTAAACAAGTAAATCTTCATTTAAATATTGGGTAGCTATAATACATTTGGTTTTCAACAGCTTCATTTGTAAACAAGCTTCTAGCTCAGTGTTATTTATCATCATTCAGAACAAATTGTAGAAGCGGTAAGCTTTTTTGTGTACTCCTTTGGCTCCATACACATCTTTCCTCTTTTTTCTTTTAAAACAGGTAGACTATACAACCCAAACAATAGTTTTGCCTAGCACATCATATTAAATGTTTGAAGTACGGCGAAGATGTTAGACATAGTGGCAAGAGAAAATTATAATTTTATTTACCACTTCCAATGCTAGATTGGCTTTTCTTCATAAAAAATTGATGTTCGACCATTCCTTGATATTCTGGGCTATTAGCAGTATACAAAAACAAGACTTGGCATATGTTTTCTAAGTCAACTCAAAACCAAGAGCAGAATAAAACTAGATACTAATTTCCTGGCCTTACATGAACCACTATCTGCCTATCGATAACTTCTTATTTGATGGTCATAAATTAACAATATCTTGGGGTTTTTTTTTTTCATTTGCCCAGAAATTTTCTCCTATTGTTATCAACCACAATTTAATATCTCTTAAACTTGTTTTTTTTTTACTTTACAAGCTTTCTAAATTAGAAAAAATGTCAAAAACTTAAAAAAAAAAAAAAAGAATATGTACATAATATGGTTTCAAAATTAATTAAATTGAGATTTCAATTTTTTTTTTTAATAGTACAATATTAAATCATTTATTTTATATAGTGCGATGTTTATAAACTGTAATATTTAAACAGCATTAAGCTGTTGCACATGCGCTTTGCAGATTTTAACTATAAATGAATGAATACTAACACTTCAAACACATGATAAAGTCTTTGGAAAAGATAGAACGGCCATTTTATCTTTTCCAAAGACTTTATCATGTGTTTGAAGTGTTAGTATTCATTCATTTATAGTTAAAATCTGCAAAGCGCATGTGCAACAGCTTAATGATGTTTAAATATTATAATAGTACAATATTATAAATATTGGCTACTATAAAATTCTACTGACCATCAGCCCTATAAATTTATTATATATTTCACACTTGAAAAAAGTTGATTATTCAAAATATAAATTCAATATTAATTGAATTTATTAGTATAAGCTATATCCTAATTGTGTCACCTCTAGTTGTATTTCTTCAGCATTTTGAAAACGATTCTGTCTTTCAATAAACAACGCAAAAAAAATAGCATGCACTACATGTATTTATGATAAATCATGCTGTCCATAAGTATTCTCTTCAAAATAATCTTTTCGAAAAGGTTATGACTTATACTTTCATTTTTTTTTTACAAACTTTTTTTGCAAAAGTTATATTTTAAAAATATTTTTATATATATGCAGGTAAACCACAGCACCAAGAATTTATGCGTGAGAATTTTAAAATAAACTGATAGATACTTTCAAGTATGTACAATATCAACAATTATATTTTTACATTATTCTGAAATGAACTGATCTCATAAATTATTTAAAATTTATTCTTCAGAAAATAAAACAACTTTTAATTATAAAAATTAAATTTATTATTACACTATTAATAATTACATTTTAAAATACTACATTGTAAAAAAATTGGCCATATAAATATATATATATTTGTGCATGTAATTATAGAATTATTGTAATAAAAATAATGAATTGTAATGGTGATAGCACTAAGATTCCTTATGAGGAGAGAAATTTTGATAAATAGAAACAGGATATCTTTAATTAATAGACAATATGCTAATGTTAAAATTCACAAATCTTGGCATATGACAGGATGATATTTACTTTCGTTAAATTTGAACTTAAATAGTTTTCAAGTGAAGAAGGTTAACTGAAAGTACTTCTGTTATTTATTATATTCATCTATATGCATATATGTATAAATAAAAATAAGTCAAATTTAGTTAGTAACATATATTTTCTCTTCAAACATAAATATGAAATTATTCCATAATCTAATATTTATTTTTTTAGAAAAGATATACCTAAATCAATATCATCTATTTAAGACAAAGAATCAAAGAGCAAAGCGTACTGACTTTTAGGGGAAAAAACTATTGGCAGTAATGACTAGTAAGTGCTTTTATGCATAATAATTTAAAATTAATAAAAAAAAAGCTCTATTTTAAAACATGAAAATCAAAATTTATAATTAAATTTAAAATTAATAATTTCAATTCCCAGCTTCGTTGTTTTTTATGGTATGTTAACATTATTCTTTATTATTATGCAATCTAATATTATTGTTAACCATATGCATAAAAAAATCAATATGGCATATGAGTGGCCAACAAGTAAGTAATAACCAAATAATCTTCCTTAAAACCTTTCGTTTTTAATAATTCTAAGATTTTCAGAGATATTATTCTCCAGTGCTATCACATGTATAGTAATTTCCAAAATATCAGTGTGAAACAAACAGCAAACAATTTTAACAGATATATTCCTTTCTTGGCTACAATTGATTGTTGATCTATTATTTTTGCTATTTAAACAATGCTTTAATATTGTACAAAACTTTCATCATACATATAAAAACCTTTTATTATTTTACATCTTATTTATTACACGATCCCTAATTCTTATGCCACTTCTTAAATGGCCACTTTATCCAAGCTGTTTATTTATTTCTATTTTACACTAGCCAACTGTTCCAATACATATTATATTATTTCATTTATACTTTTTTAAATACATTTAAATGTTTGTAATACACACAGGTTAGTACAGAACGCAATGTTTTCATTGGTATTATTCTCCTCCCACATATAGGTGTTGTACCTTGATCATTGACACTATCAGCATGGAAATCGAATCAGTAACCAAAATTAAGACACACTGATCAATTAAAGGAGAATAGTTGGTTAGAATGATATCTTAGATTCAGTATTTATGAACTTATAGGTCATGTTAATACTGTCACGGGTCCTACCAGAAATATTTGGAAAAGAAAAAAATACCATACAAAGCTTTGTGTTCTAATAATCTATGTGTTGAAAATTTTTTGAAAAAGATAAAGTTTGAATTTTTATAAAAACGTTTAATAATTAAAACTAGATGATGGCATAGTCTACTATAAAAATCTGCAAATGCTATCATCACAAACGTTTCAAACAAATTTAAATATGATATAAAAAATGTAACAAATTTAATTAACTAAATTTTTTTCCTCATTAAAAAAACAATAACTTGTAAATTTATAAACCAATTAAGCGTATGTCACGCTTGAATGTGAAGCTATAATAATATACAGGAATTAATATACGCTAAGCGCTTTCGAGGTCCTTTACCTCATATTCATAGCGATGCTGTGAGCTGCGAAATGTAAAAAATGGAGCGGGAGAAGTGGTATGCAAAGCATATGCAAATAACTGTAAACTAAAATAATAGAATTAAAAAATATTATGTTGTTTTCTTATAAGAGAATTCCTGAGCTGATGAAAAAAAAACAAGTTATCATAATTAATAGCCATTACATAAACGAAATGCTGGTAGGCAGATAGTGGTGCAAAAAATTAGGCTCTTGCTTTTCTGAAAAACAATATAAAGAATATGCAGAGTCTTGCATTAGCATTAAAAATAATAAAAAGAACTATAGCTTTCAATTGGCACTATGGTTTAATACCCTTACTACATCAGGAGTATTTAATATGATGTGCAAACCAAATTTATTTTTTGGACAGTAGGATCTACCTATCTAAAATGTGATATAAAGGTGAGAAAAAGATGGATATAGAGCTGAAGAAGTCCATAAAAAGTTTAATATGACTTCAATTTATTCTACATGGGTAAACTTAAAACATGACCCCAATTGAACGCAGAGCCAGTGTAAACTGAGAATAATGTGATTACTCAATATTTGATTTGTTGAAAATTCCAAAAAAAAAGTCAAACCTAAAGGACTTATCTTGCAGGGGCCCTTTTATACAGACTCCAATAAGGTAATGAAAATACATAAAATGCACAAACCTTCAGAAATTAAAATTGGTAAAAGTTTTATATATATGGTGAAACACTTTTAATAAATGAGAATTGTTTTTAAAATGGAATTAAAGTTTCAAGCCATGATGTTTCTTAGACAACAATCATTTAACATTTGTTGTGAAGAGTGAAACAATATTATATTGTCCAAGTCATTTTTTAACTAAAAGACAATACTGCTTCTGGTTAATACTTAAGCTCTCAAATGAATTTATAGTGAGACAATAAAGATATATAGGTATGAAAATTTAAAGGACTTCTTATCTGAAATCAAGATTGTCCCATAGTGAATCGTGCATATTAATTGAATGTTTTTAACAGACTAATAGGTGGTAATATATTTTCAATAAATGTGAACCCCGTTTTTAAAATCTAATTAAATTTCAAACTATATGTTTCCAAAGCAACAATCAATTAACAGTTGCTGTGCAGGTTGAAAAGATAGTAGATGGTCTAGGCTATTTTTTAACCGAAAGACAGTGCAGTTTTGGATTAGTATTTAAGATTTTAAATGAATTTATAGCGATAATTAACATATATAAGTATGAGAATTTGACGTATTTCTCTTTAAATGCATATATAATTATTTTTTTTTTTTGTAAAAGATAATTTTTGGATAAGTGAAGATTTTTAAAATTGTATATCACAAATAGCTTTCTTTTATTTATGTATGTTATTTACATGATACATAGTTGTGAGGCAAAATAGTTGTTATAAATTGAATTCAGATTTTATTATATTTGATCATTAGTAATTGTCAAAAAAAAAAACATTTGAAAAAAGATGATATGTATATGCATGTTTACTTCAGAGGCAAAACTCTACATATAGTAGTGCCACCTGGGGCAAGCCAGAGTAATCAATGGATGCAAGGTTTAGTGCAGGGGTCCCCAACCTTATTGCACTTAAGAGCACATTCTATAATACCGGCCAGGTGGCGGGCACCATTTATTTTTTTCAACCAGATGGCGGCCACCATTTATTTTTTCAATGTAAATTTATAGTTGGATATTGTTAATAATACACATAATGTACAAAAAATATTTATTTCAAAAATAAAATTAACGTTTATATTTTTACGCTGTAAAAGTGTAGTATGCCCTACAATTTGATTACAATATAATACAATAATTTATAAGAAATTTTAAAAATTAAATTTATTTGTATCAGATAAATAATTTTTTATCGTGTTCGGATAGCAGTGGGCACACGTAAAATGGTCCGCGGGCGCCATGGTGCCCACGGGCATAGAGTTGGAGACCCCTGGTTTAGTGCATAAATTCCTATCTAGTGCCTACTCATCCAATATCCCCAAACTAGTTTCTAGCTTGTGGCTTTCATCAATGAGGGACCTTGGATCTGAGAGCACTGCACCTAGATCTTTGGATCTAATGCAACACTCCAGAAACCACCTTTTATTTTTTTAGTTAACTATAAAGCTAGGAGTCCAAAATGAAAACACAATAATGTTTTCAATCCAAGCTCATTTGCTTGTATAGTCATATAGATGCGAAACCAGTTCAAAATCTATACATTTTGGTGTCTTTTGGTTCTTTAATAACCATTATCACCATTCTCCTATGGGCAGGATTGGTATTAAACCACTAAACATCATGTGATCACTATTTCCTATGCTTACCCAAGCTGTTAAAACTGAGGCAAACTCTTCATACAGTAGTGCTCTCCAGTTAATTAAAAAAGTAAAAGGTGGCTGCTGGAGGATTGCACAAGATCCTAAGATCTAGGTGCAGTGCTCTCAGATCCAAGGCTCTTCAATGACGAAAGTCACAAGCTGGAAACTAGTCTGGGGATATTGGATGAGTAGTCACTAGATAGGGATTTTATGCACTAAATCTTCTTGCATCCATTGATTACTCTGGCTTGCACTGGGTGACACTAATGTATGGAGAGTTTTGCCTCTATTCAACAGCTTAGGTAAATAAAGGAAATAGTGATCACATCATGTTTATTAAATTTTCATTATATTTATATAATTAATTTACATTATATGGATTTCTATTTTATTATTATGATGAAATAAACTGTTATTTAAATAGTTTTATCAATCAAAGACTCTGTAATATACATATAAATATATATATAAAATTAACCCAGTGCATACCCTCTTATTCATGCAATTAAATTCAGATTTTATTTTTTATTTACAAGATAGTGTTCCTGAAAAAACATAGTGTTAGGGAGGAGTAATTGATATTTTATAAATATATATTATATTTCAGAACACTTTCATTCCAAATATGTTAGTCAGAATTATTTTACAGGCAGACTCATAACAAATCGTTTTAATAAACTTGCAAATACAATTTTACTTTTCTTTTACCAATGCCCATTTATTCAATGTGACAAAAAGAGAATTCCTCTTTCATTCAACCTCCAACCATATATATTGTAAATAAATCAACACTGATATCTGAAAAGGCTGAAACTTATTATTAGCGGCAATTTTAGTTCACAAATTAAACAGGTCAGCTTAATATTTCATATATTATTTTAAATTAAATATTACTAATTTCAACAGCATGTAAATAACTAAGATTGTTGCTAATAATAAGTTTTCAGCCTTTTCGGATATTAGTGTTGATTTATTTACAATATATCCGGTTGGAGGTCAGATGAAAGAGCAATTTTCCTTTTATCAGAATGAATAAATGGGCATTGATAAATGAAAAGTAAGATTATATTTGCAAGTTTATATTAAGATGATTCATTATGAGTCTGTTTGCCAAATAATTCTGAGTAACGTATTTGGAACAAGACTGTTCCAAGATATTATAATCTTAAATGTTTCATACTAAAGCAATAGTAAACATTATTTATGTTCTGTTGAAATTAGTAATACTATATATTTGTGAAAAACGTTATCAAAAAAAATAACAGAAACAATATTTCTAATGATCTATAAAATAAAGTAGCTGAATGTGAACAATTTATTAGTTGCACTAGTAAATAATTTCAAATTATTTAACTCTGTATTTATACAATAACGTATGTAAAGATACCACTTATTTGACCTATAATGCAATTGTATTCCTTATGTTATTTTGTATAATGTCATTAAATTATTGTTAGTAAAATAAGTTTATATTCATGCTATTTTTTGTCATGGATCTTGTATCTTTTTTTGTGATATATATTCTTTATGTACATGTGATTGTTTAATTATATGAAGGTGAATTTTAATATCTGTGAAACTATACTAGAAGCATGGCAATGTAGTGAAGAAAAAAAATGTTTATATAATGATCAAAGAATGGCAAATGGAGTCTTTTAGAAAACTGAAACCCTCTGAGTTAAACTATCGTTTATCTTATGAAATGAATAAATAAAAGCTGAATTTCACTATATAACACTTTTGGGGGTAGGTGTAGCCATTTCAACAGCATATTTTAAATAATCAAATTATGTAACCTGATAATCATAACAGGGGATGAGTCTTATGGTAACTTTTAAAATTATACCTTTTCTTTTTTATTTTGTACTCACATTGATTTTGTTCCTTGCTCTAAATTAAATCTAACTATTTCTGTTTCATAATTTCACACAAACTGTATGATCATATATTGATTCTATTACAATGTATACATTAGTTAAAACAAAAAAATTAATAAAATCAAATTTTTGAAAATTTTATTATTAAAAAAAATCAAACAGACCAGTATTTAAATGTAATACAATTCTGAAATATAAAAGCTTATCTAAAGCCTCTAATCTCCGACAATAGTTATAGTATGTTATTGATGTAGCTGCTGCCTTAAATCAAACCTTGACCTAAAATACTGTCCCATGAAACAAGATTTGATAGTACACATTTTTTAGAAGCATTCCAGTTGAAATAATGAAAAAAACCCATAAGTTTGGTCAAATGAGTAGAATTGGCATGATTTGGTAATTTATTATAGTATCTCTATGTGTCTGTGCGTATGCATAAAATTTTATACAACTATGTTATGATGAAATTTATCATCTATCTAAATATTATTTATATAATGTATTTAAAATTCTTACCATAGTTGTTTGATGAATCATCTTGAGCAAATTTGGTGAATTTTTTTCTTTATCTTTTTTGGTCCATACACTTCCTACAAGTTCTGATGGTTTTACTGCTCTGTACAAATCGAATTCTAATAATGTTAGCTGCCTGGCTATTTCTATAGGATGTAACTGAAATTAAGATATATAATAATATGCAAATGTAAAATTGTCAGAAATGACACCGGTAATGTTTAGTATAGATCTAATTCAAACGCTCTACAAATTGTGATTTCACAAAATAACACTTAACAGTTTGGCATTCCTTAATACAAATTATTGTTATATCTAAGTTCAAATTTTCATTTAAAAATCTTTCAATTCATAATAACTAAAACTAAACTACAACAAAAATCATCCAAATATACATTAATTAAAATAAAAGTTCAAACTCATATTTTGTTTTGAAGCATCATAGGATATACAATAATATTAAGAGCTAATGAAATCTTTTACTGTAAAATCAACATAATGAAAGGTTTTTAAATTTTTTTACTTAAAATCTATACTATAATTTGAAACTATTATATATATATATCTTAGATAAACAAATAAGAGGCAAAAAAATAAATGCAGAATCAGAGTAATCATACATATAAGTAAAATAGATTTTAGCATATTCTATTTCATGTATAATGTTTAGAATTATTAACCACTAATGAAAGTATACTAACAGACTAATCCGTTCACACTGTAGTATTTCAGATAGATATAATCATCATAAAAAAACATTTTAAACGCTTACTATCCATACTAGAAAAGCAGCCTCAACTTCATATAAAGTATCCTCAAGTGATCTGTTTTTAAAATGATTAATACAATCAAATAACCCCCCCCCCCACACACACACACATATATATACTGTAGCAGAAATATGTACAAATGGTTAAATTATGCCTCATATTGAGAAGCCAATTTGATGCAATGCAAAATAAATAAAAATGACAAGTAACTATTAATAAAGAATTACACATTGGATTATCAACTTTAGGTAATTTTAAAACCTGGTATATACTACAAATATGGTGATCAAACTATCTTTTATAATAGTTTAATTTTATTCTATTACACAGAAATAATATAATATGTTCTATAGTGCATCACGGTGTCTTAAAACTGATTGTTATTACAAAAAAAAAATCCAGCAACTAAACATGCACACACACTTTCAGCAATATCACAACCTAATTTAGTGTAAAAACATCAGTATAATATAAATTAACAATAATTAGTACACAAGTTGACTATTTTCAATTTAGATTATTAATATAAATAAAATCATTATAAATTTTTATAATTAAAAATTGGACTTCTTATCCAAAGGTTGGCACAATATGTGATCACTGCTTCCAGATGTTGAAACAGCGACTCTATCTTTGTTTGAAATATGATGAGAAAGTGTAATTCCAAATGGTAGTCAGTTGTGATTAGAGTCTTTAATATGCTGTAATAGTCAAAATCTCTGTTGACGTCTTCATAATGAGAATTTGATGAAAAGTAGCATTGAAGCTAAGCTTAGCAAAGTTTGTAACTATTTCCAGTAATCTCAATATCTCAAGCAGTACATTTATAATTACATATGGAGTTTTGTTTTGATTTTTTTTTGACTATTGTATGGTAATCACTACAGATTATGAATTGTCTGGTTTGGATTAGTAGCCATAACAATGGATGTGAGTCATTCTCAGTTTTTTTTAGTAATGTTAGAACATCATTTTTTACTAATTCATACAATTCTTGTTCTATTTTTCTAGGTGTACAAAGGATACCTTTTAATATTTACCCATTAAAAATTTCACTTCATCATGGAGGTCTATTTCTACAGATGCAGAATTAATTTTGTCCTGTGACCATTTTCACTATGTAAATTTCAATGCCAAAACCTTTAGACCATTTCATGCACTTTATAACACTATGAATGAAATTTAAAAAACATAAGCACCTCATTAAAACAGGCAAAACTCACTATATACATTGCCACACACAAGCTAGAGTAATCAATGGATGCCAGAAGGCTTGTGCATAAAATCCCCATTTAGTGCCTACTCACCCAATATCCCCAGACTAGTTTCTGGCTTATGGCCTTCGTCAGTGAGAGCCTTGGATCTGAGAGCATTGCACCTAGGTGCTTTCAGTTTAAGACTCATAGTTTTGTAGTTAAATGGAGATAAAATATGGTTGCTGGAGGGTTGCATTAGATCTTAAGATCTAGGTGCAGTGCTCTCAGATCCAACGCTCCTCACTGACGAAGGCCATAAGCCAGAAACTAGTCTGGGGATATTGGATGAGTAGGCACTAGATGGGGATTTTATGCACAAGCCTTCTGGCATCCATTGATTACTCTAGCTTGTTGTGTGTGGCAAGATATATAGTGAGTTTTGCCTGTTTTAACAGTTATACACAAGCATAAGAGGTGATGGTCATGTGATAGATACATCATACAAAAAAAAAAAAATACCACAACACTACATTGCTGAAAATAGCAGAAGAGGGAGAAAAAAAAACTTGAATCAGATGGAGAAGATAATGCACAAATTATTTTTTAAAAAAAATATCTACAATTTAAAATTGTTTTATGAATATGTATAAAAATTAGAAGCAATTGCTATTAGAAAAAAAAAATAAAAATAGAGATCTAATATCATCACATATTCATCATATACTTAATGTATGCTGATATCATAGTAATAAATGGATATCCATAAACACAGAAATCAACTATTGAGATATTAAACAACCAAGCAAACAAACGTGACTTATACATAAGTACCGCCAAAGCAAGAGCATTGCTTTTTAAAAAAAGAGAAAACTGAACATAAAAATTGAAAAGCAACGTAGTTGGATATATCTTTGAAATAGAATCACAAGTGATTTCGGCTGCCAAAAAAAATTAAAATTAAGAATAGTTCAAAAATTAGTCTAATTCTTTTTTTCTGCGTATAATTATTTCTAGTGACTCAACATTGCCTGTATTGACAAGCTTGTACACATAGGTATATGTATAACTTTATTAATAAATAAATTACATAACTAGTCAGTACATAACAAGAAAGTCATAGAATGAAAGTTACATCTGATTGGCCCACATTCCAAATGAATGAAGATTGAAAATTGATAACCTTAATTTTAAGTATTATACAAGGCAAAACAAAATAGACAGAACCTATAGAATATTAATAGATGACATTAAAGTAATTAGTTTGCTCTGACCCAGTTTTCTTGTAAAGGAAAAAGAAATATAGGAAAAATTGGTAAACAAAAGATCAAACAATTTAAATGAGTCCACGGGTTTTTGATGATAATTGTTCATCAACATTCTAAGAAGACAACATCACAGTAATTATATCTCGTTATAATAATAATATGTAAATCAGACCTTAAAATTTTTTTTACAATAACTTACTGTCATTAAATTAAATTCTTCAGCCTGTGTTGTTGTGTGCCATTCTAAAGGGGGTGGAGTTCTTTCAAAAGTTATTTCTCTGGGTTCTTCTGAACTCTCCGTCTATTAGTTTAAATAAAGTAAATCTTGGATTATAAAAAACAAAAACAAAAAAAAAAAAAAAGGTAAACTAAAAAAGTTACAAAACAAGAAAATAAATACTAGCTTATATTTCTAAAATTATGCAAATTTATTAAAAATATCAACAAAACAAAAAGAATGTGTATAATATACCGTATACTCCTAAATTAACATTTTAATAATATTAAGAGGAAAAAAAAAGAATCCGTGTACGTGTGCATGCACATATAAATATGAACACTGTAATTTAAATAGTCACCTCCAATAGCTCTCATAAAGAGATAAGGGAGAAAATATTCACCAAACTTGTATCAAACAGTGTCAATAGTTTTCCATTTTGTTTTAACCTCTGGCTAAGAGTAGGTAGCAACCCATTTACCTACCAATATTTATATGTTTAATTATGTTGGTTCTGGCTAATAAAATCTCAGGAAAAAATGTAAAGTTTATCAAGACTGGATTTAAACTCAGATCATAGATATGGCAGACAAATGCATTACAATTACACTTCAAGATTTTTTTGTGAATGTATATATTAATGGTGATTCTTCTAATTATTCTAATTTTGCAGAAGGAATGAAAATTAAAAATATATAATAATAAAGTAAAATGTGTATTATTACTTCAAGGCACTAAATATTTTTGCAATCTAATCTTTAATTTTTTTTTAAAAATTATTACTATACAAATAATAATGCTGCTTTATTTCTAATTCAAAATTTAAAAAAAACCAACCAAATCTTAAGTTCAAATTTGTCTCAGCTACTGCTCTAACATCATTATAATTTACGGCATTCAAATCAATCATAAAATATGGCAATGAATAAAAAAAATTATTTATCTAAATATTATTTTTATTAAAAAAATAAACAAACTGTTACACTTCATCTCAGTTTCAATCAATTTACAGATTACATATTATTAATCACCTCAATCAACGTATCTATGTTCGGCATAAACATTTCCCCATCCAAAACAAATACAGTGGAGCCACAAATTATATTATATTTTATTCCAAGCCCCCTTGCATTCAAAGGGAATAGCATATAATATAGCTCATCTTTTGTTGATAAACAGTGATCAGAATAGAATACATATTGTTTTTTGAACTGCAAGGGTATAGTACTTTTCAAAAACCACATGTATAATACATGACATTTTTTTATATGTATAATTAAAAAATAATAATATAATTATTAGTAATAAATGAAAAGGACATTTATTTTAATTAAAAGTGTTTTCATTCATGCACTTAGTGAAGCAATAAGAATAAGGAAAAAAACATCTAATTCCTACTATATTTTTATCTTTAAAATATAATGAATAGCAAAATATGCTTTGGGCAATATTCTTTTTTTTTTTCAGTAATTTTTTTTGTCTTATAGAACAATAGATTTGTCTCTTACTATATCATCAATTATTTATTTATAAATAATTTTTATTAAGGTCATATAGTGAAATACAATCTATTAGTTTACATTGTTAGAATTTGTGTTACATTATTTAGTTATAATTTATGCTTAAAGTTAGACTAGTCTAGAAGAGGATTATGTTGTTATTGTTGAGATTGATAGCATGATGCAATCTGTTGCCGGGTAATTTGGAAGTTTCCATGTTTCATCAAAGAGGAACTTAGAGGAGGGGATTTTATCCCTTTCTTTGATTTTTTTAATTGATTGGATAAAGAAAAGTTCTTCGGATGAGAATGTGTATAAATTTTTTTGCATCTCACAAGCCAGATTGAGTATGTGAGGAAAATTGAGTCTTATGGAAGGGATGTCTCTTCTATGAATGCAATCCTTTAGTGAGATGATCTGGTAGAATTCGACCTTCGAGTTTTGATGTACTATCATTTTTATGTTTCCCAGTCCATTGCATATATGGATTATATGCTCATATGTTTTTTCGTATCTCTGACAATTAGGGCATATTGGGTTAATCTTGCTAATTTGGCGTTTTACATGAAGAAACCAGTTGGTAGGCATGGCCTCCAGGTTTATTTTAATGAGAATACTCTGAAATCTTGTAAAACTTATACTTTTAAAAAAATATTTTGTTAAGCAAAATGGTGTACATTAAAATTCAGAAAATATATGAAATTAAAATATAAGTAATTTGTATGAACTCTGCTCAGAGAAGAAAAAATGGCTGCCGAATATTAAAATTTGTTAATTTTAATTTTTTTTGTTAATTTCTTTACATTTTACTTTGGCTAGCATATAAATGAAATTGCATACTTAGTGTTATATTTAGTCAGGATTATATATAAACACAAACACATATAAATACGATTTGTACTATATTTATTAATAACAAATATATGTACAATATATTTTTTATGGCTTTACTCTGCCTGCTACCATTAGTGAGGTATAGCTCCTAGTTTTAGTGTGAACTATAGAAGAATGGATTGTAGGTGCCCTTATATGATTTCTGCCAGTTCCAGCTGAATCTTTGCAGCCTACCTCATGAATAAATCAGGTGATACTTCCGGCTATACTATGACAGCTTGCTTTGTGCCAATGTTTGGTTCAAGCAGCTTCCAGTCCTGAACGTGAACTTCCTAGCTGCATTAACCATTTACCTTAACTGCTATTGTTTGGAGAACGAAGATTCTGTCTTTCAGTTTTGTGACAGTACTTCTGTCAGAACATATATAGAGGAAGTATATTCTGTCTTTCAGCTATGCAACAGTAGTTCTCTCAGAACGTATATAGAGAATGCGTATTCTGTCTTGGTCGTCTATCTTCAAAAGGTTTAACTATTTATTGACAGATTCCCATCATTAATGGAAATATTAAAATTCAGTGAGCATCATCGCCTATTGGCCTGTTCTTGCCATTGACTATGTATTATCTATCTGTATGTGCATAGATTCATGGCAATGAATGCTCAATCCGATCTAGATAAGATGGAATCTGGACTAGACAATTAATAGACGGTCCGATATGACAGTTACATATAGTATAGTTCATGGCTCCACTATAACACAAATAAATCAAAAAAATCAAATATATGGAAAAGCATATTAAAAAAAGGTAAAAACAATTTTTTGACAAGCAAGAAAATCAAGTTTAGGAAGTATTTTGTATGATCAGTCAAATATGCAACAGTTACAGAATAATAATAAAAACTCCAATAGTTGTCAGGGAGTATATATTACCAATCAACTTTAATTTGCTTT
This sequence comes from Epiperipatus broadwayi, assembly GCA_028023455.1. Lineage (NCBI taxonomy): Eukaryota > Metazoa > Onychophora > Udeonychophora > Euonychophora > Peripatidae > Epiperipatus > Epiperipatus broadwayi. Next base: position 3,726,677 of record JAQFVV010006306.1, read on the forward strand.
CATGATTTTTAAGATAATGCAGAATAGTTAGAGGATAACTGCAGATATCAATTAATAAAATCCCATTTTTGCACAATGAATGAGAGAATCAGTGAAGAAATCTAGATTAATCACAGACATTGCTGGAAGATATAAGCAATAAATAGTCAGTTTTAGTCTATTAAAATATGAGCAGTGTTATATCTCAGGAAAGGCAAAAGTATCAACTTTTAAATTGACACAGAGATTATAAAGAAACCAAACAGGACAAACTCTTTAGTGCCCACAATAGACATTCTTGTCATTGTAATTATTAATAACCTGTTCACATGAAAATGTATTATCATAGCGAATTGATTGAATGTAAATTATTTTAGAAAATTAACACAGAAACATTCAAATAAAAGCACAGCAAAATTGGGTTGTTTAACTAAAATAATATATCTATTTTAATATTGGAATTTCTTTATCAAAAATAAGTAAAAATTATGACTCTCATTTTCTGGATATCAAAAAGGCAGTAGTTGGAAAGAGAAGACAAAAAAAAATGTTAAGAGTATTCAGTTTTGAACTGAGAATGACATCCCACTTCCAAATAAAAGAAGACTGCATGAATTAGCAAATAACTAACTACTCCATATTAAATGAGCCTATGAAATTAGAATTAAAAAAAAAAAAGTGAAAATCAGGTGAAGTAAAATATGGAAATCAAGATTATGAATATTGATGGTTTATAAGATAGAGTAATAAGGTTGGTGATATTTTTAGTGTATATTCCAGTAAGTTCTTTTTCTGATGAAGAAATGGAAAACTTTTTATAAAGAATATTTTTAAGAAAGCTAAATGACATTGTAAAATTGTCAAAGAAATTTTTATACAGGAATTTAAAACGTTTGCAAGATGGAAGTGCAATGGATAAATTTGGATGTGAAAAATGAAAAGATAATGACTTAATTTCATTTTTTCAAGACAATAAAGATTAATAAGATGTAAGATATTAAGACAAATTTAGAAAGACAAATACTATTAAGAAAAAAAAAAATTATATTCCTAATTCTTCAGAAATATTAAAGTGAATTTAAATTAGAACTTACAAATTGTTTTTAAACGATTAAAACTTGAAAAAGATCAATAAAAAAAATCCCAGTCACTTTACTAATAATAACTACTAAATAGATAACAAAAACAAAAATGCAACAAGATGAAATATGAGGAGAGAAAAAATATCTAAATTGTGCAAAATAACGCAGAAAAAAGAGAATTAACGATGACCAAAACTGTTAAGTAAAAATTTCAGAGTAAATAATACCAGTACGTAATTCTGTTTTGATATTGCTGAAAATTATTTCAGCAATATAAAAATATGGTTTTTTAAAAAATATTATCGTAAAGTGAATGGAAAAATTCTATAAAGAACTAAATAGTAACAAAAAGCAGGCAAATAAAGTAGCCCATACAATAGTCACAGAATCAGTTAAAATATATGAAAAAATGAAGCAATTAAATCTATGAGAACAAAAAAGTTCATAAATATTTTTTTTTTAAAAAAAAAAGCAAATAAAAAAACAGAAAAATATATACTTGTTATATATATAACTAAGTTATATACACAATTCAAAATGATGAGACCACCAATGAACGATTGTAGTAGTTACAGTGATATTAAGGAAGGAGAAAGATATAAATTACAGATGTCACTTCTACATAGCATGTCTTAAGATCATTACAAATCTTCTCAAAAAATATTGAACTCCAGACAAAAAAAAAACTAAAAAAAAAAAGCATATTTAAAAACGTCTGTAGTGCAGTACTTATATTCAGTATTAAAGAAAGCTATAGGGAAAAAATAAGTGTGAATTATTTTTTTATCCACTGAATTTATAGATTATGGAAGAACATTGAAGTTTTGAGATATCATTTTAATTTTAAAGAAAATGTTTCAAAATGCAGCAGCAGTGATTTTATTTTATGTTCATACAAAAATATTTCCCCCAAACATTTTTAGAGCTATTTAGGAGATCTATTTTAAGACTTAAATCATAAAAAATAAAAAAAAATGTTTAAGTCATCTGTATTATACCTTAATACCATAAAAAAATATTACAGCTACCAAATGAAAAGAACTAAAATAAATACTAAAAATATTAATGTTTAATAGATTGTCAGGAAAAAAAAAAAATTATTGAATTAGATGACATTTACAAGTGCCTTAGTTAAATTAATAATATGGATGAAAACATCACGGATAAAATAATCGTAGAATTAAAAATAGGCAAAGTGTTTTCAGGAAAAATATTAAAAATGACTATGTGCCAAAAAAAAAAAAAAAACCCAAGAGTATAATAAAATTCGTCCACAAGTATTATCACATAGTTTTAATTAAACAAACATTAAGTACCATATTTATTTATGGATATGAATTTTGGATACGGAATAGAAGAACAATAAAGATTTTACAATTAAATATAGAGACATACGATTGAATCAACAAGAAGAAATAGAGAATAAAAAGGCACTATTGAAAGAATTAAAACTGATTTTAAAAAGATGGACAGCATCAGAAAAGCTGGTAACAAGAGAACAACTGAAATCATAAACTGGATTGCAAGAAATTATGAAAGATCTAGAATTATAAAGAACTTTTCTGGAAGCTAAAGAAATATGAAAACAAACTTGGAGAGAATGTCAGCCCTCAGTAGATCAATAATATTTTTAAATTACTATGGCCAGTGAATTTTGAAGAGATGTGTGGTAAATTTATGGATAAACATTAATCACCTAATTTAAAGAAGTTCAAAAGTAACAATTACAATACATTATAATAATTTCCGATGTTTCAAATCAAAATATTAATAATTATTTTTACTCACTTAGTGATTCTAATAAATAAGTCTTATAATAAAAAAAAATTGTGATAATAGCAAATATATATATTTCCTTAAATTTTTTTTATAAAATTGATGAATATTTAAAAAGTATATTATTTACGAAAAATATATGTTTTTCAAAATGATTAGAAATTTTTACTTACCCGCCTTTGAATAATTTTTGTAATAGATTCAACCCATTTCTTCATGGATTTGCCTTTAACAGTTTCTAAAAAATTCTGAAGTTTTTTTAATAATAATGGATCCCTTTCAAAATCATAAAAATGGTGGTCTACCCAATGTCTTAATACATTTAATACCCTAAAATTAAATAAAAATACACATGCATTTAGAAATAACAACATCAACCTTTTTTTTTCTTTGTTAAATTTTATAAACACCATTAATGAATCGATAAGAATTTATATACAGGTAAAAAGTATACACTTACCTAAATTGAACAGGTTGAACATATTCTTTTCTAAACCTCTTAATATCTTCCCTAAAAAAATTGGCATCTTTTTCTGGATCATTGTTATCATTTTCAAATTCCGGATCTTTGATATCAAATGTAATAATAAATTAAAGAAAATAATAAATTAAAAAAAGAACAACAACAACAAAGATGTATAATTCTCTCTTTTTCACTCCTTGTAATAAAGAGTTACAAAAAAATATGTAAAAGATTGGAATGTCCATTTTAAAAATTTAACAAAATAAAAAACCAAATGAGTCTAATTAATTAAAATATATTTTTAAGTATTTCTAATGTACGACCTCTGAAGTAAAATTGAAAATAAAACTATCATAGATTCATTTATAAAATTGTTAAAGGATTTTATTCATATAATGATGATTTCATTTATTTTATAATCTCATAAAACTTCATGGCACCGAGATGGAGGAAATGAGATGTTAGAGAGGAGAAAGCAAGCGTGATGGAGATATGCAGAGGGATTGATAGGAGTGATTGAGCAGATGGTGGCAGGGCAATCAAACAAAGTAACTAATAAGTGCAAGGGTGCCTAGATGCAATGGTAAAATGTGAAAGTGAGAAATCTAGGGGAGGCCCACGTAGTTGTTTTTGGTATAGTTGTGCAAATGTGGATGTAACATAACAATAAATATCACATGATCACAATGTCTTATAACATGTTAAATAAAACATATTGTTTAAGTGTTTTTCAATGTAGCCACAACAAAAAAATTAAGAAAAATAATAATGAGCACCATGACTTTAAAAGTGAATGGATTAAATCTTTCATGTTTATCTCAAACTTAGATAATCTTCCAACCTGTTTTTTATTTGCCCAAGAAAAACTGAAGCACAAAAAAAGTCAAATTTGGAGACACATCACCAAATTTCCCAGAAAATAGCCTATCAGTGACACAGGAAAAAGAGCAGTTAAAGAATTTTAGAAAAATGTTGAAAAACGAATCTCTATTTAATTAACAGTCTATAATGTTAATAATGCAAGCTTTATAGAGAATCAGAAGATCGTAAAGAAAGGAAAATCATTCACAAATAATGAATACATAAAACGTTATTTTGTTAATTCATTTGACAAACTTTTTCAGGATTTCAAAACCAAGGCAGCAATTTTAAATGAAATTTAAAAATACTGTTGTCTGCCAAATCAGTAACAGATAGGAAAATTAAAAGTGTTTCAAATGTGACCAACGAATAAATCGAAGATGTTAAATTATCTTCAGATTTATCAATTGAGTTACACAAGTCTTGCAACCTCAAGGATACAGCTCAGGTTTCTCTTTTTGTGTAGTATATATTATATGAGAGTCTAAGAAATAAACTTTGAGAAATTATTACTACTCAAGGGTCAAATGCATGGATAGAACATAGCAAATGCCATCCTAAATGCATGGAAAAAATAATATCCCACTCAATGAAATTGTGTCAATTGTAACTGATAGTATAAAAAGTATGACAGGAATGAAAAAAGATTTTACTTCAATTTTATAAAAATTAATCATTAAGTTACTACTTTCCATTAAATACTCCACTAGAAACCACTTTATGCACAAACATTTCCAGAAGAAATTGGTAATTAAGATTACCAACTTTATTGCAACAAGGTAATTGAAATGGAGAGTAAACATTCAGATCTTCCCCAGCTCGACAGCTTTCCAGAGGTGAAGTGCTAAAGCATTTTGTATCTTGCATAATGAAATCAAATTATTCCTCGACAACAAGAAATGTTCAATATTCAGAATTAATAGAAAGTCAATGGTTGCAAAAATTATACCTTATGATGGATGTTATATCACAATTGAATCAGCTCAATCATAAATTCCAAAGAAAGAAAAATACTACTTTTTCAATAGAAAAAAATATTTCGTTTGAAAAAAAATTAATTCTGTTTGCTGAAGATAAAAAGAAAACATCAGTTCATTTCCTAAACTTGTCTTAATATCACACCAAGAAAAGAATGCCCTCATTAGCAAAGATTATTTCAAGATAGCAATTTTAAATGTGGGAAAATATTTTTCTTCAAAGGTTTTAGGAATTTAGAAGTGCTTTTATTACAAATCTTCTTAATGCCAATATGAAGGAATTAAATTTTTTCCCATTCAATTACGGGCTTGGCTAATTTTAAAATACAATTGCTGAATTTGACAAGCAAAGACGTATAGGAATTCAGAAGTGCTTTTATTACAAATCTTCTTAATGCCAATGTGAAGGAATTAAATTTTTCCCCATTCCATACTGGCATGGCTAATTTTGAAATACAATCGCTGAACTTGACAAGCAAAGACGTATGGAGCTCCAAATTTGTACGTTTTAATACTGAGATAGAAGAATTAGAAAATAAATACAATCTGATTTCAGGGCACAAGCAGATTACTATAAAAAGCTTATAGAAAGAAGACTCAATGATGTTCAATACTTGGAAGTCTTCTTAGCTCATATCATGAGTTGAAAAATTTGCATTTGGTGTTCTTAGTATCTTCAGATCTATGTATTTATGTGAACAATTATTTTCTAACACGAATGTCATTGATGAAAATCGAGGAGCCAAATTAGTGGTGCCAATTTGGAATCATGCCTTAAATTAAAAATTACTATATACTGAACCTTTCTAAGTAAAGTCTAACTCATTGCTCACACTGATTAAAATCAAGGAGAACAATTTTTTGTGTGATTTTTATCTTTATTTAAAACTGATATTATAATTTGTTATAATATTACTTTAAATTTTCCTTATTTGTAAAAATATATTTATGGCTTTCGAATAATTTTTTATTTGTTGTTGACAAATTTGACTCTTCCAACTCAAAAGTTTATCAACCCTTGTATTAGGCTCCCTGTAGCCATGTTTTATTTTTATAAGTAAATATTAATTTTTTTTACTATATTCTTCTTCCAATTAGAGCATTGAAAGTTAACAAGATAAAGTATGAAATGTTTTGCATAAATCTATTAATTATATATATTTAAATTACTATTCTTGTACTTTCTGTTAATAAATAATTGTTTTTTTATTTTATTTACACCCACTTATTTTCTTTACGTATTTGTACAATTCACTTAATTTTAAGATCTGTACCCCAAGATTATTTAAGTCTCAATTGCTTCCTTTAATGATAATGATCAGATGTGGAAGTAGTTTGTATAAATGTTTTAATAGAATGGAAAATTAGCTACTCTTGAAGATATTACTTCCTAAGTAAATGATTATTTGTAGAATTATTAATTAATATTTAAGTTGCAAATAATAGTTAATTTTGGGCATTATTTATAATAATGCTTGGTGAGACAAGAATGTGGTTGAGATGTGATGAAATTTTCCTTCACATCCCAACTATGTATATTATTTCTTAATGTATTTAGAATAGATTTATTATTATATCTACAAATCAAATAATCATTATCATTAAGTAATTCTATGTAATAAATTTAACTAGCTGAAAGTGAACTATATTTAACCATTAGTAAATTATACAGACATATTTAATTTGACCTTACTGATGTGTGGCTTAGTATAATTAACTTTCAACTTCATTACCTTTACTCTCTTTTTTCTAATACAAAGTATATATATATTATAATGAACCATAACATCACTTGATCACCATTCTTTTTGCTTACACAAGCTGTTTTTCACAGAGGCAAAACTCTCCATACAGTAGCATTAAATGGTTAAAATTTAATAAAAATAAAAAATCTCATTGAAGTCATACAACACTGGTGTTATCATATGAATGGCCAACTTTCTATAATTTACGTATATTCTCATAATTATATTGCCTAACAAAAATCTCCATTACAAATAACTAAATTTTCACCCAATACAGATTTAAATCTATGCACAAAACAACACAACTTATATAAAAGATTAGGCTCATGAAATCTCTTTTTCAATGCACAGTTTGTACCACCAATGTAATTGGATTCACAACAGCACAAGACTTTATAAATAATATTACATTTATTGATTTTATCAACAACATTTTTTCCATTAATAATTAATCTACCACTACTTAGTCCAACATTACTAAATGCAACATTAAAATGAGCAGAAACTAATGATGTAATCTTTCTACACATACTATTATTTATATATGATAATGAAATTCATGTTTTCCCTTCAATATTTATAAACTGCATTATTCTGTGGATTTGAATGTATATTTGCTGAACACTCAGTTATTCGTAATGGGGATTTTTTGCTTTGATAATATTTTATTTTACATATGTAAACGATTTGAAAAAAAGAAAATCAAAAAGTCATATTTTATAAATATGATAGACATATTCCATAAGCAATATAATTATGTGAATATATATAAATTATGGAAAGTTGGTTAATCACACGGAATGTTAGTGTAGTATAAACTTCATGAGATGTTTTTTTTTGTTTAAATTTTAACTCTTAAATGTTACTGAGTATGGCATACACTGCCGTAAGCTGGCTATAGCTATTATTGATTTTTCTATAATGGTATATTAAAGTATTGCAACTTTATAAGAGTATTTTGATTATATATGCATATAGATATGCACCCAAACTGTGTGTATTACTGTATAAATTTTAATAATTAACTTGCTTTAAAACATATAAAGTTAGCTTCTTGTTTTCTTTATAAATAATACAAGTCTATGGATGATATGTATTTTCATATAAATATATTTAAATTATTAATTCTTAATTTGGTCTCAAAGTATATTTTTATAAAATAAATATTTATTTTTAACTGCCCCACATTTAATTATAATAAAGTAAAATCTAGAACACTTTTAAATCACAAACAAAACTTTTTTACAATAAACTTATAGAAAGAAAAACATTACTTAATGGAGATTTAAAATTCTCTAGTCTGTATTATTTGTTTAAAATTATATGTTCATGTATATTTATATGATTGTATTATGTTGTAGTTCTGAAAAAGATTGTTGGTGCAATCGAAATTGTAAAAGAGGGTGGTAAATAAAGCAGTGTAATAGTAATTAAGTGCACGGATGATTTAGTATTATATGATTTTTTTTTTTTCTGGGATTTTCATAGGTCTGTTGAAAACTTTAATATATTTTTAATTAATTTCTTGGCTAACTATTATAGTTTTATTTCCCAGATGTTTATTTCACATTATTATACAAGACATTTATTCTTCTCTCTTTTTTTTTTTTTTAAGGCTGTGGTCCTGCCGAAAATTACATACTTTCTAGTGGGCTTTTCCCCAACGAAAGCGTTTATAAAAAGAGTGGAGACACAATGTAGGAAGCTATGCATGGGGGGGGACTCCAGTCATCAGCATGAAGATATTACAAAGATCAAAGAAGCAAAATGGTTTGGGCTTGCATTTCCATTCAAAATTTTCTCCTCCAGCGGACCCATAATACCTTGATCAAGTTCTTTTGGGAGAATGAAAACATGCAGTGCCCCTTACCCATAATTGACATGAAACCCATGGACCAGCCACCTCCAGTGAAAGGAGGTGTATGGTTGAGACAACAAGTCTCATGAGTGATCAATAGCATCAAGACTATCAGCTCCTTGTTTTCTGGAAAGTTATCCTACTGGAATTTGTACGGGCTAACTCACCAAGACTTTTTTAAAGATGAGGAAAAACCCTTAAATGAAATTTCCAGATTTGCGGGGCTGACCAAAAGGCTAAAACTAGTACCTAAATTGGGAGACTTTCTGCTTAAGGTCAGCCTCGGAGTCCTACTCACCACAGTGTTCTCGAGTTGCAGGTGGGGGATTAGGATTGATACAATATGCCCGCTGTGCAACAAATCCGAAGAATCAATTTCCCACATCCTACAAATTTTGTGAGATGTGGAATTCTATACGTAACTAGTTCCTGATACAGACTTCAGATAAAGACATTGCTTGTATAGACGTACCAAGAGTGATCATGAAAGGGGAATTTGGTCTGATCAGACTTGCAATACAAGTGAACTTTTCCATCTGGTCAGCCAGAAACATAGTAATGTTTCAAGATGGAACTGAGGATATAGTAGAAGAAATATTTATTAAGAAAATAAAAGAAGCTAGAGTGAAGGATAAGAAGACTTATCAACAATGGATGGCTGATCAGACCTGGTCTTGAGTAAAACTCCCAGGGACGGTTGTCATTGATTGAATGAACTGTAATGGATAGAGTAGTGTAATTATTCTCCAGCAAAGGACTATGTTAGTTACTAATTTAAAATATAATTTAATCATTTAATTTACAATGTATTGTTATTTTGGCATCCAGATCTGCAGATGAACGGAGTGAAGTTACTGCACATCTGGATGGGTGTTGAGAGCTATGCTTAATCTTCTTCGAGAGAAATTTTTTTTAATATATATTAGAAACTATGTAATCAAACTTTAAGTAATTATTCCTTAGTCAGGGTGTTGGGATATTTATTGTGTCGTTGTGAATTTCTACCCTCTGAATGGGATACTTTGCCTATTGGGCAATCCAGGTCTGCAGAATGATGGAGTGAAGTCACTGCAGTCCTGAATGGATAAAGAATAGGTTTACAATCCTTGTAAATATTAAAATTATATTGTGTTTATATTTTTGAAATTGTTTGAATAGATGTATTTCATATACATTTAAAGTGATATGTTATGTGATCTGGACGCGCAGGTGATGGAGTGAAGTCCCTGCAGATCCGGATATATATTACATTAATATAACAATCAGTTCATTTATATTGCAACTTTCCAATTGTAATGTATTTATGATCCAACCATGTAATTTATGGAATTTTTAGTCTGTAAAAAATTATTTTATAATTTTGTACACTTGGATAGTGGTTTGTGGGGTCTCTGGGCGGATGAGAGGAGTCTTTATGAGATACCTCATCTGGTTGGGGACCCTCCACATGGACTGATTATGCTATTGTCCTCTGCCTATGTTAATATTATATTGTAAATTTTGACTTTGGCCTCATGACACTTGGCGATGAAGCACAAATAAACTTCTTTTGGAACAATTTTAATATGGAGAATTGATGAATATTATCAACAATTAGTTATTTTATGTAGGTGTGCTTTGATATATATAAGAAGTGCTTTATAATCAGCTTTTGTCTGTATTTATATGTATAATTATATGTATTAGATTTTGTGTCAATCAACAGAAAATTTCTTCCATGTGTGATTTACATAGGAACATAATGAACTCTTTTGTGTCCTCCTATGCATGTATATAACAGATTTTGTATCTATCAACTATAAGTTTATTCTGTGTATATTTTGATATGTTTAACGTTGCTAACATGTACCAATGAAATACCTCATTAGGCTGCTGACTTCTCATACAAATTGCCGGAATTAAATGAAATGGTTAATAGATACACAAAATAAATGATGGCATTTCTCAACCCAGTTCAACTTCCATAACCTCTGAATTTCAAATACAGAAATGATATCTGCTATATACATATAGTCTGAGATCATCATAGATCACAGATAATCCTGTGCATATTTCTTTCAAAAATTCACCTTCAACCAGCTCGAGACTAGAAGCAAATGCACTTTTTGATGTTGTCTTTTTTTCTAATTAAACTCACTTCAGTATTTATAGCTTACACTGTGATAGGTGCAAAACTTAATAAACATAGAGTTAAATAAGTTTTTTTTTTGTTCTTAATTAAGAAAAAACAAGATTTAACTATAAGAATAATGATTGTTTGTTTTTTTTAAAAAAACATATACACCAAAAATAAGTTCAAGAATAGTTTCTTAATTAAACATTATTTCTTAATCTATTTAAAAAAAATATTTTGGAATTAATTTTAAAATACCATGTACATGTTGCTTAAAGAAAATTACTTTGTTTTATATAAAAATAGTTTTATTTTGTTATATTAGACTTTTAAAATTTTATCTTTATCAGAAATAAAATAATTCTACCAAATATTCTTTTATATTTAATTTTAAATAATTTAGAGTATTTCAAAAATATCAAAAAATATAATTCCTTAATTAATCAAGATTTAGTTATTCCAGCTTTTATTTTAAATAATTGTATCAGTAAATTTTGTCTGTAGTCATTTCTCCTTTTCCTTTAAACTTTAAATATGCATGCACAATATATACTATCAAGATTACACATTCAGTTTGTTGTCTGCCATGGCACTAATCCAAATATATATATGCATTACAAATAACTTTTATATTATATACGAAATTATAATCAAGAGTTATCAAAGGATATCTTTCAATGAGTAAATCAAGAAGCTCCTGTGGCTGACAAAAAGAACGGTATGTTGTCAGAAAAGTTCGTACAAACATGGGATCAGCATACATATGATATGTTAATCTTTCCACTAACTTGAGTAAAGTTGCACCCTTTATTAAAGGGACCCCAACACCTGACTGTTGATTTTCCTCAAATACTATATTGTCTTCAGAGTCTTCGACAGCAAACCTATACGTATATGACATAAATATATATTTAATATGTTCATTTAAAAGAAGGTGTTCTAATAAGTAAAATAATAATAATTAATTAAAACCAACATAAAAACTTTTTAATAGACAAATAATCAAATTTTGATGAAAACTATTCAATCATTAAACTTATTATAGAGAGAAAAAAAAAAGTTTCTTCTCAAAAAATACCACTTAAAAAAAAGTAGCTTTATTATATATATATCTTAAGAATATATTCAATAATTTGATGCAAATTTACACTCTCTTATTAATTTTTAATACATATATCTCTAAGATTGTTCAATTTTTTTATATTTATATATCATTTCCTATCGATCTTGTACCTAAAATCAATAATAGTACATAGTGTTTGTAAGGGATTATGTATGTGTGTGAATATAGATTTAAACATAAATTATGAATATTATAAAGAAGTTATGTAAAACTCTCACACTTTAAGATTTTAAATATGACTGTGACATATAATCAATAATATCAATGCAATAAACCAGTTCCTCGTAATACTGACCAAAGACGTGTTGATTCACATTTTCAAATTGAGGCCATAAAGGGGTATTGACCAGACATGGCTTCTTAAATATAGTTTAACAAGAAGACATAAAATCGTATTTAGAATACTTAGCAGTCCTAAACAATCATAAAATCCATTAAAAACTTTTCATAAATATAAATAAAAATGCTAGAAGAATTTCATTAATATGTACAGAAAGCATGTGACATATATTCAGTTAAAGCAATCAAATGAATCGAATGCTGGTTAATATACATTAACATATATAAACATTATACTTTTCAAAAAAATTGATTGCCTTACTGTAATTATCTTTATTATTACATTTATCATGAATAAAAATAATCACAATAATTTTAATTTCCAAAAATCTATTCCCTATCTGTAAGATGTACTTCAATCTTAAAAGATATTTATTGTCAAAATGAAAACAATAAAAATATACATGCCCATTTAATTTGTAACAAAATTCAATTGATGTTCAATCTAAAAAGATTTCAAAATATTGATCAACTATAGCAAATTAGACTGTTTATTTCTAAAGATACGCTACACAATACATAAGTAAACAACAGTGGTAATCTTGTAGTAAAATACATGAAATATCATTTGTATCAAATTTCATTGATTTACATTCATAGATCAGAAAGATATCATTAAAAGATACATTAAATCACCCATAATTTAGTACTGAGTTTTCTTTAATTTCTAGAAATCAATAAACTTACACACAAACATCTCATCATCATCATCATCATCATCAATCATTATCAATCCATTGCAGGATGAAGGTCTCTCCAAATTGAATCCATCTTCTCCGATCTTTAGCTTCTCTTCTCCACATCACCCCTGCACACTTTCTTATTTCATCCATCCATCTCACATGTGGTCTCTTTCCGGGTCTTTTACAATCTCTTGGAATCCAGTTTAAAATTTCAATTGTCCATCTATTATCATCTCTTCTAGCAATATGTCCAGCCCAACTCCACTTCAATCTTTTAATTTTTTCAATGAGGTCAGTAACACCTGTTTGTTCTCTTACCCATACATTGCGTTTTCGATCTCTTCTTGTTACTCCCAACATACATCTCTCCATACTTCTTTGAGTGGTCTGAAGTCTCTGTATTGCTCTTCTATTGAGTGTCCAAGTCTCAGATCCATAAGTAAGAACTGGTAAAACACATTTGTTAAAAACCTTCCTTTTCAAACACATAGGCATATTTCCTTTTAGTATCAAGTTATTTCTACCAAAAGCACTCCAACCAAATTTAATTCTATGATTAATTTCCTCCATTATGTTTCCATCTGTATTAATAATCTGACCAAGGTATTTGTAACTGTTAACTTCTTCTAATTCATCATGATCAATCTTTATTTTCGTATTTTGAGCAAATCGATTAAACATTACTTTAGTCTTTTTAACATTTATCTTTAGTCCTACTTTCATCTGATAACTCCTGCAACATTTCCTGCAGCTCTGAAGCATTATTTGCAAAAACAACTACATCATCTGCGAAATCTAAATGACTTAAATAATCTCCATTTACTTTCACTCCTTTAGTTTCCCATTTTAATCCACAAAATACTTCTTGTAGCACTGCTGTAAAAAGTTTTGGAGATATGGAGTCACCTTGTCTTACAGTCATTAGCATTTAGCTCTTTTGCATTTTCTTTCCATTTTCTTTAGAGTATCTTAGTTATTTGTTTGTTTTAATAACACACTTTTGCTTGGGGTCTTAATTTTAAGATTATTATTTTATTTTTTGCATTACTGAACTATATTTAATTTTTAATAATATTTAACAACAACAAAAAAGACAGCACAAATAATATTTATATGTTTTAACTTTAATGAGAACCCAAATTAAATTGAATAAAGTAACAGGTAATACTAAAAATGATGGATACAATTTAAAGGTTTTAATATATACTAGTGATGGCATAAATAATTAAGAAGATTTAAAGTATTTAATATATAACAGCTCAAAATTGAAAATGGACATTGAAAAAAAAAAAACGAGAAGAATGGGAAAAGTATACAAGCAAACAGAAACTGGTCATTTTAAGTTTAAATAAAAAATAATAATAATAAAATTGCGTTTTACAGTTAGAGCAGATAAAGATAAAAATGAAGTTTTATGATTGCGATGAAAAGATAAACAATAATAAAATCAGACAGGTAGTGAAACAGAAATTTTATTGCTACTAAATACAAAATTAATAATGCCGTAGACTTTCTCTAGGTAAAAACAAAGGAAAAATGATAAAGAAATATGAAAAGAATGAAAAAAGTCAATTCTAAAAAATAATAATTTATGAATGGAATTTGGAGACAAATATTTAAGGAAGATATATTAAAAAAAAAAAAATGAGGAAGATGTAAAGAAAAAAAATTGAAATAATTAAAAAATAAATAAATAATACAATTATAAAACTGACCAGAGAAAAAGAGAGATAGCTGAATTTGAAGACATATAGGTAGCTGCAAATTTTAGATTGCCTATTTAAAGTTAACTACAAGATAATATTGAGTTGGTATTTTGGATCTGGTATCTGCAATATCCTAGCGCTTCACTGAGGATTGCTAATAGCATGAAACAGGCATAATTTCTAGATAGAGATTTTTAAATGCTTTCTCTTGCGACATTCATCAATCTTTAAAGCTTGTTAGAGCTATTGCACGCTCTTTATTTAGTTTTATAATTAGAAGCTTATTAAATCAAGTCACGTGATGTATGCCTTATTTTTAGCTACTGTAACGATATATATGTCGTTACATTAATTTAAAATAAAAACTTAAAAGTTCGCAAATAAAAGTAAAAAACTAAACGCTAAAATTAAAATATTGTTAAACGTGTATACATTCGCACAGATGCTAAACTTTAAAAATATTTTTTCATAAAAAAAAAAAAAAGTATTTGAACGTATTTTTTTTTAATAAAAAGATACAAGTTAAAATAAAAACAGGTATTAATTAATTCCTGTAATCTATAAATGGAAATGATTTTTTATTAATTATCTAAAAGCTGTTTAATTAAAAAGTCAGATGGAAAGTTAGATAAGAGAAGAAAGAAATTTTAGCTTGACCAATGGAAGCACTAAGCCTTGGCTCGGACCATAACGAAAAAACAGATAGATTAGTGACGTTTTGTTCAGTGAATCCTTGTGGATGATATAAAAAGAAAAAAATATTGAGTTGAAGAAGCTTTTTCAACTTGGTTGGGTGAGACGAGCGATAAAGACGCACTTTATCGTTCTCTCTCACTTATCTCTGAAATGAAATGACTGATACCATGAACCAGCAAATGCCACCTCCTGAACATTAGATTGATCTTGCAATTAAAGACTCCGTGGACATTGACACCAGAAACCGGGAGCTCTGCTACCGTAAGCTATAGGAAATGAACAATTATTAAAATCAATCAAGAACTTTCGTCAAGTCGTACAATGTAATAAACAAGCCAACTTATTTAAAATGGACTCTTATCTGACTTTTGTAAGTTTTAAATCAAATTAATAATGGTTAATTTTATATCTTTCCCGATTGTTAAAAGAATCATTTCCCTTTTAATATTTTTATTTGTAGTAATATTTTATTGTAGAAATTATTAAATGCATTACATTTAAGTTGTCTATAGACGCTTGCATGGATTCGTTTGCGGTTAATTAGATTTTGATTTTCATATTTGATCAAAATATATAGACATTCGATAAATAATGATACCTTACGGTGAGTATCTAAAATGTATTTATTCGGATGTCTTTTAAGTTATTGGTGACAACGCAAGTATCTTATGGTGAATACTATTGGGGTATTTATAAGTTTCCCTCTGCGATTGTCGGTATCAATAATTTTGTATTTTGATCGTTTATGTTTATTTTGAAATGTTTTTGACCGTGGAATCTGTGTAATCGATCTATACCCAACATTTTTAAACAAATCTGTGCGAACGTATATAAATGTTAAAATTAAGTCGGGCGTGAATGGCTATATAGTTTTGTAAAGTTGTATTGAGGGAGGGTAATCTTAGGTTATTCATTTCGTAGTTGAATTGGTTCAATGGATTGGATATATTTGTGTAATTAGTAGGTGTAGTATGAGGTCCGCTACGGGCAGGATTATAGATATACGCCACACACCCTCTGTTTGCCTATGGATGGGTTTGTAAGTCGGCAGAAGACCGCAGTCCATTCCTATGGAGTTTTTAGTTTATTGATCTACTTGCCAACAGATGTCACATTCCTGTTGGTGGAGAGTCAATATCTTCTCTATTTCTACTTATTGTTCAGATGTACATTCCTGACAATATAGTATTTTGTGTTGTCGTATCATGCTACATTGAATACATGAATGTATCAGATGGATTGGCGCCAGTTGATTGCGAAATTTGTTGCCTAAGGTTAAATCAGGGAAGAATATTTTCCTTTCAAATGCAGACCTATGTAGTCCATTCATACTCGACCCTCTAAATAAATAGTAAACTCATTATTTGAAATCTACTTAAATTTAGAATTAAAGATCAATATAAAATTATAAACGAAATTTATTCCTCAAAATTTAAATATTATTTTATATGTGCGTAAATAAATATTTTTATGTGTTAATTTCTGGCAGTGGCTATTATTTTTTTATATTTATATCTAAGGTTATATATTTTATTATCTCTGCGTCTCCACGAGCTAGTGACAATGGGCTAATGATCTAAATATGTAAATAAAGTGGAATCCTAACAGCGCATATCTGCCTACTTTATAAATTTTTCTAGGCTCAAATGCCTAGATGGCGCCCTTGGTAGTGCGGTGCGATGCGATCTCCCACTTCGTTTGGATCGTTATACTACTAAAACATTAAATGTTCATTTTTATGTTAATAATGCATGTAGTTAACCTCATATCACACATTCATCACTAAATAATAATATTAAATAAAAATAAACTTACCGGTAAATATCTGGAGACGGAAACTTTAATGGATGCTTTTTTTCTTCTTCTACAAGAATAGAATCTAACATTCTCTCAAGCATACTGAAATAAAATAATCAATATTAAGACAAATGCTGCATTAATATATAAATTTTTTTTTTTTGTTTTAATATTTTCACACCATACATATGCATATGTAAGCAAATTGTAAACTCTATTTCTATAAAAAAATAATAGTAATATGTTGTTTTTCCCATCAACCAATAAATTAAACAAATAGAAGCTAATTTACCCATCCTTCATTTATTCTATAGAACAGAAAATAAACATATTTAGAAATGAAATAAATAAATTAACTTATTGTCATAATAAAAGAACTGCTTTTTTATCAAATAAAATATTTATTTGTGTATTTTACAACAACATAGAAAAAGTAAAACAAACATAAGAAAAAATAAAAACAATTTTAATTACTCAGATTCATGCATGGGATTTCATTAAAAAAAAGTTTATATTATTAATTATATATATAAACTATGAAGGTAATTACTATAATTTTAAACCCTTTATTCCCTCAAGTATTAAGACTACTTTCTGCCATGAACAAGTAATTAGTTTGGGATTGTAAATGTAATAGTACTACAATTTATTATCATCTCATGTCCATTGATTATTCAAACTAATACATTTCTTTGGAGAAGAGAGAAAAAAACTACTCCAGAAAGCATATGTTAAATGTAAATAGTTGGTCATCTGATGTTTTGTTCCCTATATATCGTATCAAATTTTCCTACAATTTGCATAAAAGTGAGATCCTAAAATGTACCCTCCAACTCTTCAGCCATCCTTATCATTGAAAATCTGATGATAGTTAAGCATGAAATATGTATGTTGGAGATCATTTATCTTTTTCTTGGGAGTGTGGCCATGTGTATGTAGGGAGCTCGAAAGTCTGACTTCGAATCCCTTCTAAATTACATTCAGTGCAGTAGAGACAATATATTTGTATTTAAATATTGTATATTCCGCCTGAATTCTGCCTATACCTCTTCTCTGTATTTGGATGGACATATTAAGGTCCTTTACATGAGGGGTCAGAGCGACAAAGTCACCAACATGGGTGTGACAACAATACTGGCATCAACAAGGGCTCTCAACCTTCCATTATCAGATTTTCAATAGGGTGGATGATTGAAGAGTTGGAGGGTAGAGAAGATTGAAGCCTGTCCATTAAAGTATGAGGATTGCTATCTTAATATAGACTGAGCACTGATTATATATGTGTGTGGGAGATGAGATCTGGACCACCTGATGAGTGCTGGTTCATATATGTATTGGAGATTGTTTATCTTTTTCATGTGTGTGTGTTCATGTGTATCAGTTGGATAGGATAGTGTGGATGGCTGTATGTAGTTCAAAAGTCAGAATTCAAATCCCTTCTAAATTACATTCAGTTTAGTGTAGACAATATACTAGTAGTTATGCAAAATGGTGTAAGATTAGATAAATCAAAATGGTTTAATAAAATAAATACCATTAAGTGCTTTAAAGTTGTAGCATATATAATGGTTTTAAAATAGCTTAAAATAAAATAAAAAATTAATTTAATGAATGCATAGAAGATATCCCAAATATATTTAAGAGATAATGTATAAACATTAATTGTTAGGCTGGGTTGGCGATTATTGTTAAAATCATTCATGGTTGTTGTATAAAACTTTAAAACAAACATTTTTTAATATTTTAATTTAAGCTCATTATGTACAACAGACGTAAAAATATAATAGTTTAATGAATGATGTATCACTTAATTGAATAAATTGAATATTAGGAGCTTCATTATATCCAACATGGCTTAAATTGTACAATTATCATTTTCAAGCATGTATGTCAAGGAGGCATTTGTAGCATTAAAAAATCCAAAAAAAGGCTGTTAGTTTTTAAAATTTGCGTTAAATACATAAATACTTAAAATTTATATTTTTATAAAATTCTATTATTAATCATAAAAAAAAGAAAACTGTTGTAATCAATATGTTATTCTAATAGACTTGCAAGTGTTTATCAATAATAAGATCCTTACCAACAATATCCAGAGCAAAGCAAAGCAAAACTCCATATATCATGTGATGCTTGCTGGTTTAATATCCAGAGCAGATAGAAAGGCTAGTATACGAGTTTTAAATAACTTTTTTTTTTATCATCAGGCAATTTTTCTCTATAAAAGTAGAAGAAAAATAACTTTCCACTAGTTCTTGTTGTTTGAGAGTTGGAGTTGTTGCTAGTTAGTTGGAAATCAGTTATTACTGAATATGAAGCCAAGCAATCGAGTTGAAATTATATCGAAACCAGAATTAAAGGAGTATCTATGACAACCATAAAACTACCAGCTAATTGTAACATTGAACACTGATCACAACAATGAGAAAAAATACTTTTTTGTATATTAAGTGACCAAAGCTATAGAATACCTTATGGAAACTATTATGGCATAAAGGATGATTGGTTGGAGGTTCTTAAACAGATGCAAATCAGCCTCAAACTATGTAGCTCCTCAAAGTGAAAGGATGCCATGCCAGAAAAATTTACAAAGTTAAACTCTGAAATGTGAAACAGCTGTCCATATGAGTCCTTGAGATGTTCACCTAAACTACACCAAGATCAACATGTTAAATTGCCTGCGAAAAGCTAAAATTGAATATAGTGATGAATTTATGAAATCACAAGTCGATAATTCAAGAAATAAATTATATCAGGATTACAACAATATGATTGAAAATTCAAATAATAGTCTGCTTATGTTAGAAATCATTACTCAAAAGAGAAACTGCATGTGCACATATTTCAAGTCAATGTACCAGTAAGAATTTATATTTTATTGAATAAACAAAAGGATTAAAACTACGATGATTATTATTATACTTAAAAAATTAATTATTTACCTCTAGTGTCATATTTTAAACATGTACATATAATATTTTACTATTTTCTTTGCTTATGAAATTTGTGAAAGAAACTTCAAATTCACAAAGGGAAGCAGAATTTTTTTTCTCTTTGTATCTATCTTTTGGTTTATTCTCTTACTAATCTATTATAGGAGAATGGTATTCCCTCAGTAAGAGATCATCAAAATGCATTAAATGCTTAAAGGTATATATACAAGAATATATTTAAACAAATCCTTAACATATGCATCTATTCAAACTTTGCACTTTATTATTGCAATACATATTTACGTAATGAAAATTTGTTTAATGACTTCTCATAAATTATATAATACCAAAAATTATGCGCTTATACGCTTGTTAGAGAAGCTATATTTATTAATATTTATTTACGCTGAGCGCTTTCAAAGCTCCACGGCTTCATATTCATAGCTACGTGCAGTTAATAGTAATGAGGGGGAGTATTCTAATTTATGCTAATTGGTTAGGTGCTGTGTTTTAGTACTTTATTTTGTTAAAATTTTGTTAACTCCACTCAGCTATGAATATGAAGCCATGGAGCTTTGAAGTGCTCAGCGTAAATAAATATTAATAAATATAGCTTCTCTAACAAGCGTATAAGCGCATAATTTTTTGGTAATACACATTTACTTTTGTGAATAATATGGTGCGGTATGTTAGACAGTTAGAGCAAATAATTAGTAGAAGACTTTTTCTCACAAAAGACTTATACAACAAATGAAAATCAGAATCGCAGTCATTTATCAGATTAGTTCATGTTCTAAAATGTTGAACACATTCTTGTTTAAAAATTATATTCTTAAGTATGTATACTATTCTAATTTTAGCCGCAAGTCATAAAAACATCTTGAAATCTAATAATAAGGATCTCAAAAACAAAAATGTCAAAACAAAATATAGTAAAATTTCAAAAATCTAAGCACTAAAACTTAATTAATTTAATTTGTATTCATTCTTTCTATTTATAGCAATAAAAATGTTGTTTTTATGTAAAAGTATTTTCTTAGATACATATCCAATAAGAAATTTAGTTGTGAGTCATAAAAACTAAATTTAAAATCTGATAATATTGATCGCATGACTACCACCTCTTATGCTTGTGTGTAACTGTTGTTAAAACAGGCAAAATTCACTATATATATTGCCACATACAACAAGCTGGAGTAATCAATGGATGCCAGAAGGCTTGTGCAAAAAAATCCCCATCTACTGCCTACTCATCTAATATCCCCAGACTAGTTTCTGGCTTGTGGCCTTCGTCAGTGAGGAACCTTGGATCTGCGAGCACTGCACCTAGATCTTAGGATCTAATGCAGACCTCCAGCAACCACCTTTTATCCCCATTTAACTACAAAACTATGAATCTTAAATTGAAAACACCTTAATGTTTTCAATCCAAGCCCATTAGCCTATATAATCATATGGGTCTGAACCCAGTTCAGTACCCATACCATAGCCACCACTATCCTATTAGGCAGAAACTAGTCTGGGGATATTGGATGAGTAGGCACTAGATGGGGATTTTATGCACAAGCCTTCTGGCATCCATTGATTACTCTAGCTTGTTGTGTGTGGCAATATATATATAGTGAGTTTTGCCTGTTTTAACAACTGATAATATTGACATAAGTCCAGTAAAATAGTGGAAGTCTAAGCATTAAGTATAAAATCCTTAAATCAAAGAAATATCATTGGTTACAATAAAAAAATATTACTAGAAGCAGTAATGATTAATATAGCACCACATGTATATGACTTTCTATAGTGTTTACACTTTGAGTGCTGTCAGTAATCATCATCATATTTTGAGAGCCTATCTCACTGCATCTTTGGCCTATCACAACTATCCATCAGTTCAAAAGTCGGACCAATCTCTCTCACTTGGAACGCATTGTAAGAGGACACTCTTATACAAGTGCGAAGACTTACCTCCTAGTCTGAAGCATCATTAGAGCTGCCATCCAATTACATTTTTCATCAAACGATTTGGCAAAGAGAATAATATGTGGCTGATCTCTAGGTGCAATCTCAAAAGCATATTTTAAATCTGAAAATATAATTTAAATACGTATATAAACAAAAATAAATAAAACAGGCGTTTTCTTTAAACTAGATATGAGTAAAAATCCCAAATAACTTAATGATGTGAACATAATCTGTTTTGGTGAAAAAATTGTACATTGTTCCAAATAAAATATTGTATACAATATGCACACACATATTACAAGGATACAAATAAAAGACATACAAATTTTCATAAATGCTAAATTTTGGGCAATCTGATATGATTAGACATGTTCAGTGACATCATTTTATGCGAGTTCTAATCTTCTATAATAGATAATAGCTGCCCATGACAGCAGAGTTAATTGCATTTGGAAAAGTTTTAAAATTTTTTTAAATATTGAAGTAATATAAAATATTTTTAAGTTTTTAACACGGTAATAGAATGACGAATTTGAGAACTAAAGGTTTCAAAGGGTGTGGCATTGTCCAGGTGATAGTTAGCCTAGATTTATATTATCTCTTAAATCCAATCACAAAGAATTGTTGCCTCTTGAGTACTGATGATTATTGCTGGTGATGCCACATTATAACTTATAATTACATTGGATTCTGATGCTGATTCTTGTGTTTTGATTTATCATGTTTTGGGTGATGATGATTTCCATCTGTACTATTATAGTGTGTAATTTAAAAACTCCACAACCATGCATATCTAAAAGACCATAAATAAATATTTCATTAACCATAGTCATACATACATTACAGAAGGAGCAAAAGATGGAAAGCTATTTTTTTTTTATTCTCAACTAGGTTTTATAAAGCTATAACTCCAAGCTATAACAAATTTATCGTAAATGATCCAAAACCTAAATTTTTAAAAGAAGATTGATTAATAGTTAATTATTTTGCAGCAACATTTAAGCAAATTATGGCACCACAAAAAAATTATATATACCAAAAATATCGAAAGCTAATTGATCATATATATTGTTAGACTACAACACAGCCAGACATGCTTACAAAACACCAATAAATATTTCAGTAAGCAAAGTTATAGCTATGTTACAAAATAAAAAGATGCATATCCACCTTTTGATTCTTACCTAAGGTTTATAAAGGCTGCAAATGCAAACTATAATAAATAACGGAATGCAATTTTAAACTGCTGAGATATTTTAAGAAAGTTGCTAAAAATTATGTTTATCTTATCATACTGTGATTACAACTATGACTAATGAAATATTTGTTGGTGATCTGTAGGTGTGCAGGGCCATGATATATTTTAATTATGTATGTATGTCTTGTTTGGGAGAGATTTTCGGGTAATACACCTATATTTATATTAATACATTTCTAGAGTCAGTTTGTTTAATTGATATTGTAAAATGATTAAGTATTACTTATCTTCGAACATTTAATTCATAGATGATTGGTAATAAGTTCGTTAAAACTTCTCAACAGTTTAAAATATCATTCTATTTGTATACTGTTTAAACTTGCAGCCTTTATAAGTTCTAGACAGAGATAGAAAGATGGGTATCCATCTTTTTATCTTATAGTAATAGGGCTATGATTACAGTTAATGAAATATTTATTGATAATATATAGGAATGTGTAACTGGGGTCTATTTTAATTATGTAGATATATGATATATATAAACAGTCGAAACGATACAAAACATTATATGCATTTTCTTACATATGAACAAATTAATGTTAATATGCACATTAAAAAAATAATAATCATGGGAATAAAATATAAAAAGTGAGTTTTCTGTCCGCAAAGCAAATGGAGCTATTTTGCCAATAAGATATTATAATCAAGCAATTATTTCAGTCATAAAACTGCTGATGATCTTTTCTTAGTTGCCATTTCTTTTACACAAATTATCCTAACATATCCATATTTATAGCTATATTATAAATGTAATAAATCATTTATATAACAGATACAATATTCTACATACCAAAAATTCAATCTAATTTTTAAAATCTGGACAATGTTATGAAAAAACTTTTCAAAATTTCATGCTACCAGGTTTATTTTAGCATTAGTTATAATTTATATAACTAACATTTTTTATTTAATTTTGAAGACACACACATTAAAAATAATATTAATAAACATAGTACAAAACTAAATTATTAATACCCATTTTAAATTAATCTTTTTTTAAAAAAACACAACTTCTTAAGTATACTTAATTCATATGAGAAGTAAATTTGTATTTGAGATTTCATTTTTTCCTACAAAAGAGCAATATATTGAACAATATCAAAATACGTATAGTTCATGAGTGTTTTGGCATTGGTAATATTGAAAATCTAAAAAACGTAAAAGTTAAAGATAATTCAAAAGACGCAATTTAGTTTTTTTTTTTAGTTAGTAGAATTTATTTTTTGATATGTGCAACAAAAGTTATTTGTGTTGATATTAGCTATTTAATTTAATTAAAATTGGAAAGAATGTAAGTGCATACAGATTGTTTACCCAGATAAAAAAAAGAAAGACATCACACTAATTACGATGGCGGAACAAAATTACAAAACTTGCCTTATGATAAAACAAAAGGTAAGGACATATGCGCAGAAACAAAAGGTAAGGACATATGCGCAGAAATCTGTAAACTGGTCAAGACTATAAAAAGAAGACTTCAAGCGAGGTCTTATCTGTTTTTCTTTTGGCTGCTTCTGGATTGCGATGTATCCAAGACCACTCTATGCGGAACTAATTCATCATGCAGAGTAGAAATTGGAATGTTTGCGGATACCTACTTTCGCCATAAAGAGATCACTTCAAAAAACTTTCAAGCCCAGCCCTACTACAAACCAGGAACATCAAAATGTCGACGAATTAAATTCACAACAAGCTCTTTCCTCTGACAAGAAAACCATGCATGGAATAATATACGATCTACCTAGACCTGCATATCTACCAGTAAGCTATGATTATTCATACCCAGATTTTTGACTAATTAAAAGTTTGCAAACTAACTTTAACTATGAAACTTCAAATACCGATGAACACATTTGCTGTTTTATTATTCAAAGAACTTGCATTTACTTAAAGAAGAGAATAAAAATATGAACTGTCTAATTATTTGATTAACATTATCTGGATTAGCATGTGTGTATTCTTTCCAGTTTATTAATAATTCTCGTTTAAATATTTTAATTTGTTGTAATAAAATATTTACCTTTAAAATCAACTTTTGATTGTATGTTCTTAATGTTAGCTAATTGCGTGAGAAATGTATAAATTACCTTTGCCAATATGCTTATTTCGTAATTAATCCTGGGAAAAATTCATACAAAAGATTAAAGTGACAAAAACATAAAAAGACGAAATTTATAAAATATTACGTTTTAGTCATTTGCTGCGAATCTACGAAATATGTGGAATCAGAGAGTCCACAGATTCTGGTACCCTCTTAAATAAATAAAAACCTGATTCTGCTGGCAATTCGAATAGCAATACAATATTAGGCCAGTTAATCAGGAAATATAGAGATGTTCTTGAGATATCTAAACTCATATATGAATGGAAGATTCTTCTTTTTCATAGTTTGATTAAATAGCACTTTATAGTACATAATAGAAGGCCTAACTCAAGGTTACAATGTTGTCCAACATGGATGCATATGACCATAATAGCAACCCAGAACATGAGATAAGAGTAGGAATTATAAAAGAATAAAATTTTAAATATAAACATTGTTTTGGAAAAAAAAAAAAAAGATTAGGCAAAATGATGGGAAATAAAGTACCTCAGAAGGTAAAGCGACAATTTAGTGACGGGAAAGACATTGGCAAATGTGTTCGTGAAATATAAATAATAAAAAAACAGAAACTAAGCAAGATATAGGAGATAGAAATGAAAGGGTATGGAATTAAGAAGTGAAAAAAAAAAAAAACAATAGTAAGGCCATGGCAATAAAAATACAAAGAATAGACAATCTGATTTATGAATGAGATAGGGAGACAATCAATTTTGCACCCCAAGAATGCCCAAAAACTACAATATGGATTAATAATATTGGTTTGACTCTGGTAGTCAAATATCAGTCATGTCTGAGACTGTATATGGACGCATGATGCAACAAGCCCCTCATGTCTGAACTCTGCCAGAGAAGAAAACCCTAGTAACATTGGCCAATAATAAAAAGGCCCAACTAGAGACAAAACAAGTGTGTATATGAGTAAGGGTAGGAAAGAGAGATATCTAACATGTGTAGCTGATATTGAAAGGACTCGTACATGATGTAATATTAGAATCAGACTTCATGCACAAAACAGGGTACCTGATCAACTCTAAAGAAGGCAATATCACATGTGAAGAAGAAGTAGTCAAGTTTAGATCAAAAGAAAGAACATTGCAGAGAGAAGTATGTAGTATTCAACGTAAAACAGAGGCACAAGCAGAGATATGGAGCAAAAGGAAAACAGATAAAAAGGGATTGAAAAAGGCATTGAAAGAATTATTAGAGATATAGCACAAATTTTTAGGATAGGCCGGGATAATTAAGGGATATGAATGCTGCATTAAGATTATCTATGGAACACCATATAAGACACGATCTTACTCAGTACCTCACTAATATAGAACAGAAGTTGGAAAACAATTGTCATAAATGGAGGAATGGGATATTATAATGAAGAGATCATCGCCATATTACAACCCATTATTGGTAGTAAAAAAAAAGATGGGTTGGTAAGATTATGCTTAGATGCAAGACAGTTGAATAGGATTACCTAGCCCGATCAGAATGTTCCTCCAGCTATAAACGAATTATTGAACAGGTTCTGTGATAAAGAAATTTTTTTCGACAGCCAGTTATTGGCAGATTATAAACTACACGCAGCAGACAGCAAGTATGTGGTTTTCAGATATAACGACATATCTTAACCCAGTTTAAAGAACAGTGGGGCAGGGTTGTTGAAGTGCTTGAACAGAGTACTATCTCCAGTAAAGAGTTTGGCTACCATTTATATGGATGATGTCATCATTGCATCCAAAAGCCCAAGGGAGCATTTAAGATGTCTTCAAATGTTTTTACAAGAATGCGAAAACAAGGGCATTCAAATTAATTTACAAACAGCTGTATAGCTGTAACGGAAGTGAGTTTTTAGGACATTTGATCAGCAGAAAAGAAATTAAACCCTATCCCGATAAAATACAAGCTATTAAGAAATTCCCAGCCCCTAGGTCAAATAAGACAGGTTATGTCATTCCTAGTGCTATGTAATTTTTATAATAAATTTTACCGGAACATTGCCACAGATATAGATCCTTTGCTGCAGCTATTATGAAAAAAAATACTCCATGGGAATGGACAGTCAAACATGAAGTCCTATTCAAAGACATCAAGGAGAAATTTTTGAGCCAGATGATGTTGGTCTACCTGACTGTAAAAAAAACTTTCATAGCACAGATGGACAGCAGCAGATACTGGTTGGATGCAGCACTGATGCAAACTCAGGAAGATGGTAGCCAAGGGAGAATATATTTCATTAGCAGACCCTAAGAGGGGCAGAAATCAATTACTCTGTAACAGAGAAGAAGGCATTGGCCGTGGTATGAGCATTACAAAGATTTCGGCAATTTCTCATAGGGTCGGAGATGATAGTCAGAACTGATCGCAAAAGTCTGAAATTCCTTAACCACAGCTATCTGACCAATAGTAGGTTAATTAGTTGGAGCCTTTTTCTTCAAGAAATTCAACTACTCAATAGAATATTGTTAATGTGGTGGCAGATGCGTTAAGTTACAATCCGGATCCGGAGTTTGCTAGCCATTTGCAGATGGAAGAGATAAGTCTGGTGGCAGTAGGCATGGAAATAAATACATCTGTTGAAGATGAACTTAAACACTTAGGTGATAAACAGAAACAATACTTCAGATACCAGAGTATTATAGAAAGTCTAGAGAGAGAAGAAAGTGAAAATGGGTCAAGGAAAAGTTATTATGAAAAAAAATGAGAGTAGATATCGTTTGAGAAGGGGGATATTAAGGTATTAAACGGATATAAAGGAGGAAACATGGAGTATGATAGTGCCTAAGAGCTTACAAGATAAGTTAATTATGTATACTCACTGTTTATATGGCCACTATAAGGTTCATAAAATAGAAAGACTGCTGAAACGTGGTTTTACTGACTGGGTATGTGGTATCAGATAACCAACATATTTAAGAAATTAAAAAAAAAAAAACACATAAAGAGAATAATTAAAAGTTACTTTGATTTGGGCTAAGATAAGGCTAAATTCTTATCGCAAGTCAGTTAGAAATTCTTAAACTTAAAAATGACAGCATTCTTTCGCCATAATTAAAGATGGTGACCAAAGGGGGGGGGGAGATGATTTTGAAACAAAAATAAATTAAATTTTGTCAAAGTTAACAGGTGTGAACAGGATGTGCGCAGCAGACTAAAAATCAGGAAGACTATAAAAAGCAAATACATTGTGCGTCAATCGTCTTAGAATCTTCGTTTACCTGGTGTTATATATGACCTGAAATAGTTTCTCTGTAAGGTCATATAAAATGCGGCAAGCTACTCTCACCAATGGACTGAATTGTAATGTGCATGAGAAGAGAAGAGTTCATTTGCCAATGTTTTCTTCCTTCCTGACGTCATAATAATGCCATGAGAGAAGCCATGTTTACCCGAATCTTTAAACCTCAGACTATCTACAAGCACTAAAAAGAGTATACAGCAGATCCCTCCCACGACAAACTCATGCATGGTAAACTACCCCAGTACGATACATGAACAATTAAACTTACCGATAAGAAACTTTATTGCATAAATTAGAAGTGATCACTTTCTTGAAATATAATGATACCAATGCTGTGTTAAATTGGACTACTAGAAATCTAAATTTTAAGAGCAGTAAGTTTTAATAACCTTAGTAATATTATAATTATGAATTAATAAACCTGAATATAACTTACGATGTTGACTATTTGTTACTTATTAAAAGGATAAAATTAAATGACACATTCTAATTAGGAAATTAGCAAATCAAATGTAATTTGGTCACTGAATATGAAACATATAAAGGGTATAAACCCTAAGATATTCTCCTGGATGGTACAATATATATATATATATTTTAAAAAGATTACTGTAATTGATCTTTAAAAAAAAAAAAAAATTGAATTTTATAAAATTTTATTAAAATTAAACAAGAGATGGAGATGCTATGTAACTTGTGGATATTCATTTTAGAAAAAATGAAATAACAAATATTAATGAGTAAATGTTTAATTTTAATAGTGCTGTACTATAAACTTGCATATACAGAATGTATTGAAAATAGACATCCAATAGATATTAAGTGTTGGAATGTTGTTATTTAATATTTACATTTAATTAAAGAAGTGGAAAAAACTTATTAATAAATGTTTTTTTTATTTTTATTACCATTGTATAAAGATGCTCTACAAATATAAACTTAATATTCAGAATACACCTGGGTCTCTTTTTGTGCAGATTTTTTAAATGCGATTTTGAAGTTATGCAATTCATGTTTCTTCTTAATATATTTTTATGTGGTTTATATGATAAAGAAGTTCATATTTCACTTAAAATCGGGATTTCCCCTTTTATATAAATGCATTAAATTTTACATATTTTAAATACCTGTTGGAAAAAGATTTGGCAATAAATTTAGATATCGTAGAAAATTTAGAAAAAGATAATGAAGCAGAAGTGGAACCTGTTCGTTTCACAGCAAAAATGACTGGAGAAAGTTCTAATCAATTGGAAAATCATTTTCTTGTTAATGACAGAAATTATGAACAAGCTCTTAAATTTCAATGAGAGCTAAATAGATGTATGATTTTATGTATGTGTATGTTTATATTTTCTTTTATACACATATATACACGGAGAAACTTTTAGACAGAAAAAAGTTACAAGTAAAAATATTTAAGAACTTTTAATTTCTACTTAAAAAGAATGTATCTTTAAAAGTTTTAAATATTTTTACTTATAACTTTTTCCTGTCTAAAAGTTTCTCCATATATATATGTCTATAAAAGAAAATTTAACCGTTAAGTCATTATTAACACACTCGTGGAAGCATGTTATATATATATAGTTGCACTCACGGAAGTGCATTCTCTAACAGCTACACATAACAGTCTGGATATCGCGAGCTTCATAAATAATTAATAAAATCATCGTCTCAAAATTTAATTACCAATTACATTGTCGACAAAAAACCATTAACACAGTATAAGACTGAAGTTGGCGCTAATTGTATTTCCTCTTGTGACTAATCTGATTTCTTACCAGTTCACAAACAAACCCGCATATTGTCAAATAGCGATAGTGCTTAAAATATGTATGAAAAAATGTAAAATAAATTACACATAAAAGCATATTGTTTTGAATAAAATTAAATAGTTAATAAAAAAAGTTTGTCTTGTATCAATTTTTTTCAAATATTTGAAATTTTTTATTAGTCGTACTTTATTTCCTTACTTTTTTTTATGTGAATTTTAAAGTAGTTTTACCTTGTTGCTTTAGTTTTATGCGATTTTTGAAAATTACGGAACGTATCCCACATTTTTCAAGGTAAGTTAAGTCTATTTTTGTGCGATTTTTTTAATGCGGGTTTTCAATAGAATCTATCTACCACATAAAAAGAGACCCAGGTGTATATAAATTTATATCTAATATTGTAAATATTATAATTAATATTTAAGTTTTAATAACATGGAAGTTTATTGTTAAATTATTATAATATGTTCTCTTAATCCATTAAACTATTATTTCAGAAAGGCTTGGATACCTGGCTTAACAGATTTGTACCTGCATTAAAAAATAATTATTATAGTTATACCATTTGCAATGATATAAATAATAAATGGTGTCCTAAAATAAAAATTTATTTTAAAATAATAATTATATATATATATATATCGGTTATAGATTATGTTAATTATAAAATATATTTAATTTTACTCTTTTAATTAAAGTCTAACAATATATTATCTCATTAAAACAATTTGCAATATTCATAATACATTACGTTTAAATGTTATTTCACCAAATTGTTTTGCAGTATGTTCACTTAATGATTGAAAACAAACAAATGTTAACATTTCTTACCTTCAGCATCATCTCTATCAAAAACTTCTATTTTACAAATAAAAAATTTCTCTTTTAAACGATATTCACCAACAGGACCAGTAACAGAAGATCTTCGGCTATTTTGTTTACATAAAATCATAAGACCATCAAAAAGAAAAACATGCCTTTCAGTAGGCCTTTTCCCAGATCCCATTCCTGAACCAATCTTACTTAAAATGCCATCTAAAAATAATATACGAATAAATAAATGTATGCGCAATTTTCCATTTAAACAAATAATAAAATAATTTAAATTTCATATACAAGTATATACTCTCTTACTCTTTATATGAGGATTCACAATAGCAATCATCAGGATAAAAAAACAATTATTCAATATGTTTACCAATTTTTTAATACTATAGCTTGTGGTTAAAACATCTGTAGAGGTCCCTGCTATCGCATTTTGTACACATATTGTCGAGGTTATAGCCTCAGTAAATATTACTTATGTAATCAATGTGCGTTTAATAAATTTATAATTACAACTTTAAATTATTATGTAATAAAATAAAACATTGATCACATAAACTTCATTAAAAATAAATTGAAAAAGGTATGCATCAACTAAAACACAAATTACTTAATGAATTTTAACTTTGTCAATTCTTTCAAATGCCTTTCACCACAAAAGCAATCAATTGTGACAGAAACAAAATTGAAAAATGTGTCCAATAGCAAAACTATGATTAATATTGGGTCAAAACTATGATTCATTTATCTAATTTTTATTTAATATTCTTACAATAATAAAATTATCCATTCATTCAAAGCAAAATATTTTCAATCATAAATAATTTCAGCCAAAAAGTTTTATTATTAATGTTAAAAAAAAACTTCAATCACATACTAAAAATAAATTAAGAACTGTATACTGTAAATTACATTTATTAATCTAATTTTAATTTAATCATCTTCATAATAGACGAAATGTCAATCATATTAGACATGTGCATCTTAGTTTGCAATAAAAAAGTTTTGTTACGGAATTACAAAAAAAATATTGATCACATAAATTCATAATATTATAAATTTAAATCTGTTTTTTTTTACAAGCTTTATTTTAATTTAACAAATCATGATTCATCAGAATATCAACCACAACAATAGGATTTTTATAAAGTCATATGATTAGTAAATGTTTAAAATTATCACCACAAAAAAAAAAAAAACATAGCAATTATATTGTGCTACTTAATAAATAGTTTATACATTATATTTACAATAATATGTTCATAAATATACTACGACCGTATAGAGAAAAGCTTTCATGAAGTCCGTTTTTTTATTTTTTAAACATTATGTGCTTAGCCGACTTCCGACTATTACAAAGTTATCGGTTAAGCACATACTATTTAAAAAATAAAAAACGGACTTTATGAAAGTTTTTCATTATACAGTCTTCATATATTTATGATTACGTGAGTCTGAGTTAAAGCTTATACTTTTATACTTAAACAATATGCTCAGTAAAACGTTTATTTGTTAATTATTAATTTTTCTTAATTTCAATTTTGTTTTATCAGATGTTCAAAACTTTTGGTATATTTTGAATCTATTGTAAGAAATAAAACTTTTTATCATAAAAAAGCATTATAAGTGGCTTTTTTAAAATTTTAATTGAGTTTTGAAGATTCAATTGTTCTTATTATTGGGGGGGGGGGGGATAATGAAGCTGCAAGTACATGACTTAAATTATAAACTATTCAATAAAATGTAAACAAAAACAAAAATGTAAATAAACAAACAAAAAATAAAACTAAAATTTGTAAATATTAATGCCGTCACTTTCACTGTTCATTTATGGGAGGATGTTAAAGAGATCTTTGTCCTACAGTGGATTATCCAAATGTTGTTTGATGTAGATTTTACCTATATATAGTCATAGTTATTAATAACTAATTATCATCACAGTTCTCATTTGCAATAGAACATGTTTTCCTTGACAGTATCTACTTAAGAAAAAATGTTGCTTTACTTCATATTTCACGTTTTTATTGCTTTGAATTTGAGCAAATGTAAATTCATTTTTAGATACAGTTACATATTACATTTTGTTCAATATTTTCAGTTCTTCCAAAATAAAACTATTGTTTGACTTTTGAAGCTTCTCCGCTTGTTGAAGCTTCAAATCAGAAAATAAAGTTACAATAAATCACTACAACCCTAAAAAGTGAGAAAATCTTAATTTAATTTGCAATAAATACAAAAGAGGTATATAATATGTGATGTTTTTTTTTTATTAGTTATATTAAATATTTAATAAAATATAAAAATAACACACTCATAATAAATGATTATAAAAATGCATGTAATCATATGTATTTTCTATAAATAATTTCCCATATTTTTTCTTAAAATATATAAAGTTATAAACTTTTTTCTAGAATTGTATTTGTTATGACAACAGTATTGGTTAATAGATTCTTCTATTAATCATTTTCTATATATTATTATACTTATAAATTTTTTTTTTTTTTAAAAAAAAAGCAAAATTGTATTAATGGAAATAATTATTTAAAGTTATCTTAATATATACTATATATTATGGCTATAACCTTAAGACTATGCGCCTAAAATGCGACAGTAGCCTTAATATATATTACTTACGTAATGAATATGCGCTTTACAAATTATTAATTACAACCTTAATATATACCGTGTATTTTACATTCTTTTACATATATATCTAAAGTGACCAGCCAAGACTCAAACATGAGATCTAGTCCTTCAACTACTTAAATGTGATTATTGACATTAACTACATAAATAAGCTTTATGGTCTTATATATGTTTATATGTCTAGAGACATCTATGTAAACAAATAACATTATTATTTATAAATTTATTACTTGCCCATAATG
Source organism: Epiperipatus broadwayi (assembly GCA_028023455.1). Lineage (NCBI taxonomy): Eukaryota > Metazoa > Onychophora > Udeonychophora > Euonychophora > Peripatidae > Epiperipatus > Epiperipatus broadwayi. The sequence goes on from JAQFVV010006306.1 coordinate 3,760,852, forward strand.
AATTCATGACAACTCTGTCCTATATCTTTGCCTTCCCAACCATCAATACTTTTTTGTAATTCATTCATTTTGGCTAATGCTGCTTGTCTACTAATTCGCCCGTGAAAACGCATAGATGTTTCTCTTTAAAAAAATAATAATAAAAATAATTATTTTTTTTTTTTTAAAAAAAAAAAAAGCTGATAAGTTAATAAAAAAATTTAATTATTAAATTATTATAAAATATATTTAATGTTTGATTTTACACATACATGTATATACACATACCTATATATAGATATGTAAGTATGTACTGTATACATCAGTATGATGAACTCTATAAGAACATTTAAATTCATTAATCAAATCCATTCATAAATTTGAGCATTAAAATTCATCAGCATTGTTTTATTAAAAATATATAATAAAATTATGTTTCGACTGTAAACAAATGCAATTTATATATAATGAATTCTACACATACAATAAACATATAAGCCAATAGTGTTCCTCTCAACAAACACTGGGTGTTCAATTTTTGGAACATAGGCAGTGCTTAACAACCGATCTATTATACATTCAATTATTCAAATTTCCTAACATCCCTAATTCAACCTTAAACACTGTCACTATCTGCTAATACAGACACTTTGTGTCAAAAATTGACTTAGCAGATTACTAAACATATTATTTCAGCCATATTTATTATTATTATTATTCATCTTTTATATCATCATCATCAACCATTATCAATCCACTGCAGGATGAAGGTCTCTCCAAGTTTAATCCATCTTCTCTGATCTTTAGCTTCTCTTCTCCACAACACCCCTGTACATTTTCTTATTTCATCCATCCATCTCACATGTGGTCTCTTTCTGGGTCTTTTACAATCTCTTGGAATCCAGTTTAAAATTTCAATTGTCCATCTATTATCATCTCTTCTAGCAATATGTCCAGCCCAACTCCATTTCAATCTTTTAATTTTGTCAATAAGGTCAGTAACACCTCATTGTTGTCTTACCCATACATTGTGTTTTCGATCTCTTCTTGTTACTCCCAACATACATCTCTCCATACTCCTTTGAGTGGTCTGAAGTCTCTGTATTGCTCTTCTATTAAGTGTCCAAGTCTCAGATCCATAAGTAAGAACTGGTAAAACACATTTGTTAAAAACCATCCTTTTCAAACACATAGGCATATTTCCTTTTAGTATCAAGTTATTTCTACCAAAAGCACTCCAACCAAGTTTAATTCTATGATTAATTTCCTCCATTATGTTTCCATCTGTATTAATAATCTGACCAAGGTATTTGTAACTGTTAATTTCTTCTAATTCTTCATAATCAATCTTTATTTTCATATTTTGAGCAAATCGATTAAACATTACTTTAGTCTTTTTAACATTTATCTTTAGTCCTACTTTTCTACTTTCATCTGCTAACTCCTGCAACATTTCCTGCAGCTCTGAAGCATTATTTGCAAAAACAATTACATCATCTGCGAAATCTAAATGACTTAAATACTTTCCATTTACTTTCACTCCTTTAGTTTCCCATTTTAATCCACAAAATACTTCTTGCAGCACTACTGTAAAGAGTTTTGGAGATATGGAGTCACCTTGTCTTATACCTTTCTCAATGCTGATTTTTCCAGTATCATTATGTAATCTAATTGTTGCTGTTGCATTTTTATAAATATTCTTTAAAATATGACAATATCCTGGATCTATACCTTGATGATCCAATGCTTTAATCACTGAAGAAATGTGTATAGAATCGAATGCCTTTTCATAATCTACAAATCCAAAACATAATGACAACTCATATTCGTTTGTCCTTTCTATGACTTCTCTCAATACCTGGATATGATCTATTGTACTAAAACCACTTTTAAATCCAGCTTGTCCTCTTGGTTGTGGAAATCCAAAGTTCTCTGTAGACGAGTTGTAATTATCTTGGTAAAAATTTTATATAAAACTGATAAAAGGCTGATAGGTCTGTAATTTCTAATATCTTCTTTATCACCTTTTTTAAATATTAATATTATTACTGCATTCTTCCAATCTTCCGGTACATCTTTATCATTTAGACATTTGGTATATAACTTTGCTAAAATTGTTTCTATTTCTTCACCTGCTTCTTTTAATATACAAATTATAATTCCATCATTTCCTGGAGCCTTTCCTTTCTTCATACACTTACTTGCATGTCTCACTTCTTCATTTAAAATTCTGGGCAATTCGGAAGATGTAATAGATATAGGAGGTACTTGTTCTTTATTACTATATAATTCTTAATAAAAATCTTTTACCAATTTCATGATGTCATCTCTCTTTTTAGTAATAATTCCATCTTTTTTTCTTATTGCAGATATAAATTTCCTACCAATACCAAAATGTTGTTTAACATTTTTGAGACTTTTATTTTCTTCTACAGCTTTCCTTGCTATTTCATAGTTATACTTTCTTATATCATTTTCAACTCTTTTCCGTACCATTTTACAAAATTTGAGATATTCAATTCTTTTTAATACATCATTTTTGTATATCTTCATATTCCTTCTTTTCTTCATAAATTCTCTAGTCTCAGTAGAAATTTTATTAGTCAATTGCTGCTTTTTTCTACCAGCTATGTTTGTTGCAGTTTTTAAAAGTGTATCAGTTATTTTCATATTAATTTCATTCAAATCTGAATCATGCTCAAAATCTCCTAACACTTGAAACCTATTTGTAAGTTCTAATTTAAATTCATTAGAATGTTTATGAAGATTAGGAATATGAACTGTAAATATTGGTTTTTCTTAATAATTTTTGTCTCTCTAGTTTTACATTATCACGTAACTTACACCTTACTAATCGATGATCACTTCCTGTGTTAAATTTATTAAGAACATTACAATCTTGAAATATGTATTTTCTGTTAGTCAAAATATAATCCAATTCTCCTGTACCTTCATTTGGATGCTTCCATGTCCATTTCCTTTTAACATTTTTCTCAAAAAATGAATTCATAATATAAAGTTTTTCTTTTTCTGCAAACTCCACAAGTCTATGTCCTCTCTCATTTCTATTACCATAACCAAAATTACCTACAGCAATTTCATCTTTTATTTGTCTACCAATTCTAGCATTAAAGTCTCCCATAACAATTTTAAAATGTTGTTTACTCTGATCAAAAGCCTTTTGTACATCCATATAAAAATCTTCTACTACTTCATCACTATGAGAACTTGTTGGGGCATAAACCTGAATTATCTGCATTTGGTATCTGCTATTAAGTTGTATAACTAATCTTGCCACTCTGTCCGATACACCATCAATCTCCACAATATTGTTCTTCCACTTTTTATTTATAATGAATCCTACTCCACTTGTATTTCCAATATGTGTTATTTTATAATAGAGTATATGTCCACTTTTTAAATCAATTGTTTCTTCTCCTTTTCTTCTAACTTCACAAAGTCCAATAATGTCCCATTTAATATAAGACAGTTCTTCTTCTAATTCTTGCAATCTTCCTTCACTTGAAAGTGATCTGCAGTTGTAAGTACATAAATAAAAAGTCGTCATCAAATAGCAGCCTGGGTCCGCAATCAGGGGATTCTTAGCACCCTTAGCCTTCAGCCACCAACCGCTACCTTGGTTGGTGACTTTACAGCCTCCTGGGAATAAGGGCCATGCTTTATTTTTGTCTGTCATAATTGTATATATGTATTGGAAAAATATTTATCATTTACACAAACATTCATTCTGCCTTATCAGGCAACTGAGAAGAAAGACCATGGTGTTTCTTGATCTTAAACTCAGAGGTAAAAAGCCAATAAACTCACCACGGTTCTATATCCATACATATATCTATACGTTAATGATGATTTAGCTCTAAATATAAAAAATTCTAGAATAAATTACCAAGGGCGGCAGATAATGGTAAACTATTGCCAATGATATTACGAATTATTGCTTTATCATAATACTCAGTCGTCTAGTTATTTTAACCTGCCATCAGCCAGAAAGAAATTAACATACATAGAAAGATAAATCAGCTTATAAATAGCCAATGCATAGTAATGGTCTCTCTGGCAGCTTCATGGATGAACTCTGAAGACAACAATTATCAGCAGATTTGCCCATTATCAGGTCATAAATGTTTGAATTATTTGTTACCCTCATTTTTATCTTATGACTAAGAATAGTTAGATACCTATTTACCAACCATTTATATGATAATTATCCAGGTTGGTTATAATCAGAACCTGCAAACTTTCAAATCAGATTGTAATACATGGCCAGTAAATGAAGTGCTGTCGGACCATAAGATCTTTACACAGTGAAAGAAAAAACCATTTTAAATATGCATAAAATTTATGATTGATAAAACAAAACTGAAAGCTACAATGGCTTTTCCAATATTTAGCTATGTAAATATTGGGACAGGAAATAACTAATTTTTCTTGATATGGATCCTTCAAAATTTGAGTGTAGGCCAATGCTTATATTAAAAAATCATTATCATTTAAGACTGATATAGCTGCTTATAGTGAAATTAGTTTTATAGAGAAGGAAGTTTAAATGAACACACAGGCAAAACTGTCCAGATAGTAGCGCCACTCAGTGCAAGCCAGAGTAATCAATGGATGCAGGAAGGTTGGTTCATAAAATCCCCATCTAGTGCCTAATCGTCCAATATCCCCAGACTAGTCTCCAGCTTGTGGCTTTCACCAGTGAGGAGCCTTGGATCTGAGAGCACATGCACCTAGATCTTAGGATCTAATGAAAGTTTAAATAAATAGATAGAAGGCTGTTTTTTTCAGAAAAAGGAATCCATGGAGTGAAAGCAGCAGACTGCATAGTTTTAAATTCGTTGCAACATTTAATTTGATATCTTTGATCAAAAACAAAACTAATAATATTACAAATATGTATTGGCTGATGGTATGTTTCCATTAAGTTTAGGAAGTTCAAAAAAATGAAAGCTTACTTATTTAAAGATTATTGTATCAACAATAATAATAAAAGACCAAATATTTTTTCTTTAGACTTTAATGAAAATATTGGTAAGAAGATTAAGCTTGGTTCCAAAATTAGTAAAAATATTAGTGTCGGTTCTGTGAAGACAAATGATATGGTGATACAGAATTTTTAGTGTGAATACATAATAATAATTCTATTTAAAAATGTTATTTTTTTCAAATCATGCTAAAATTATGAGTTGAAATATTAAAAACTTCAATAAGTATTTATAGATATAAATTGTTAAACAGATCATACATTAAAATGTGGCAAAGTTAAAATTATACTACTATTAAAAAATAGGTCCTATTCCAAATTGCATCTTCCATATGCACGCTCATACATACAAATAAACTATGCATTTCATGAAATCCTTAATATTAAAAAATATCAGTGTTGATGAATATAGGTGATAATTAAAATACTGAAATGTGAAAGCACTTAAATAACTTCATTAATCTATACTTTTTTCTCAATAATTATTACCCTATTTCATATTTTTAAAAGTTCTACATAATTTTTATTACTTTTATGATTAACTAATTACCATATATGCAATTTATCCACTACTTTGAACACTTTTTAACAAAAACCTTTTATATTTCGATTGTCCTTCTTCAGAGCCAATTTTACTTTAATTTTTTAAAAGTAAAACTGGCTCTGAAGAAGACTGCAAGACAGTCAAAACATGAGATTGTGTATGCATATGGGTACAATAAAAGGTTTTTGCTAAAAAGTGTTCAAGTAGTGGATAAATTGCATTTATATAAAATATAACAGCAAAATAAAGGAAGTGGTAAATTTGGTAATAATTAACACACATATATTTATATAACTTCTATTAAAATTTTAGATTCACTTAATTATATAAATTTATATAATATGTATAACAAAATTTTTAAACAAACAATATTTATCCCCAAATTGTATAGTATCCATACAAAACTATATATATATATATCTTTTTCTCTGTATATAAATGTATTGCAAACAATATAATTTTAAAAATATTTATGAAAGACAATATATATATGTGTAAAATATAAATTTAAGTACCCAGGTTTCCGTTTTGGTAGATTGCCAGAACATATTTTTTCTAATTCGACTATTAATGGCCTTAATAAACCTTCTGCTTGCTCTAAATTTTCTTTATCTTCTTGATTAAGACTCAATTTATAAAGTAACTAAAAAAAAAAAAGAATAAAAAAATTTTGTTATAAGTAATTGAAAATTAATTTTGCAAAAATATATGATGTTAAAAAAAAATTACCTTAAGATATTCAAAATACTGAAAACAGTGATAAATTGGTCCTAATATTAATTTGGGTAAAACATATTTAACTGCTGTTTTAAAACTTTGTCGTCCTGCAGACTAAAAAAAAAAAAGATAAAACACACGCATATTAATTATGAATTTCATTTTCATAATATAAATTTATATTAGTTAAAATAAGAAAATAATTTTTTTTAATACAAATTACAATAAAAATAAGTTTTTATATGATTTACGACAATTTTTTCCCTTTCTAAACAATATAGTGAAGGCATAATAATTTTTTTGCAAGTAGTTAATAGATTAATCTCAGTTATTAAAAGCACCTATGTTTTTATCGTCAAAAAATTTGTGAAAAAATAATGGATGAATAAATAGAAATAATAAAGCATAATCCTATCAAACAATAATGGCTTACTATTAACAGCTTTTTGCTATGCAATTTGTGTTTTAATCCAAGAATTATGCCAAGCTCCATCTTCTTTTTGGAAAGTCAGTATTATTAAATATCTCTAAACATTTCCCAAACTTTATCACCTTATTATGTATTGTGTACTGCATACACATATTTGTGTGTTAACTAATATTTGACATATATACATAGTAAATTAATGCATAGATTTAAAGAAAAACAAATACTTTTTATAATGTTTACATTTATGACATAATAAACGTAAGAATAAAAATAATAATTCATTTTATTTTATTAACACCATCCATAGAGACAATTTATTATTATTATTAAACAAATTCTTTCAATGAGATCTCTTGTTAATTTTTTAAACCTTATAACATATTTGTGTTCCTTCAATCAGCATTATAATTTTAACTAGCAATAAATTAATTTTATATTTTCTATGACAATTTAATTAAAATAAAATTAATAATTCTTTCATTTGTTAGCAATAAAAGTAAATTGATTTATTTAACAGGACAAAAAAAAAAAAAAAGACTAATTTTAGCTCATAATACACGCTGTTCAAATAATAGAGATTCAACCATGACAAAGGCTATTCATCACTTTGGTAATCATTTGTTTTAACTACTTTTGAATTGTTTGCAAAGATCATAAAACCATTATTATTTTCTTTTAACAAATTATGCTGAAATAAAAATATTTTTTAATAACAATTTTTGGCCAAAAAAAAGAGATAAATATCTAGAGTGCATTTAAATTAAAAAAACAACAACAACAAAACAAATCAATATAGCTTAAGTGGTAATGATGTGAAGAACTACTTTTATGTCAATGCCTTTATGAATAAACTTTTAGAGAGATCATTTCTTAATAATCACTAAATCTGTTCTTGAATGAAAATATTTTATCATTATAATCACATATGTCTATAAATATATATATATACACATACATATATAGTATTCTGAAACCTATATTATTACTTAAATTGTACTACAATTATGTATTTTTCAATTAGAAACACTATTTTAATACTAAATTATTAGTTAGCATTTTTCATATAATCAAAATATACTTTCTGTTAAAAGATTAAGTTAAAAATATAAAAAATGTTTGAAGGGCAAATTATATCATAAATTAGGTTGCGATATATAAGATTTCATTATGAAAAACCAAAACAATTTTTTCCTAACTAATTTTCAGTATAATAAAATCTATGTATGCATAAATAAACAAACACAATATAAATCCTTTATAATGTAATAGAATAAAATGGAAAGAAGCCAAATAACGGGTAAATGTTTGATGGTATCCGATGATACTCAGTACCATGTCTACAATCATTTGTAAGTGAACATAAAAGGCATAATATTTAAAAGTATATATATATTGTACCTATATTGATATAGGCACATATAATTTTATCTAAAATTATTATTAAAGTAATCGTTCATAAAAGAAAAACATAAAATTAAACGTTGAAGAGTTTATTGCAGTTTGTTTTAGAAAAAAGATAAGAATTAAATAGTTTTCTAGCGTTAGTTTTTGAAATAAAAAAAGCTACAATTAATTAATCCTAAGGGGGGAGGGGGAGTCTTGGTTTGAGACATGAAACTAAAGGTTTACAAAAGGAAATAAATAGTTTTTATTAGTATTCGTAAAAAATATAGTTTTAGGGGTTAAAATATACAGATCTCTTTTCATTCAAGTTTAATTAAAGAAAAAATAATGTTAAAACTAATATATGACCGTATATATGTGCGATTGTCAACAATAGAATAAATGTTATTATAAAGTTAAAGAAGATTATCATTAAAAAACACGGCAATGGCTATTAGATATTAATTAATATAAAACAATACGTTTTTGCATGGCTATTACTAATTAAGCAATCTTTCAAAACACGTTTATCAAATGATTATCAATTGACAACAGATCTTTGCCTGAGATAGGAGAAAGACAACAAGGCGCAGGTATAAATAGACCTTTTTTTTTATCGGACAATTCATTCCACAAATTAATTGAGTTGAGACAATCAGTTCACAAAGTTATTGAGAGAGTGCAGTTCGGAAATTAATTGAGTCAGTTAAGAAACAAAATGCAGTGCTGAGAATATTTTGGAACGCATGTTCACCTCCAGCCCAGATGTCCGAGAAAACAGCAGATCTGCCCGTGAAATAATGTCAGCTTAACATCTTAGAAAATCTCCGTCAGTATCTATTTGTCTCCGATAGTAATAATCGTGAAAATCAGGAAACTCAGCAAGGAAACGTCCCAGCCGGCTGGAAGCATTCATACTGGAACCATTCATACTGGAAGAAAACAAAGTGTTAAATCTACGTTCAAAATCCTAGGTAAAACATTTGCTTATTTTCGTTTATACTGTAATAGCCATTGCATTTCATTAATTCGTGCGAATCCTCCAAGAGTCTAATTATATGAACTCGATATCATACATAAATGAACTATTGATATGTGTGTGATTAAATTTCAAATGCTATGTAGTCCTTTATTATCATTATTATGTGTGTGCATGAGTTAATATGTGCGTGATCATTATATCAATATTTATTAGTTAAATTAGAGTGTTCTGTTATTAAATCTATAGGAATATTTAAACTATTTAGAAATGTTAATTTAAAATATGCGTGTGTTTTATTAGAATTATAAAATGTTTAAATTTAGTAAATAAATGTTAGTTAATAAATTATCTTTAAAATTAAACTTTATTTGTCGGTCAATTCTTTTATCAATTCTTTTACCAAATTCTTTTTATCAATTCTTTTTAACAAATTCTTTATTAATTCTTTTAATCACTAATTAAGTATAATCTATTAGTGATTACAAACAGCTGAGCTAGTCGTGGATTTAGGCGTTGAGTTAGTGGCCATTGCTTAAAGTGCGTTATTTATTCATCCTTGAATAGATAGCTGGCGCCCGTGTTTATACACAAACAAAAAAAAAGTGCTTTGAACTTGGTGTTGAACTCAACAGTCGAGAAGAAGTTATGTCCTGGAAATGTAACGTTAGTTATATACTTTATAGCTATCGTTTGGGCATACATACTCTCCGAGTATGTTCTTCTCTGCCTAAGAGACCGGTGTTTCGAATACACACATTCGAACACGGTTCAATATATATAGCTATTATGTATTAAAAGGTGCATGTGATTTGCTATATACAAAATGCTACATCTAGTCTAGTGGTGGTCATATGTAGTAGTAGTTATTAGCAATATTACATACAAAGTAGTTATTATATACAACTCTTAGCATTATCCATATAATTCTAAAGAGAATTATATAAAATCCACATTCACACCAAATTCTATTAATGATCAGTACTAGCTTAAGGGTTAGCAAAAAAAAAAATCTCTACTGGATATGTGTATTAGAGTAAAATGGACAAAATCCTGAATATTTTATTAATTATTAATAATAAAAATAATGGCAGATCTAAAATAAATATTCTTAAATAAATAATATTTACTAAGGCAATAAACCTCAACAATGTGCGCTTGAAAATGCGATGGTAGTGACCTCTACAGGTCTTAACCAAAGCTTACGCTATGGAAGAAAAGAGGGGAACCCTTCTTTACTTCAACCTACTTTCTATATAAATAGGTGAAGCTGAAAGGTTTATTGCCTTAGTAAATATTATTTGCGTATTTAATGTGCATTAAATAAATTTATAATTCTTAAATAAAATAAATATTATTATATCTAATTCTGACTTAATTATAAATATCACAAAAGTATTAATTGATTAAATAACTGGATAACCAAATAATAAAAATAAGAATATTGTCCTAGTTATATGTTCATTTGCTTTATCTAGATATAAATGCTAAGTTGACTTAAATATGAATACCTATTCATAAATACATGCATGTAGATGTGTTTAATAATACAAAATATTTTAATGATTTATTTTAATTTGCTTTTGTATTAAAAAAAATAAATTTTAATTAAAAAAAAATTTTTTTTATTCTTAAATAAAAAGAATGTAAATCTACGTAGTTTTTATGAATATACGATTTTTTTAAAAAAAAAAAACTATTGGGTCGCAATTGCAATCTTTATTTTTATATTACTTTTAAAAATATTTAGCTTTAATTATCTTGTTTAACTATCTGAACAATTATAAATAGTGAAGTAAATATTAACTCAAAGGCTTACAAAGATGAGAAAAGTATTATCTATCAGGATTAAAGTTTGTGGCTGCACAATGATGGTGCTCTCTATATAGCCTATTGTGTGTTGCAGTCATTGCATGCTATATCTAAAACTCAAATATCGTAGAATCTAAATATGAGTTGAAGGCTGTCAGCATTTGTCTTATCTATCTGTTTCCAAGGACATTTTTTATAGTCATCTATAAATAAGACTGATTGATCCATTAATAAACAGAAACACAGATAAAAGAATTCTACTCTAATAGAGAAATTCAGGATATATATACTTTCTACCCATGATTTCTAACCTACATACTTGTAGAAGCACAGTCAAAAAAATATTGGTGAATCAGTAGTAAACATATATATATATACTGTGTATATTTTCGCAATATTGATTTTAATATTAAGAAAATCTCAAAAAGAAAAATCTATTTGCTCATTTTCCTAAAACAAAAGTACTTTCACTTACATTAACTTGATTTAAAAAAAAAAAAGGTAAAATGACTTTGAATAAGTTCTCTCTTCCAACTAATGTAGAACAGAGTGCAGAAATTCGAATCAAAGAAAACAAAGCAGCAATGCCACGAAAAAAAGGGGTGCTCCAATTAAATTACGCCTCCTCCCTCCCCACCCCTGCCAAAAAAATTTAAAAAATAGTAGAAAAAAAAAAAAACTTATTTATTTTTTATTCATCTTGCAAAATATTATTTTTGTTTATAAAAAGATTATAGATTATATTAGTTATGAGAATTATTTTGTAGTAAATATAATATGGAAATTTAAATCTTTAAAAATAACAATCAATGTTCTTATATTTCCTATAAGCAAGCATGTATTTGCAAAATAAATATATTCCTAGTCTATAATTTAAAGCCAAATTAAAATTAATCATTGATATATTTTATATTAATAGATACATGTATGTGTGTGCATATATATGTAAGTCAGCCTTTAGATCAACATAGCATTTAAATATGTATAAACCAGAAGGACATACAACTTAAACAATACATCTATATATCTATGTGATATTTATAAATAAATCAAAATCAGACATAATAATCTATTTATCAGTATTAAAATATTTATTTTAGATCTAACATTTCATATTATTATTATTAATGGCTTAAAAAAATTATTAATTATTATTTTGTCAATTTTATTCTTGTATGCATATTTGATATTATTTGCTATGCAGAAAGAAAGTATCGGTGGAAAGCAGAATCTAATATGTAATTTTACATAGTATGGATAGCACCTACAAATCAGAATTATGAAATTAATGATTCTATAAGCATTGCTAGGAGACATCTTTAAAATCACTTTATATTGATATGACTACTATTTTATTTATGACCAGTATAATCATAGTCTGAATTGGGAAAATCATCTTCAAGATCACAGCACTTCATATAAATCTTGTATTACTGAAGATCATCAGATACCATTTATTACTTGCATTCGTTTATTAAATGTTTATCAATATTTTCCTACATTTCATTCTGTTACAAATGATCCCAATGTTAGCATCAAATACTACCAAATATTTGTCATTATTATCTTTTTCTTTTTACACTCTAATACAAAGGGCATTCAATGTTTGTGTATGTGTAATCAATATATCTATTAAAATAAAAGGCTACTTTTTAGCATATATTTAAAATATATATATATTACTTGTAATGTATAACCAACATCAGACCGTTGCAGAAGTGTATATAATCTTTCTTTGCTGTGGGGCCTCATCATATCGTGTGCATATTTCTCATATACATCAAATTCTGCAGCCTTAAAATAATAAATTTTAAAAAAAATTATAAATTTCCATCAATATATTTTGTCATGTAAAAACTGTTGCATTAAATATATATATTTTTCATTCCACTATTCAAAAAAATGAATATGTAATATAAAATACATAAAAACAAAATATTACTAATAAGATAAACAGAAATTATGGTACAAAATTAACAAAAAGCAAGATAAATTCCTATATTCCATGCATTCTAGGAACTGCAAATGTTATTATTATGTGATTATCCATGTAGTAAGAAACATGGATGAGCTGCTTACCAACACAGATGTCATGGTGAGTTTATTGGAAATTACATCTGAGAGATGCAAAAAGCAAAATGAAAATGTTCAGTAGATTGCAATTTATGGATAATAAGAGAATAGCCAAAATAGTATTTAATTGGGTTAAAAATAAAGGGCAGGCAACAAGATGGGTGAGAAAGGTAATGCAGCATGCAGAAGATTTGGATAAAGAATTTGTCAGTATACTTATACAAAAAGTGGGACGATTGTGTTAGGAGAATTGTTGAGTGTTATAGTGGTAAGGAAAGGGATAGAAGAATAGATGCCTAAATAAAGAATAGGGAGTTAGAGAACTAGTATGGAGAGTAAAAAAAGTTTAAATATATATAGAAGTAAACGGAATACCGAGTGCGAGTTAATTTATGATAATAGCAAAGAAAGTAGTTTACTGTTTAAGGCTCAAACAGGATCTTTAGCAACAAGGGAATATACACATAAATGGAAAAATGTGGGCGATTTAGTCTGCAAATTGTGTAAAAAGGTATAGAAAAAATTAGGCATCTTGTTAATTGAACGTAAATGTCTGAAAACAGAAAGGGTACAAATAATAAAGTCGTAGAAGAATAAAAATAAACAAAGTGATTAAACAGAAAGTGTGTTATTGGTTTTTATGCTGGGTTTGGGAAAAGATAAGGGGGGATTTAGATATAAAGGCCATGAATTTGACAAAGATTATGTTGTGGAAATGGGTGGAGCAGGATAGAGAAGAATATGGGAAAACTTAGGGCAGAGAATGGAAAGGGAAGGTAGAATGGCTAATAGGTTTCTCTGGGCATAATTGCTGAGAGATTCCTGACTCCATATAAGGAGAAGTCACCGTGTATCACACCACATACATCTGAGGTTAAGATCAAGAAATACCACGAATTTCCATTTAACGTGCATGATACTTCTTAACTAAAACACCAACAGTTTGGGATAAGTGGATCCATGTCTATAATTTTTTTTTTTTTTTAAAAAAAAAGTTTCAGCCATGACAGACAAAAATAAAGCTTTCACTTTCCTGAAAATTGTAAAGTCAGCAAAGCAGTCATGGTTGGTTGAAGGTACAAAGTGGTGATAAGAATTTTCTAGTTACAGATCTAGATTGCTAGTCTAGGATAAATTTTTATTTAGTTACAACTGTCAATCACCTTTAGCCATGTGAATTTTGAAGAACTGTCTAACATTAAATAAGACATTGTCGTAATTTGCGAAATTAAAAAAAAAAAAAGATACAGAACATAATAATGGGATTTATTATAAATAAAAAAAATGAAAATAAACACTGTGAAGATTAATAATGTATAAGATAATGGCAAAATTAGCTTTGCAACTTAATAGAAGATACCTGTTACAAACAATTCAGGTTTATACAAATTCTCACTCTGAAAAAGAAGTAAAGGAATTTTATTTAAATATGCAAAATATTTTTGATCGTAACAAAATTTTTAAAATTGTTATAGAAAGTTTTAATACTAGAATTGGAAAACAATTAAATATGAAAGTATTGGGAATATGGAGATAGAAATGAGAAAAACCCTTTTGGAATGTAATATATAGTAGATTTTTTTTTTTTTAAAGTTCAAAACGAAAATGGGCAGATTATAATAAAATATAAATTTCAAGACAATAGTAAATTTAATTGATTCAACATAGAACGTGATCACTTATTAAAAGATGTAAAATATACATTACAGCAGAGCTAAAAAGCCAAAAATTATTAAGAAAATCAGTATTAACAGTTGATATTTCAAATATTCTACAAGAATTTGCAAATAATTGTAAAATATTAACAAACTTCTAATATTTTAGAAACTGAATGAAGATGGTTAATACTCTATTGAAACCTGCTATATAGATAACTGGTACAAAAAGTACCAATTCAACAATAAATTTTTGAAATAAGATATTCCTAAGTAAAAAAAAATATGGAAACATTTTAAAATGATCCATTTTGAAGAATCAATTACTTAGACAACACCGTGATAATAACGTTTATACATTAAGATGATTTCAACTATCTGAAATTTTTTATAGTAATTTAATGAGAAATACTTTGTGAATTAAAACGGAAAGCTAAAGGAATAAAAATATTTAAATCATCTAAATTTTGCAGACGATGTAATTAATTACTTCCACAAATAATATTTAAAAGTTTCAAGAAGGGTTACAAAAATTATCAGAACTAAAATTAGCAGAACTAAAGATAAACTATAAAAAGATTAAAATAACATTAAATGATTTTTCAAAAGAAAATAGAAATTAATGATTGACGATAATGTGTTAGACAAAATTAGCAACCACAAATATTAGAGTAATTAATACAGATGGGAACCTAAAGAATAAAATTAATCCTATAATTAAATTTGAATGGAGTGCTTTTGGAAAAAAATGTAATATTAAGAGAAAATATGCTCACATGCTTAAAAAGGAAAGATTTTAATAAATATGTTTCACCGTTAGTTTCTTATGGATCTGAAACTTGAACATTTATTGGAGACCAATACTACACAGAAAATTTTGGAGATATAGTGAAAGTATATTATAATCAAAGGCCATATGATGTTTCACTACTGAATGCTTCTATCGAGGAACCATTAGTTCTTGAATTTATCATTCTACCATAGTATTAAATCTTGCAGAATGATGAAGTGAAAGCAAAATGCATTAGTATAAAAACAAATAAGTAACAATGATCTAATTGAAAAAATTAAGAGGCTATAAAACTGCATTCAACATATTGTGAGAAAAGACGACAACAGACAGATAACTAAAGTTTAAATTAGATCTCAAGAGATTGTAATAGATCAAGAAAGAAATTATGAGTAATATGGATGGATGAAATAAGAATGTTTGTTATAATAATTTGAAGAAGCTACAGATCGGAAAAATTGGATTAAAAATTAGGAGAGAAATGAAGTTGCAAATGGACTGACGATTATTGAAAATGATGATAATAAAAATAGTAATTTGCATGATTCATTCTGTTGGAGTTTAAGCATATTACTGTTATACAAGTAAAAAATGTATAGTTTGGCTATGAATAATAATCTTTAACCTACAAAATGAAAGCTAAATTCTCTCTTATTGTGAGGCTGGAGGTTTTTCCAAAATAAAAATTATAGCAATTTGAAACAAAAAAATAAATATTTACATTCTCAAATAAATTACATTTTTTATGTATAATGTTACACTTCTAACGATGCATTAAAAAAATCGTATACAAAAAAGGCTAATATTCAGCACTGAATCATTACTGTACAATCAAACTTACCTCTGCCATTTCTTCAAAACAGCTTCCTATACATGGACAAACATTCTCTTCAGCCATCTCAATTGTATCTTCAAGAAGACTAAGAAAATTCACCGAGAATTCATGAATATCTAAAATGTTACTAAAAATCACATCCAAATCCTGTAAAAAAAAAATAAATAAACAATTTCACTACAATATAGTTAAATTAAAAGCCAATGAAGATATTACTTTATTAATATTTTAAAAATTGTTGGATTCTGACTCTTTCTCCTTTGTGATAAAAGTACACACATTCTCAATCATAAATAACATTTCTACTTTAATATGAAAAAAAAAAAAAAATATGGCCAGATAAAAGCTTAAAGGATAAAAACTCATGAATATAAAAGCCTAAGATTTTCAAATATCCGTATTTCAAAAATTTTTAAAATCTTTTCAAATAACTAAAATTGTTTTAGGATATTTATTTTATATAACGCGATGTTTTAAACTGTAATAATAATCAGCATTAAGCTAATGCACATGCGCTTTATGGATTTTAACAATAAATGAATACTCTCATTTTTCAAATACAAGATAAAAGTCTTTGTGAAAAAATAGAATGAATCCACCTATTCTTTCAACCCAAATGTTTAAGTATGGGCAAATCTTAAGTATCTGAAAATGAAAGCGTGAAGATATTAACCATCACATTTTTCAAATCTTTGCTGCTGACTTACAAATAAAGATTTTCAAAATTATATCAAGATAAGTTTCCGAATTAAAAATAAAATAAATTAGTTGAAGATAATATAATTTATTCATTGAAGAAAGAAAAAAAAAAATGTATGTCTACAAATTAATATTCCTCAAAGAAAATATCCATATAAAGAGTATCAGGAGGCAGTTTACCTGAATCAATCGACCAACAAAATCTCTTTCTCAATCATTAATAATATTTTGAGTAGTTAACCACAAAAAGTGAAAAATATGAGGTAGCAATTTCTTTATGAAATAAATCTACTACTACATACAAAGTTTTAAAAAATACATTCCGATAACTTTTGATGATCATAAATTATAAAAACGGTGAAATTATTTTAGTTGTTAATATAGAATAAGACCTCTGTTTTATACTAATTGATATTTTCATATATATATTTATTTTTCCTTAATACAGTAGCTCAGTATCCAGAAAGTCAAGAGTTTTAATACTGGTATTTTATTCTCATTTAGAAGACAAATAGGAGTGTAATTAATTTTCACAGCAGTTTGCACAATACGAACTTGATATACAATTGAATCATAAATTAAAAAGTAGTCACGAAACTAATGTTAAATTTTAAAATAATAACTCAAATAAAAACTATAGAAGGCTCTGATAACATAAAAACAAATTAAATACAGTGATTTAAAAAAATATATTGGATATAGAAGTCATAAATAATAAAGTAAATTCAAATTAAAGGTGGAAATTATTTAAGGAAAACTTAATTTTAAAAAATTATGAGTTATGAATAAAGTTTTTTTAAAAAATGCAAAAAAATTACTTGGGTAAAAAATAAAATGGTTAACAAAATATTAATATAAAAAAATACTGAGAAAGATTAGAGTATCTACAGATGAAAACTAGAAAGTAACAATTAGAATATATATAGAATTATAAAGAATAAAGCAAATAGAGGAATTTGAACTTAGGATTTTCAGTCTATATTCATCTTCCATTCCATCTCAAACAACCGTTATACATGACACATGTGAAAAAGATAAATGATCCCCAATATAATGAAATGGACAGTTGAGTTGTTAGAGGGGTGAGAAAACTGAGGCCTGTCCATTAACGTTTAAGGAATTGCTATCTTAACATAAGCCGAACACTGATTGTATATATGTGTGGGAGATTATGATCTAGCCCATTGTTCTGCACCATATGTATATTGGGATCATTTATCTTTTTCACGTGTGGTCATGTGTATTGGTTGTTTGAGATGCAGTGGAGGATGAACAGAGTAAAAATCTTAAGTTCAAATCCCTCCATTTACTATAGTAAACATTCAGTATACTGAATAAAGAATAAAGCAGTTTATATTAAAGCAACAGCTAGTCAAAAATTAGACTATGCTTTAATTGAAAAAAGTAATAATGTCAATGTATGACAGGAAAAAATTCCTGATAAACTGCTGCTAGCTTTAATTAGAAAGGAATCACGAGATATGTTAGTTTTTGATATATAATTTCTGACTAAAGCAAGTAGCAATTAGATTTTCTTACGTAGTTAAGAATCCATTAAAGATCAGACTTCATAAATGCAGAGATTTTAAAACTATCAATTTAAACCATATACAGTTAAAATATTGATATTTCTAATAATCAATAGGGAATCACCCCCGGCACATGCGCTGTGTGAATTTATAACACTCGAGGAATACTCTCACTTTCTAAACATAAAATAAAGTCTCTGAAAAGAAAGTAAAAGTTATTCTTCAAGGGTTATAAATTCATACAGCGCATGTGTCAGAAAATGATTTCCTACAACTATTACAAATAAAACACAGTGCTAGATAAGTAAATAGCTCGTTATATATATTTCTAATAGGTAAAGTTTTATCGAAAATTAATTTAGATTCTGAAAAAATAAGACAAAAGATGCAGATGGAGTTGTGAGCATTATATATTCAGAAATAATTAGAAAAGGGAAAATAAGTTACTATTTGGCATAGCAGTATTAAAATGAATTTGACACATGGATAATATTGTGATATAGTGAAGTGATGACTATTATAAAATTTGTATAAAAACCAAAATATTTCTTAAAAGGTCTTCTTAGAAATACACCTGACATAAAAACATTTAACATAAAAATTACATTTACATAAGTGTTTAGTTCAAAACAGAAGAATATTCATATGGGGAAAAGAACAATAAAAATAATTTGCTGTATCAGATTTACTTATAAGCTCTTATAAAAAGTTGACTGCTAATAAACTAAAAAATGGCTGCAGTTTGTGCGAAAATAAATGCAATTAAAATTAAAGAAATAAAAAACAGATCTAGTAAAAGTTCTCAATTAATATACAGTATTAGAGGTTTAAGAATGTAGCAGACTGTTTAACTGATGATGAAAATAATAAGAATATAATGAACCAAACATGCCTTTAATGAAGATAAAAAAAATTATTTTCTATGACATTGAAGTTATAATTAAAACAGGCAAAACTCTCCATACAGTAGTGGTGGTTTAAGTTAGAATGAAGATAAGCTTGCTAAATGTTTTGTATGTAAAGCAACTTGTATGAAACAGAAATTTGAAAGAGTATAAAGAGAAATGAAAATATTGAAGACTTTAGAAATATATTAGGATCAAAAACAAATGAAACAAATAAACAAAAAAAGAACAAAAGAAAATGGGTATACTAAAATATACATATAAAAGATATACAGAGAAATAATAGTGGAGGATAAAAAGAAGCATGGTAGTTAGAAATATTACAAAAGAATAAGGAATTATTTGTGAGACTTTTTTTTGCCAAATAACTAACAAATTATTATAAATATAAATATATAGTATAAATATGGCAAATAAAATAAAATTTAAAAAAAACTTTCCTAATTGTTTTTTAAAAACTTAAATGAAATATTAGTGTCAAAATAAACATAATTTTGATGAAAAGTTTGCTATTTAATTTACCTTGCTTTTTGGAAATAACTTGGCAAAAGGCGTCCTAAATACTTTAATTATCATATTTAAATCTCGGATATACTGAGTTTCTTCATGAATTAAATCCTTTACAACTTCTTCATATGTTTGAGAATCTCTACTAATTGGTTCCTCATCGATACTTACGGACACATCATCATCCTGATTAAACATGTCCATAAGGACCTAAAATTTGAATTTTAACAGTCTTTAAAATGGTAATATAAAAACAACAAAAAAAGTTAAAATATATATTTTTTAAAAAATGTACCTTATCTGCGCACATGGCGACTTTAATATCCTGACAGGTAATTTCTCCATGCCGTATATTTTTAACATAATTACCAGCAAGCTATTAAACATAACACATAAATATGATCATAATTTTTATTAAAAATATAGTATGAAATGCATATAGTTATATATAATTCTTAAAGTATTTAGATTTGATGAGATGCATGTATATTTATTAATACCTAAGTGCATATGAGGTGTGACAATTTTAATTCCCGGAATGGCTGATAGTGTCACCCATGATCTAATTATATTGAAATCATACAAGTATTGAACATTTATGCTTGAACATGTTTAAGTTAACACATGTGTAAATTTTAAGCTAAGAGTTAATTGTTAGTTAGCTATTGAGAAGATAATAAATATTCATGTGTATGCTTTGGCATAAAATGGGTCATAGTGTGCTCATTTCGAGAGACTTTTTGGCCAAAAAAATCAATTACACAACTAGACCATCCTGATTATTCACCTGACTTACCCCCCTGTGATTTTTGGTTCCAAAATTAAAAACTGCATTGAAAGGACAAAAATGTCCTATTATAACTGATATTCAAAAGAATGTGACACAGCTACTCAACAGTATTCCTTAAAATGAGTTCCAAATGTGCTTCCAGAAATGAATACATCATTTTAATCAACATATAGATGCACAAGGGGACTACTTTGAAAGTGACAGTAACCATTAGTATACACTTCCATATGTATATTTTATGAAGGTGCATTCCGGGAAGTAAACTGTCACACCTCGTACATTAATATTTACATATAATAATTCATTGACTTTGTAAATTTTAACATATTTTTTCCCTCCTCATCCGATTCTCAAGATGTTATCTTTGTCGTTTTTTTTTTTTAAATTTATCTTCTCTGTATATGTTGGAAACCAATTATTTACGTCTTTTCTTTTGTTTTCATTTATTTACTGGACTTTAATATTATAATATTGATTTCTGCACCAAGTCCTATATTTGGATGAAAAACGTATATTTTTGTTAATATGTTGAATCTGTTAATATATGTTTACGTGAGTACATGCATGTATATATACAAACAACTAATTTCCTTGGCATTCAGCCTGCCTATTTGCTTTCTAATTATTTAAAACTATATCAAGTTTGAATTACATTAATATCTCTTTTGTTAGTATATATTTTAGCATACTTTTTATGACCAATTTGTCAGTGCTTAAATTCTAATACCATCTGAAATTTACAATTAAAAATGCAATATTTTACATTTGAATAATTCTGTATTTCAAAAATTTTAATTCAATAAAAGCTCACAATTTATATACATACATTTTGGATTTTGTTTTGTTTTCTAGCATTACCCAACTGATTAAATTATGTATATGGATAATGTTAAAATTAAACAATATATTCATTTGATCGTTAGAGGCATCTGTGAGAGTAAATCGTTCCTTATAAACAATTGACAGGATATTCTAGATATTGTTCTTATTGTTTTATTATAAGAAACTGTTTAATATTGAAATCATATATAAGATGAAAAATGTATGAATGGGTAAAGAATGAATAAGTTATTTTCTTGACTTGATTCACTAAAAGTTAAAACTAAATTAATCATTATTATTCTTTCATTCTCTTTCCATTTTCTTTTACTTTAATGTAGTCTGTCATTTAAATTAGTGCAGAGCTCAGAATTATAGTTCATCAGGCCATTTATAATGACAACAGAATTGTATGTGTGTCCAATCATATTTCCAGTCTTTAATTACTTGCACAAAAATTAATTCCATTCTTTTTTTTTTTTCATTTCTTTCTATTTTCTACTTTTTAATTATTATTTCAATCTCACTCTCTCTCTTTCTTTTTTTATGTCAGTTTGATCAAATTCAATTATGAGTGAATGCAAAATCAAATCTTTCATCTGCAAAATTTGGAATTCCTGCTTACAATAAAAAAATCAAGAATAGCAGTTGCCCTATCATCATCAGTTATTATTCCCAAAGTTTTGCTGCATGGTTTATAATGCACTTTATAAGTCTGCTACCAATTTTTGTGCTATTTGTCATGATCTAGTTACAATCTGTTAAATTTTATAATAACTGTTCTTTTTTCTTTGACTTTAATAAATCTCTTGCATGGCAAATTTTCTGAAATCTTAGCGAGTTTTTAGAAATTCCTATTTTTACATCAATAATTCAGATGAATAATACAATT
The DNA here is from genome assembly GCA_028023455.1 of Epiperipatus broadwayi. Taxonomy (NCBI): domain Eukaryota; kingdom Metazoa; phylum Onychophora; class Udeonychophora; order Euonychophora; family Peripatidae; genus Epiperipatus; species Epiperipatus broadwayi. Next base: position 3,783,195 of record JAQFVV010006306.1, read on the forward strand.
AATCAAGCTACACTGGAATAAAATACCCAATGCATAATATTTATCTTAACTAAACCCTATGATTATACTATCTAAAAACAAAAATATGAATCACTGATGCCCATCGAACAATATAACAAACACAACTACTACTATCAATAAAAATATTTCCATCGTATCTGCAAGTTCCTACATTAATTTGCTCTAATTAAGGCATAGATCATTTCAAATGACCTTGATCTAATAAATCATCACTTGTTTCATAGCTACATTAATTCCAACCTTTCATAAAAGTCTATCAATACCAATTTTTAGCGTCAATACATCTCATTTCATTGTTATGGCCAGACTCCTAACAGCAAAATTATCCTTCTTCATTAAATAAACATAGAATATTTTCATCTTCTGGACTAGTTATCATTCAGAAATCTATGCAAAGCAAAGAATACTTTATAGATACCTATGTAATCCTTCTAGTGTTATCTGGAAAAACCTACTAACTAATAAGCTATTCAAATTGGCAAAATAATTATATCTTGATAGTTCTGTTTGATACTAGAAATAGTTATTTTCACCTCGTTTCCAACCATTCTCTTCCTTAAATGGCATACAGACTTCAACTTTGACATTATATGCAGACTCAACAGAAATGACAGAGAATTCTTTATTTAGATATTTGATAATTGTACTTTCTAATAACATCAGAAGTGCTCTCATTACTTCAATTCGACAATTACGATCAATATTAAAATCAGCTGTCATCTTAACATACAAAAAAAAAAAAAAATTATGCATGATACTATTAGGATTTCTACGCTGACAGATAATGGAACTTTATTATAATGAATTAAGTCCTTTCTGTCTGCCAACAAAAATATTCTATAGTTAAAAGTATTTCTCATCTTTGGAAACTCATTTAATTACTTTCCTATATAAGTTACTCATGTAAACAATGAAATTAGACCCATATAAAATAAACCAATACTTATTTACCATCAAATCCAGATTAATAAATTATATTTAATCAATATTATGTAACTCAATAGCCACTCTTATTCGTCATTCTTTTTTTACATGATTGAAATAAACAACTTCTTAGCATGCTATTATAGGTTGCCGATCTTGTAGTATTTGTTATATATCTCACAATACTATGATCCAGCACTATTTATTGAAATCTTGGAATAAATACTTCATTAATTTGTGTGTTTCTTTAATATAAAACAAAGGCAAATTGTTCATTCTATGTTCATCTGCTACTTAACAGATTATAGATATATATAAAATCATATTGTGTAACTAACCTTTAAAATATCGGCTGATATATATTCCAATACTGCAACTATATACAAAGAAACTTGATAATCTATTTTGTATCCAAGAATTTCCTTAACAAAAAAAAAAATAATAAAAATATAATAATAAAAATGATAAGGACAATTATTATTATTATTTCAATTTTTTTTTTTTTCAATTTCAATTTATTCTAAAAAGTAATCGCAAAGTAAGTTACAATTATTTGAAAAGTTCAAATAAGAAAAATTTTATGTAAGGAGCTTCCATGTAAAAATTAACAAATTAAACAAAAAAAAATACAAAAGAATCACAAATAGCATGAAATAGAGTTAAAATAAATAGACAAAAAATAAATATAAATAAGAATATAACAAAATTAACATATACTGTGCAAACCATTGGCATAAACAATTTTTAAAAATTATACATAAAAATTATTATTCAAATCAATTGATACTAGTACATAAATGTATTAAATAGTTTACGATCAGAAAAGATATATAGTCTTTTATTAGATTCCTTGAAAAAACTTGGTAACGCTAATTGGACTTGATTAGAACGACAAACATTAAAAATAGTAACTCTAGATGAGGAAAAGGTTTTCTACAATAAATATCAAGAATGAGCATATATTGATATAAGCGAATAATACTAAGTATACCTTGTTCTATGAATATATTTCAAACAGAAAAGGATAGAGATCAACCAAAAATAATGCGCCAAGTATAATTTTGTAAAACACACAAAGAAGATACAGTATATGGATAATAGTCACCCAAATAGAGATATTGTAGGATAAAATATTCTGATAATAGGCAATATAAATAAAAACAAGAACTGACCTGGGAAGAAATTTAGCTAAATGAAATAATATATAATTTACTTGTATAAACATCGATAAAGATATGTAATATGATTTGATCAGAGCAATCTGGAGTCAATACAAATTCCAAAATAACAACAACTATTTTAAAAAGGGGATTCTCACAAGTACACACATTATTAAAATGTAAAATATATTTATAACAAATTTTAATCTTAGGAGAGGAAAAATTATGCTTATAAGAAAAAAGAATAGTTTTTGTTTTACCCAAATTTTTCAATAAAGAATTATATGCTAACCATTTGCTAATTAGACATAAATTTTTGTTTACTATTTTTTCACGACAGTTATAAGAAACAGCACTAGAAGATAAGGTAATACTATCAATGAAGCCAAAAATCTTTGACTAATTTCAGTGAATATAAATTAAAAACAATAGAGGTACAAGAACTGAATTCTGTGGGATCCCATGATTAATTATGATCACATTGCTGAGAATAACATAAATCGTTTTCTACCTTTTAAATAACTCTCCAACCAATTACACAGAAAACCATGAAAACCATACAAATAAGAACATTTAAGTAAAATATGATTGATAAAACCAACTGCTTTAGACAAATCAAAATAAATAGCCAATGCTCTAAGTTCATGATCTAGTGAACATGTTAAATAATTTACGTGATTTTTTCAAGCATCCAATATAATTCTACCAGAAATAAAAATGATAATATTTTGCCTTTAATAACCATTGCCAATTTGGGCTTACCCTTTTATGGTTAGGTGTAATAATATTGAATTTCAAACATTCAGGAAATGTTCCAGTATGCAAGAATAAGTTAAATAAATTAATCAGATCAGGAATAAAAATTAATTTATTATCTTTTAGAATTTTAGGTGTTAAACCATTTAATCCAAAAAAATGGATATTATTTAACTGACAATTGAGATTCAGAAATATCCAGACTTAAAAAAAAAAAAAAAAATTTAAACACAAATAGAAAGAAAAAAATCTGTTCCGGTGCATCATTTATCAGCATTTTTGAAAAACTCATTAAACCAATCAGCTATATATCTTTCATTATTTTGTAATTCTACTAAATTTTCTTTATATTTAATAAGTTTAAAGAGATTAGGATTTTTTTATTTTTTTTTAGCAAAGACTGTTCGCCATTTCAAAGTAACATTTTTGTCACTGAAATTTTAATTTTCTAATATCAGATTTAATTTTAATATTAAGGTTTTCTATTAGCTAACACTCCATCTGAAAATTTTAACAAATGTCTTTTAATTAATTTTACATATCAAAGCATCAGTTATCTAAGATGATCTATCATCTTTTATTTTTATAAATCAATTTTAAATAAAACCTCACTTCAGTAATTAAAGTCAAACAAATATTCTGAAATTCTAAAAATGTGGGTGCATTAAAGTTATTTAATGCAAAGAGAATACCCCAATTATTCTGATTAGATCATAAATAATTCATTTAGTAAATAATAATTTATCAATATATGTACAAGGTATTAATATTATCTAAACAATTCAAGAGTTTTAATTCAGTGGCAAAACGTTCTGCGAGAATTAATTTAGAGACAATTCAAAATACAAGCCTCCATTTAATCTAATAAAAATATATTATTATTATTACATAGATGTCTGCATCCAATGATGTCATGTGTGTTAATCCTATGTAAACGTAATGAAAGAATTGTCAGTTTTGCGACAAATTGATAAAAATAATTTATTAAAAAAATAATAATATTCAAGGAAAAATTACAAATTGTACAATGGCAGCATCCAGATTTCATCAATCCGCAATAAACAATACTGAAAAGTTGGATATCTTGACACCGGTGACAAATTTAAATACTATTGATAAGCAAAAAAATTGGACCAAATAAAGCCTTAGCCAAATATCAGAGATCTTTAACTCCACCATACCTAAAAATATGCTTAATTGGTTTAAACATTTTTTAAATAAAATGTTTAATTGTGCTTGCAATACTGATATTAATTTTCCGAAAAATCTTCTTTACGACACATTTTAAACGCATGACATGAGGGATTCGTTTTATCAAATAGATATCCCAAATCCCAGGTATATAATAGTGGAATTTCACAATGAGGAACAAAAAAAAAACTGTTTTGAAAATATAAAAAAAAAATACGCTAAGAAAATTTGCACTTGTGAAAAGTAATCGACAAGGAAAAAACTTCATAATAGGAATTTTGAAAAATATTTATCCAAGAGACAATTTTCATACATTAATGGAATTGTTTGGAATGCTAACTAATTTCCAAACATTACTTCCATTAATACTGATTTTCCCTCATTTGTATTTGTAAATCAAATTTGCGTAATGTAAGTGGTTTCTTTCTTCTTTATAATCTAAAGCTGAAAGCAGTTTCAGGGAAGCTCACCATAATCATAGCTCTCGTTAATAAGAGCAAGTATGAATATAAAGAAAACCACATAAAGATATCCGATGCAAATGACTGAACAACTCAAATTACTAATAAGAAAGCAATACTTACACTAATGATTCATGGGTTTGACTTAGTGTTATTATTGTAAGCAATGCAGTCACATTATTAACACTTGTTCCAAATTATTAGGCTCATGATATAACATGGTACCCACTTTAACACATCAGTATCCAAAATTAGAGTAGCTTGTTCAAAAATCATTTAGAATAATAAATTTAGGTAATAATGAGAAAATTATTAATGTTAATAGCACTCAAATTAACCAAGATGATGATAATGAATTTTCTATGATTCAGTCAGAAGAAATATTAAAACTGCCAGACCCTGAGACTACATTCTCACTCAAAGACTTAGAAAAAAATGATGATATAAAAACCAAGTTGTCTTCAATTGTAATTTTTATAGACTTCTAATGATATTATGGATTGTTGCTTAGCAACAAATCAATTGAATTTATGATTGAATAATATAACATGAGCACTAAAAGGAAATCTGATATTCCACTATGTAGGAAGCATGGGGGGAAATAAAATTCTGAACTTCATGTTAATGAGGATGAAGAAAATTGCTAGGGGAATCGAAACTGTCTTAGATTGTAAAAAAAGGCATTGTGAAAGTAGATGATATAAGAAATTCTGAACAAGATTGCTGGGGCAATCGATTCTGTCTTAGGTTATAAAAAAAGCAATATTAACATTATATAGATTTGGCAACGCAATAGGAAAGATAAAGTTATAATTTAGAGATTGCTAATGCTTTTATAATCTGAGTTATTTAACTTAGCTGATATTTGAGGATTATAGATGTAATGAATGATATATTGAAAGATATAATAATAAATTATAGTAAAGCACTCATTTATATAAGAATAAATATAGTTGACTGTTCATTCCACAATTATAGTTAATAATTAAAAAATAATTGTATCTTAGTACTTCTTATTATTTGCTAAAAAAAAATAAAAAAAATCAAAATTATATTAAGTATTGAATGTTGAAATAACCACAATATAGCATTATTTTCAACTACTATCAATTCATTGGAGGACATAAGATTTCTCCAGCGTAATCCAGTTTCTCTGATTTGAAGTTTCTCTTCTTCACATAACTCCAGAAAAGGTCCTAAATTCATCCATCCATCTCATATGCTGTCTTTTTCTAGGTCTTTCATAATCTTTTATAATCCAGTTAAATACTTCAATCATTCATTTATTGTTATCTCTTCTAACAACATATCCAGACCAGCTCCAATTTCAGTTATCTGTTTTATCATTTAAATATTTCACTGTTAATCTCACTTTGTTATTCCCAATAAGCACATCTCTATATTTTACTGTGTGATCTGAAATCTCCATATCAGTGGTTACCAACTTTTTTTTGGCAAGGCCCCAATTAAGAATCTCTAAAAGCCTGATGCCCAACCCTACCTATGACATATAATTCTTATTATTCAAAAAGTGAACTCCTATTCACATGGAGAAAGTCTAAAAGGTCATTAACAAAAGGACAGTTGAAGTGCAATGGAGTTTCAAGCTACTTAACTTGCTCCAAATAACACCTTATTAGGAGTAAAGGTTATCTGAACAGAAAAGACACCGAGAAGAAAATGGAGGAGAAAAAGGAAAATTTTAAAAAAAACCTTCTTAGCTTAATTTATGAATAAGATGTAAAAACAATTAGCAGGCTTTTAAATTCATAGTTAACAACTAAAAAAAAAAAATGCACTGATTAATAACTCATTCTTGAACCTTCCCAAATCGGGCATGTGCTCCATGTTGGGAAACGCTGTTCTATACTGTTTCATTAATCCTCAAGTTTCAGATCTATATGCAAGAAATTATAAATTTACTAAAAATCTTTCTTTTCAAATATATAAGTATATTTCCTTTTAATATAAAATTATTTCTACTAAAAATATTCCATTTATGTTTATCTTTACGATTAATTTCATTTAATATTTTCATCGGTATTATAGAATGATCGAGATATTTACAGTTGTTAGCTTCTACTTCATTACTATTAATTCTTATTTTCTCATTTTTGAAAAGCTATTAAATACTTCTTTAATTGCTTTAAAATTTTTATCTTATTTTATTACTTTCAACAGATAACTCGTATAACACTTTCTGGAGATCCGAACTATTTCCAAAAACAATCATATCAACTGCTAAATTTGGATGACTTAAATAAATGACAATTATTTTTATTCTCTTAGTTTTACACTTCAATTCACAAAATACTTTCTATAAACCTACTCTAAAAATGTTTGGAAACATACAATCACTCACTTTTGCAATCTTATCACTTTTAATCTTTCAAACTTTGACAGTATTCTGAATTTATGATCTTGATCTTCCAAAACTTGAATCACTGCTGGGATGGATGGATGACACTTTTCCCAGTTATGCATGCGGCAAATAGCATGCATTTATACAGAGAAGCAATAATCTTCACATAGACACCAGATCTCATCTTGATGAGCTTCTGGTTATAAACAGCAAATTATGAAATTATATAATAAAACTATTAACGTAAACTATGGTAGGAAAGATGCACCAGGATTACAGAGGTGAGGTTCTAGTTTTCGAAATGAAAAATGACTACATGATGTCAGCAATTATAGTACACCTATAATATCAGATATATTCTCTTCAGGGAAATCTCATCATCTAGGAAAGAAAATAATTTCAATATGGAGGGCAAATCTGATGAAATAATACTTTAGGAAACTTAACATTCTTCTAATACTGCCTACCTTTTTAAAATTTCTGGATTTACATTGATTATTAATCGAATACATTTTATATAATTATATGAACATATTGTATCAAACCATTTTGTAAAGCAAACAACTTATAAGATAGTTCAAATGATATCGCAATAACAATTTGGATAGATAATATTTAATATTAGAATACAAGTATAATTAAATATACTCGGAAATTAGATGTAATTGTAGAGGATTTGAACACAGACTTTCAAGCAGCCTTCAGCTATCGACTCTATCTCATACAACCGATAATTTTTATAAATGCAATATTAACAAATCTCTCTATTCACCTGGTCTTACTCTATTTTCCCAGATCCTGCTACAACTTCTGTATTTATAGCACATTTCAATTCTCACAGGAGTCTTTGGAATATGTAAATAAATATTAAGCAAGTTGTCAACTTTTAGAATAAATGGATATAAACAACATGAACTTACATTATGAGGTGAAGCAAGAAGAAACATTCCATTGGGCAGGTGGGGAATAGATACAACATAATTCGATTTATTATATTTTACTTCATTGTCTTCTGAACTACTGATATTGGAACATCTCCCCTTTAGTCAACATAACCAAATCTCATTCTTGGAATATATATTCCTATAAAAATTATCCTATGTTGAGATGGAAGTTGAGGAAAGCTAATGAGATGGTGTAATGGATATCTTGGAAAAAAATATTAATTGAATCTCTTCCAATTCCCTCTTGTTATAATAGATTTAATAAACTCAAAGTAGCTTACCAAAGAGTCCATTCTTTATGGATATCAAAAGCAATTCATTCCACTTTGTAATAAAACCAACAGTGATCTTTACAGCCAATTTTTGTCTACCAAAGATATGGATATTGCTGACAGAAGGCAAAACTTTCAAAATTTAATTTTAAGATCAGATCTCCTTTGTGAAAGTTTGGTGGATGTAAAAAGAATTAATACTATTACTGCTAATGAAATTGCCAATCATATAGATCAAACTTTTAAATCCAAAAATGATAAAATGAGAAAAAACATCATTAGAGTAGAATTGCAAGCTTCTGTTTCATGAATTTGATGTTAATTGTCTTAAAACAGGAAAGGCCACAAGATCAAAGAGCATACTTCAAGAGTTTCTAAAAAATTTAAGATACAAAGCCAAAACATGGTTGACAAAACTATTCAATAATATTATCTATACAAAAACTTTTCCAACATTTGACATAAAGCAAAACTACAGTAATCTTAAAATCAAACAAAAGTGACAATAATCCCCAAAAAAAAAAAACCCATCTCCCAATATCATTATCGTGTGTTCCCCTTAAGCTTTTTGAAAGAATCCTATTAACGAGAATTTTACCAATAGCTGAGAGCCATTTACCTATAAATCAGGCTGAGTTCAGGTCTGGAAAAAACTGCTGCAAATTAGTTTTATCTTTAACAATTCATCTTGAAAAAGACTTTTGGCGCAACAGTTTCTAAAATTCTTCAATGGAGGAAAAACGTTAATTTATTGACAAAATGATCTCCAACAAAAAAATCCAAGTAGCACTAAATGATAATTGCACTAGATAAATTTTAAAGAATGGTCTTCCACACAGTTTTATTTATCAGTGACCTTTCTGAATAGAAAGCAGGAAATTCATTTATGCTGATGCTATTACTTCGATTTCTCTCAGAAGAGATTCTTTCCTAAAATAGAAGTCTCTCAAAAAGAATATAAAATAAATAGGATATCTTTTTTAAAGACTGGGGTCATATTCCTAAGCCAATAAAGTCAATGTGCTCAATTTTTTTTTTTATTTAAACAATGGGGAATCTTCTTGCAATACAAAAATATAACTTTTTGCAATAAAGAATTGAAACATAATCCTATTTTGTGCCATTTATGAGTAATCTTGGAATCAACACTTAACTCATTTTCCTCATTTCGTTAAAATTAAATCAAAATTAATTTCCAGGGAATAACTTTCTCGGAAAGCTACAATTAGCATTCCTTTGGTTCTAATGCAAATCCTTTATGGATAACTTTCTAAGTATATTCTTCTGGTAATTACTGTGCTTCCATTTAAATAAAAAGTTCCTATGAATGACTTCAACACTTTGCATAAACTGTAATTCTTTATTGTGTTCTATCCCCCCCCCCAAAAAAAAAAAATTAACAATATACCTCTTTAAGAGTAAATGAGATATACTCTTCCAAAAAAAAATTATGTTCATCATCATAAAATATTATTTTAAAGAAATATGTTACCATTCATTTGCTTGACATGGCCATTTTATGAAAAAAACTCTTTACAAGAGTAGATTCAAAAAATATAGTGATGATCAGGCATTTTAATTCCATTAAACTGGATAACTTTAAAATCCAAATGAACATCACATGATCACCATCTCTATACTAGCACATAATTTGTTGTAAACAAAGGCAAAACTCCCCATACAGTAGCCCCACCCTGTGCCAAACAGAGTAATCAATGGATGCCAGAAGGCTTGTGCATAAAATCTCTAACTAGTGCCTACTCATCCAATATCCCCAGACTAGTTTCTGGCTTGTGGCCATCATCAGTGAGGAGCCTTGGATCTGAGAGCCTAAGATCTAGGTGCAGTGCTCTCAGATCCAAGGTTCCTCACTGATGATGGCCACAATCCAGAAACTAGTCTGGGGATATTGGATGAGTAGGCACTAGATACTGATTTTATGCACAAGCCTTCTGGCATCCATTGATTACTCTGTTTGGCACACGGTGGCACTACTGTATGGGGAGTTTTGCCTTTGTTTAAATCCAAATGAACAGATTAGGATAGAACCACCATTAAAAGCAGTTATCTAAATCAAATTATAGACATATATTTAAGATCCACCTCAAAACCGGCCATTAAAAAAAAAAAAAGTGTTGAAAAAAATGAAATGTTGGTAAAAAAAATATTTGATAAAAGAGAATTGAAAAATGAGACTTTCATATCCTCTAAATTACTAGAAAATGATTCCTTTTTCAACACCAAATTCTTTTAAGAATAGAAATAAGTGAAGATTGCCCAATTTATACAATTTGAAAAGACTTAAAGATGCATCACCATCCCTTTTACGGGCATTAGCATGTAGATAAGCTTTCCTTTATTCCATGTACATCTTATGTCCATTTATATCAATCCACATAACAGAACAGCATCTACCAAATCATTATCATTAAGAGTATCCAAATAGTCTGAATAAGCAACGTTTTATAAAAATGAACTGCTGAACTTAGTGCAAAAGTAATAAAGGAAACTGCCTTTCTAGGAGTCTGCAAATATTTATCAGATTATATCATCCAATATGTGTTTAGTACAGCAGACTAATTACAACTAATCTCACTACATTATAAAATCTTATTACTTCCTTTCAATCGGTCTTTTCCAATAACATATGTCTATTAAAAACATCATTGAAGATTTCCTAATATTATAGAGAGAAATGGAAATGTTATTACAATTATAACTTACATCAAAGACCACAAGGCATTGTTTACAATGCATGTAAAAATTAAGTTTTTTAGATTTGGAAAAATATTTGCAATTACAGAAATAACATTTGAAACATTCTATTGAATAAGATACCCATCCTTATCGGAATGGGTATCTTATCCAATAGAATATTACAAACATAGGCATTGCTTTTTTAAAAAAACTTTTCTCTGAAAAATATACAAATAAATCTGACTTTTGATAATGACAATCTCAGAATTAGTATTAGTGTACCGTTAATTAAATAAGGGAAGAAGGCAATCAAGTGATATCTCAAAAAATGCCAAAACTGAGAAATTTATCACTCTTTCAAAAGATAATCTGCTATCACAATTGTTATGTTATTATCCCTATGATTTCCAAAGGGCTGTGAGTACCGCAGATGTCGGAAGAATATTTATAGAAAAATAATAAAAAAAGTAAAGGATTTATAATTTAAATAACTGTTGATGCAATGCTTGACTAATTCAACAACATTTTCTGTAGTTTATGATATGCCATCCGATAAAAATAATATTAATGAACATGAGCGATTGTTAGTTATAAATTTAAATAGAAATATTTAAAAATGGACATTTGAATTTTAACAATATCAGTAACTTCTGTAAAAAATATCCTAAAATAATATTCCATATGTGGCTTATACAATTTTAACATAACTTTACATCTAAAGTTTAATTTTCTATTCAGAAGAAACTCTAGCATCAATAGTTTTGTAGGTGGCTTAAAGGCCTGACAGTGTAAAAAAGCTCTGTAGATTAGCATATTTCACGAACGTTAGTGTGTAATAGAAATTGTGGACTTAATTAGTGAGGTATTTAATAGTCTTATGCTCTCAAATCAAAATGCTTTAGATTTGCCTATATAATTAAAAAGTAGGTTGAAGATATAAGAGGTTGCTCTTATCTTTTAAAGTCGTTAATCTTGTGTTAAGATTTGTAGAGGTCCTTACTGTTGTATTCAGACACATAGTCTTAAGGTGATAACCTTAATATATATTACTTTACGTAATGAGTATGCACTTAGCAAATTAATAGTTACAACTTCAAATTGTCTTAAAATATTTCTAATCATAAGATCTTAACACTGACTCATAAATCGAAAGATTTCATGAATGTTAGTTTGTGACAGAAATTGTGGAGTTAATCAGTGTATTTAATAGCCTCATGCTTTCAAATCAAAATACTTTAGATTCATCTATATAATTAAAAAGTAGGTTGAAGATAAGAGGCCGCTCTTGTCTTTTAAAGTCATTAATCTTGTGTTAAGATTTGTAGAGGTCTCTACTGTCGTATTCAGGCGCATAGTCTTAAAGTGATAGCTTTAATATATATTACTTTATGTAATGAGTATGCACTTAACAAATTAATAGTTACAACTTTAATATGTCTAAATAATCTGAAATAAGAAGTTGATGGGTCTGCAAAGATGTTTTAAAAAATTTGTATAATGGTAACAACTCAACAATATACACTGAATTTTGCAAATTACATAAATGAGATTACTTAAAAAAATATTATCAAATGGTATATCATAGTTAAAATAGATAAAATGAAGAAATATTCTAGCTCTTAGATTTAAACAAGTCATAGTTCTCACAATGAGATAATTTTTTTTGGTATGAAAAATATTTAGTTTATATGATACTATTGAAAATTCATCATATATGAACCAGAAAGAGTTTATAAGTAACTGGGAATTAGTAAAATGTCCTTTTTGAGTGATTTCGTGTAGTAGTAAAATATCAGATTCTGGCATGTAAGGTCTTTGAATCGATTCCAGTTCTTGCAATTTTGGTACTCAAACATCAAGCCATTCAACTATTTATTTATTTAGTGAATTTTCCAAAGATTATGAGATTATTAAAAAAAAAATTGGTGAGCAGTAGAAAAGCAGATAGTTACATTTGTTGAAAAATTTTAGAAGTTGATGACAAATGATAGAAATCACATTAGTTAGAAAGGCATTCTATTAGCTGAATCCAAATTTATTACTATTAAATTCTGTCGATGGAAGCAATATGCTGAATGCAATTTGATCATTATTAACAAAAAATATTTTAGGAAGAATTTATTTCTCCAAAATTTGAGCATATCAACACATACCTCATTTTAATTCTATAAACATAAGATTTGAAATCTAATACTGGAGTTGATACATGAAAAACTAAAAATCAAAAAAAGTGAAAAATCTATTACTAGACATGAAATGGTTTTAAATTATAAACATTTCTGGATGACAGAGTAGATAATATATGACAACAAGAAAAAGAAGCATATAAGTTTATTGTTCGAATGCTAAAAATAGATGTAAAGATAAACCAAGAATTAACAAGTGTGCTATTTTATTATGGTGATAAATGAAAAAAAAAATAAAAATCATGCTTTAAAAAAATTGAAAATGATTACAGTAATAAAACTTCTTTGCTTCTGTGAATAATTCTCTCTTTAATTAAAAAAACAAAACTCTCTAAAAAAAAATTATTCAATAAGGCTATGTTAATTTATTTTTATTTTTTTAAAGCCAATCTAATTTTTTTTTTAAAAAATGCCTAAATTAGTCCAAATTTAATTTTTACTTCAGAAATTATTCAAAACAATCAACTTCTCAATATTTATGTACTCTGTCAATGATATTTGTTGGCATGCTGCTAAAATTATCTCTAGAAATCCAAATAAAAATATTTTCTATTGTACGTTTCTTGCTTTGGAAAAGCCCAAAATTGTGAATTGCAAGTGAATTTTGTTTTAATGTTTACATAAAAAAATATGTTGTGCTCTTTATTTATTAGATGTCATCCAACATATGATTATTTAAGTAGTCAATGATTATTTTTTGCTTCTTCCTTTCATTTCTTTTCATATTGTAGTTCTGTTACTAATCTTTTTCATATACATGTGTATACTACAATGATCATTATTTTCCTGAATTCAATTCGTTTTTGCCTAATATTCTCATATTAATTTAACACATAACGCAATGCTTTAATAAAAAATTCGTTACTTTATCTTTTAATTCCTCACAATAATCAATCTTTAAACACTAGCATTATCAAATATCTTTTCTCTTCTAATAGATATTTCCAACAACAAAAAAAAAAGATGTATTTTTTCTTATAACTTATAGGAAATCAAATTTATAATTTTATTTGAGAAAAAAATTCTAGCTTGACAAATATCCTTATGGATTTGGATAAAATATGCAAACCAGCATTTTTATGATTTAAAAAAATTTCTAAATGACATTTTTTTTTCCTATGTAAAAGTCTTGAATCAGGAATATTTTTTATCTAAAATTCTTAGAAACTAAATGGCAAAATCATCATATATTTACAAGTTTGTTAAAATATAAAATACCTGTATTCCAGTTTTCAAAAAAAAAAGGCATTTCTCATTATTCTGAGTAGCATTTCTTTTCCCTTAAATTATGAACTTAAATATAAAGATTGACTTTCTTAAACATAACGGAAAGTATTTCTTTTCAGAAGCGTGAAAAAATATTATTCATTCACTATAGTTGGCAAATAAAAGATACATGAATGGACAAATACTTATACTAACAGATAGTTAAAAAATCTTATTATAAAATCATAATTTCAATTAGAAGTAAAATAAGGAAAAAAGCAGGTTTATTTCAGTAAACAATGTAATTAAGATTCTACCTAATGCTGAAATTCAGATAGTAACACAGCATAAGTGAAATTTTAATTTTTATTAGATTACGCATAAAAATAATGAAAGAATATTATTATTACATTAGCATAAAAAATGAAAACCAAAAAATTAAGTAAAATACAAACTGTTATCTCATAAAAACCCCACAGATTAAAATAAACAAACTTTCTAATGCAATAATGGTAATCAGAAAATAAAATTATACCTAAGTTCTCCGAAAGCGCTGAGCCATACAATTCTTTTTCTAATAATATTAAGCTTCACCTTTTTGCATAAAGCGCAATTTAAAACTTACCACTTGAAGGTGACGCAAAAACAAGGATTTTATTTCGACTAGAAATATTACGTAATTTTTTTTTTTTTTTCATTTAATAATAATACTTCTCATTTCAGATTAATACTGTGGTTATTATTAACCTTCTATAAAAAAAAAAATTATGAAAAGTTCGTTGTTCATGTCATTTGTTTGTTTTTTAAATTCCCCCATTCCTCCCCAATATTACATGAGATGCATTAATTGTATTAGTATTAAAATTAACTACTTTTACCTTTTGCAGTAAATGATGTATTACTGGAAGCAAAAGCGGAGACTTTTTTTTGCCCTTCTCAATTGCTGCCTGAGCATCGCTAATAGCCCATTTGTCAATAGGATGAGGAAATGTTTTTTGGACACGCTCTTCCACATCCTGCACAGTATGAGGTTGTGAGGCACAAAGCATACTCAATAGCTGCAATATCCTGCTCTCTATATAATAGAGAGCATCTTCTTTGGTGGTTAATGATGGATGCACTTGCTTTTGAACCTAATAGAAAATAGATATACATTTATAAATTGGTAATATTTCACCAAAACTTAATTTGCACAAATTTTATTATAATTTGATATTTTTTTTGGACTTTTGCAAATAAATATACCAAAATACTCTACTTTTTTGACATCAGTTGGCAGACAAAAACAATTGCCCAGTGGGAAAAAATCAAAAGAAATGCAATTATACAAACTGTCAAACTTTTTAAACTCAATATTTGATTATTTCATTCCTATGATAAATGTCAAGCTTTACTTGAACATGTTTAGTATTCATAAATGGATCTTTTTTAAAAAAAATTGCATTTATGGCTGGTGCATAAGCTTAAGTAAAACTTAAGGTCTATCTTTTTTTTTTTTTTTTAAAAAAAGACATACTTATTGGATCATATTCAAACAATCACATAAAAAAAGAATTTTTTGTTCTTCGTACCAATGTGTAAAAATAAATTCATGTGAACATTTAAAAAAGTCCTTATAAAAATTTAAATGGAGTATATCATTTAATAAGGACAAATATTAATATTTTCATGATATTGTTTAATTAGTAGCACTTACAAGGTCATAACATAAACTACTCCTTCTAATTTGATTGAAACAGTTGAGGTTAGGAGATATAAAGTTCTAAAGAAGATTGCTGGGACAATCGAAACTGTAAAATGTAAGAAAGGGTGGTAAATAAAGCATTGTGTAACAGTAGTAAAGTACTTGGACAATTTAATATTATATGTCATAACATAAATATAGGAAGTCACTGTACAAATATTAATAATTACATTACAAATGTAATGAAGCCATTAAAAAATATTTTTACAGAATAAAAACATTCTTGCAGTCAAACAATATTAGATTAATTTTTAAGAGAAGGCCACAAGGATATTGGATGAGTAAGCCCTAGATAGGGATTTTATGCACAAGCCTTCTGTCATCCATTGATTACTCTGATTGGCACAGGGTAGCACTACTGTATGGAGAGTTTTGCCTGTTTTATTAAGTTATGAGCAAGCATAAGAAACAGTGATCATGGGATGTATAGTAGTTTAATAACAAAAAAAGTTAACGCTAAATATGGTGAAGGTAGCAAAAGCACACACACACCCACAGTCATAATACTATCTGACATGCGATATTTATCTTGATCACAATACTATTAAAAAAATTCACATAATGAAAAAAATTAATATGCATTCACAAACATAAGAAATATCTAGGAATCCGCAAATAAACAAGATGCATAAGTTTCAATAAAACATAAAAATTTATTATATATTAAACAATTGAAATTAAAAAATTAACATAAACATCGCTGAAATCAATTCTATTACTCAATTAGGCTGTATTATTTTGCCACAAGTACACACAATATTATTTAAAGAATCTTAATTTTATATTCCCTATTAACTTGCACTTGTTAAAAGTAAAAAAAAAAATCGATATGCAAACTGTAATTTTATTTAAATCTATGTGTAATTTGTAATAATATAAAAAAAATCTATTCTTATATTTTCTAAATATTTTTCTCCCTATTCGCTATTAACAGTAGCACAGCCAGAAATTTAGCAACGAGTTGAAATTAAAAATATCAAATATAGTTTACATAAATCTAAGATTTGAAATACCAGGCACAGAAAAGATAAAAAATTACCAATATATTTATCATTGTATATATGTATGGGAGATGATAATCTGGACCAACTGATGAGTGCTGGTTCAGCACGAAATACGTATATTGGTGATTATTTCCTTTCTGCATGTGTGTGGTCATGTGTATCAGTAGTATGAGATAGTGTGAATGGTTGAAGTGGCTTGAAAGTCTGAGTTCAAATCCCCTATATTTACATAAATCTGCAACAATTTTTGATGTTTTACAGCATATAATCTTATCAGTATCGTACCACAAGTCTGATTTGAATTATGTGCATCCAAATAAAAAATGTATTTATTTTGTAATGCTTTTGAAAATGGAAAAAAATACAGGTTCCACTGTTTAAATATATATTTATGCAATGACTGGCTTTGGCTTATTTTTACAGCTATATATAAATAAATTTCAATCGTTAAAAAATGGATATGAATGAATGCAAGTGCTTCCCCCTCTCTTAGACGGCATTTGAATTATCAATCACTTTATTAAAAAGCAAGACCAACCTAATGATTCCTTGATAAAAATGAACTCAAAATTAAAGATTAATAAGGGATTTTTTTTTAACCATATTACAAAAAAAAAAAATATAAAAATATACAGACTCATTCATATATAACTAAAGCCACTAATAAAAAAGGCAAAAAATGATCAATTATGCCAATATAAGAAAAGGTATTGATAACTACCACGATACTATATTTATGTGGATCCATAATTGGATTCACTGAGGTAACATTTAATATTCAAATAAGGAGGTCATGGTTCTATTCAAAAGTGGAAAAAATCTTAATTTTTGAAAAATACATATATATGTATAATATAGATAGTATGGTAGAAAATGACGTCCATGACACCAATTCCTATATATGACTAATAAATATAATTTATGAAGCATAGTCTTAGATATAAGTAATATATCCAATATATATATAAACACATGCTTAGATATATGTAATCAAACTATTAAAAAAATGTGAACTAGATATCAAAATAAAGAAAGAAATTGACAACTACCATGATAGTATTATTATTAAGTACATTTTCCACCTTTTTATGTTTACTTTTAAATGAATCAATTAGTATTTCTTTAGTTTGTTAATTGCAAAATGCTGAAAAAATTATTTTGTAATGCTTTTTGTCTGCCTTACTTTTTTTCCATAATTACTGATTAATATATTCCACTTTATTTGAAAAGCAAGAAAAAAAATACTGTATAAATTTTGAATAAAGAGGAAATAATATGCTATACCAAGACATGATTAACTGTAATTGTATTTATTAAATTCAAAGAATGAATAGCATATAGAATTTAAAAAATGCTAGACAATGTTGCTTCAAACTGGCCTGTATTCCACAATATTTTCCTCTTGTATGTTTTTATATTTTTTTCCTCACCACTATTTATAAAATATCAACAGTTAAAACAATTTTTTTTTTTAAAAAAAAAAAAGTATTTTTTCTATGTATTCATGGGAAAAAAAAACATTCACCAATGCAAACATTTTTTTTTTATATTTTATTTACTAATGAAAATAATGTGCTGAATCAACTATTAAAAAATATATATACATACTGAATTTAAATAATTACATTCTTCAGTTTGCTATCAATTTAATAATTTTATTATTAATTATATATATATAACTTTTTTAAAAAGTTGTCAAATTTACTAAG
Organism: Epiperipatus broadwayi; assembly: GCA_028023455.1. Taxonomy (NCBI): domain Eukaryota; kingdom Metazoa; phylum Onychophora; class Udeonychophora; order Euonychophora; family Peripatidae; genus Epiperipatus; species Epiperipatus broadwayi. Next base: position 3,801,832 of record JAQFVV010006306.1, read on the forward strand.
ATATCATATTCAAATTAAATAATTACCATTAGACTCTGAATAAAAATCAGTGTGAGACTTCATAAATAAACAGCATATTTATGTGCTTTTGCATATAAATAGCACCATCAAGCAGCTGACACGATAGAATAGAAAACTACCCAAAGTTTATTTAAAAAGTTGTACAGCAGTAATAATTCTTTTAAAATATCATGCCAATAATATTTTTCAGCCTGAATAAGTTTCATTAGCTTCTTATCAATATAGCTTTAAGACTGAATGATCTATTATACAAGCATACATTTTTAATACAATCATTTATGTTTATATAAAACTCTAGAAATAATTCTTCAATCGTAGAAACCCCAATAAATTTTGTTCTCTACATTTACAATAATAAACAAATTTGCATATAACTGGAAAATTAAGTATTAATCTTTATATATATTGTCAATCTTCATGCAAAAAAAATCTGATTGGATAATATTTCTAACATAGCTTTTGTCACGTTCTTTGTAAACTGTTGCTAAATTTTCAATTTTCTGAATCTTGTGTTTCATTACATAATATTCTCAACATTTTTATTAATGCTACTGTCGCTTTGCACTAAACTTTGCTAGTACTAGATTCTTTTATGATTATTCATTTACATTTATTTTATTTGTAGACTGCATGTTACTTTTTCTATAGACCATGACTCTTTTCTTCTTTTCGTATAATTTCCAATAAAGATATTTTTTTGACTGTGAAATTGTTATATTCTTTTTTTTTCTACCTCAGATTCAAACCCATGTTTAAACTATTATGAAATACTAAATTCTTTCTTTTTATTCTTGCAAATATTTCTTAATATTAATTACTTTCTTTATCTATAAAATTAAATACATTTTTTAATATTATACGTACTATGTGAGAACAAAATATTATCAAAATAATAAACACAAGTGAATAATCTGTTGGTAAATTAAAAACACACGGTTTGCAATTTAAAAATAAAATCAACTATGTATATTTATATAAGATATTTTATCAACAGTTTAGTTTGCTGCAGCAAACAAGTATTTTATTGCAATTTGTTTCTTTCTTATTTTTAATCAGTAGTGACAGATTTACTTTAAGTAAGATTAATTTACTGACTCATTTCTTGTGTTTCCTACCGTTTCATATAAAACAGCATCGTCATAATTTCATCTTGTGGATCTTATCTTTGCATTATCTGACTGAAATACTATCATCACACAACGAATTAATTAATTAATATGCTAAATCTATATTTTACTATTTTTCAATGATGGATAATCATAAGTAGGGAAAAATCAGATTTTCTATCAATCAATACTAAACTTTTGAAAACATAGATCAATCTTTTTCTTTGACTTTCAAAAAAACATTTTTTTTTCATCCTTTTTCATAATACCTTTTTTTACTTTTATTTCTACTCAGAAACAATTTTCAATAGAACTAATAACTAAATATTTTTATAGCAATAATACTTAAACTGTACAGCATTGGTGGCGTAGTGGTTAGCATAGTGCCTTTCAAGCAGCTGGCTCTGGTTCGCTTCCCAGTCAATGCTTTGACATATAAAAAAAACTGTAATCAAATTTTATTCCACAGATTATTAATACTTAGTAATTATTACGGCCTTAGTGCTTAAAAAACTGCTTGGTCAGGCTTTCGGTGTAGAGAATTTTTATCGAACCTAGACTGAAAATTATTATAGCAAATCTTTGTATATACTCAATATCAATCAAAATAGCAGTACTTTCTGAAGAGAATGTTATTGGCTCTTATGCTAATAGCCTGCTTTGCATAAATTATCTTCAAAAATGCTTTATATTAAAATTGCAGCTAAGTAGTTTTAAATATTAAAGGACCTGACAATTATTAATTGTCAGCACACTTTGTGGAATATAATTTTAAATATTTTGGTGTATTTCAAGACGCTACTCATTCCATTTGTTGATATATTTTAGGCTTGCGATTGTTCTTTACACTTTATATATGTTAAGAGTATAAATACAATAATTTATTTATTTATATCACTCACAAATAATTCATTTATTTCATATATTTTAGATAAAAAAAAATAGATCATACATATAATTTATTCATTTTAAATACGTTGCCTATGAAATAAATCACAATGTACAGTAATTCATTTATTTTATATATGCTAGATATGAAATAGAATCTCATTTACATAGTTTGTTTGAAGGATGAAGACATGTATGTAATACATGATAAAAAGAGATTGAAAATTAAATACATCAGTGATTAAGTATCACTGACACCATTGAAACAATTAACAGATTAAAATGCAGCTGGGATGAACATATTGCTACAAGAAATACTAGTATATGGACAGATGAAATTTTACATCAGATCTCAAGAGATTGTAAAAGATCTAGAAAGAGACCAGATATTAAGTGGCTGGATTGCAGTAAGAAAGTTTATTAATGTGATGTGGTGAAGAAGAATCTAGAGATCAGTTAGGTATAAAATACATAACATACATATAATAATTTATTTACTTTATATCTGTTAGATATAAAATAATCATCTTTGATAAAAATACTTGCCTGAAACGAGTTTGCTGACTCTCATTCAGGATCCATCAATCTTGATTAATGTTACCAACAATTTGACTCTTAAAGATCTTCCAAACATAGGTGGAAATGAAAGAACCATAAACGACAGAAAGACAATGTTAAATCAAAATATATACTGAACTTGAAAAATGCTTCTTCCCCAGTCTCAAGATTTCTCTTCAAAGAGAAATTAGGTAAAAGCTGATGTCAAAACTATCCAAACTATCCACTTTACTCCAAATCCTTATTAAGGAAATAAATATTTATGCCAACCAAAAACATCCCCAAAACAATAAATGGATACTTATTCAGTATAAAAGATGAGCCTGATTTTTTTTTTTAATAATTTTACAAAGCATTACTGAAAAATGTCACATTGGAAATGATCCTGATCAAAAACTCCCTATTCTCAAATTTTCTGAACAGATAAATGATAAGTACTAGGTATATCTTGTTCATAAAATTTCTTCATTTTTTTAACAATAAGAATTTACTAATGATGACTATCAAAATCCAAAGATCTCAAGTTTTATGAAGTAATGGAGCATTTGATACTACACTTTACAATTTTACACATTCAACAACAGACTCTTAATTTGAATAGAGACTTAGAAGCTCTACAAAGAAACTTTGGGCTAAAAAATATACATCGCTAAAAAAAGAGCCTATTTGGATTGAAAATTTTTGTTCTTTATAAAGCAGAAAGTTGATATATTTGTATCTTTCTTTTGTTTACTAAAAGGAAACAAATGTATAATAAACCTACATTTTCCCCATTAGAGCTAAAAATGTTCTTTCTCAAATGGATGGCTTAATGGGCAAAGAATATTGAGATACATGTCATCAGATCTTACAGTGCGATTTGTAAAAGATGACTATCAAACCGATCATAAAAAAGATTTAAAATTACTTCCTATCCTGGCGTGCCGCCTTATTTTTTTCATGTTTGATATGTGCGCATGCATGCTCACCTTATCAGGGTAGGAATGAACCAGTATATCATATACTAACCACCTCTAACAAAATAAAAACATCACCTTCTGCTAAGAAATGTCAGAGGATAACAGAAAAATAAATAAGATTCTGCATTGGAGACTTTATTTAACGCTTATTTTTTGTAAATTTAGTATAATTAATGTTTTATATAAAGTGTATAACTATATGTGCATATGTATATATATTGTTTATATAACTGATGAATTTTAATCACCGTATGATAAGTATGCCATATGCAGGCTAATTTTTTTGGTTCTTGTGACTTAAACCCAATGTGGCCACTTGATGGTGTCGTTATTTGCAAAAATAATGAAATGTAACGTTACCAGGCTGATAATTTTTTGCTTTCTGTTCTCTGACAATTTTTAAAAGTATTTTTAAAAAATTTACAAACCAACATTATTTTCTAAATTACATTCGTGCTGGAATGTGCAGGGGGGGAGTCTCCAATGGTTCAACGATCTGAAGGATCAGTCAATACACGCACTAGTCTGATCAAACTAAACTTTCAGCGCGTAGCGCGCGAATGTGGAGAGCATGTCCGATGGTTTTGCCAATCCAAAGGATCGGCCAATACGTGCACTAGTCTGAGAAAACGAAGATTATGATTTCCAAAACAATGTACAATGACGGCCATTTCATTACTCTCGTAGCTGTTCTCCCGCAAACATTCCTTTTCATGTGACTTATGTGAAATGGTTCTGGGATATACCCTTTTGCAATTGTTTTCACCTTCCAAGATGTGTAGGGAAATGCGCGACGGGCTTACAATTATTAGTATGTCATAGTACGTCAGGTAAGGTATAAGATCGTTACTTCCAATGCACATAAAAACACCCATGGCCAGTGGAATTCTAAATACCCTCATATCCTACAGTAGCAATCTGTGAAGAGTGCACTATTTCCATAATGACGCGAAGCATAATGTGCAACACCATCTAGGCCTGCTAATGGCTAATATGAACAGAACTGTTCTATAGGCTGCAAGTTGGGCTGCGTAAATGGCATATTTCTATGCTTTTGCAGAGAAACAATGCCATCAAGCGGCCACATTGGGCGTAACTCACAACTACCCTTTTTTTAAAAAAAATTATTAATGTTAAAAATGCTTAAAAACAAATATGTATATATCACTTTTTTTTTTCTTGTATCTATATCTATTTTATATATATATAATTATAAGTGGCGATTTTATGTAACAAAAATAGAAGCAAATGATGCAGTTCATTACAAATCCTGTTTGTAAATCTGTTAATAGGAAAGTAAGAGTTTTCCTATCTGAACACCTTTATAAAAAAGAATAAACTGCTCTTAAAAATCTTGCAAAAACAGTATGTGTTGTAAAAATTACAATATTCTGAAAAAGTATTAATAATTATTTATTTAGTTTCATTTTATGAAATAGTTAATATGGACTTATTTAAAGCAGGAAAAATAGAACTTGAATTTCATCATGTTAATACATTACTATAAACATTTTTGGCAACTCTTTTATAAGTTTCTAATATATATGATTTGATAATTAAGTCTAGCTAAAATAAAACTTTTAATGTCCTAGAAACACAGCACCTATAGTAAAAAACTATTAATAAATATTTATTTACCAGTAAACGTATTCTGGCCCAATTAATAAAATGTAGTGTATATGTGTTAAATATATGTTTAATAAAAACTCACACACAAAAAAAGAAAACAAATCATAAGTGATGATTTTATGAAATGAGTAAAATCAGGTTATTTAAAATCCTACACATATGTGTTTGGTGTCATTCTCTTCTAATTTTATCCAACTTTTAAGTAATACTGTTAAAATTTCAAAAACACCCTATATATATTGTATGGGGAAAAAGTATTAGAAATAAATATTTTTCATAAACTCCGCTGAAAGGATAGGGTTGAGCGGATCAAGCCAGGGGATAGCGGGTTGGAGGCCAAAGGCGACAAAAGGGTCATGCTCCTCTACTATATATACTAAAAATTGTACTAATTTTATCAACCTGTAAACAAACAATAATTATAAAATGTTTAATACCCATTGTTTGTTTATAGGGATGTTTAAAATAATGGAAGCTGGTTAGATTAAAGCTTTGTTAAGATTACCAGTAATATTACATTTCAGCCCTATGGAATGTCAACCATTAATATATTACTCATATAATAAGACTTTAAGAAATTGGATAAAAATATCTTTTTATCTGATTAGCAGAATACAAATGTTGTTTGTATGGTTATTAAAATGACTCTAGAAAGTTTAATTTGTGCAAGCATTAGAAGATTATAACTTATTTTATAAAAAAGTTTTTTTTTATTACATACATACAAAATTATATATTTAACAGTTAAATGTAATAAATTGTTTATATTTGTTTTTAAAATATGTTTTTTTTAAAAAAAATTAAATATGAAAATTATTCATATATATATATATTTTATTTTTATTTTCATCATTACTAAACAAAAGAATCTAATTTTGAGAGATCACATGAGCACGTTGGGGATATGCAGTTGTTGTTTTTTTTATCTTTTTGATAATATACTATTTGGACTATAGACTTTCTTAAATCTTCTAAAGAATGATTTCAAAACATTTAAACTATATATACATACATTATATTAAAGCAAGATTTGAACATAATATTTTAAATTGGTTTATGTAGACATTTATTTAGTATTAATGTTAGCATTTTATTGATATTCAACAGATGCAGAGACTAAATTATATCTTATTCAATCTTTTTTCCACATTTCTCTCATTTTATTTCATAGAAACTACTATATTTAATTTCTTCAGTTTTAACAATAAAACCTATACTTCACGAGCCTATTCTTAAATAATTTTCTCAAGGAATCCAAAATGTCATGTATAATCCTTTAAAAAATACATTTTTTTTTTTTTTAATAAATAAAAAAATATATAAACCTATTTATTTATTCATTTAAATTTGGTTACCAAATGAAATTTTATTTCTTCAAACTACGAACTACTCTTTGTATAATTTTTTTATTAGTAATTCCAATTGAAAGAGAAATTAACCAGCTGCACTTATTTTTGCTGTATATTTTTGGGCTGATCATAAACTTTCCTATCCGAAGAATAAAAAATAAAACCGATGTTTGTTATATACAACATACTTTCTTCATATTTTACGCTTTCTCAAATTGTAAAAAATTTTATTCATTATTTTTTTATCTGAATCAAAGGCATGCCAGAATACTTGAAGTTAAGAGATGTAATTAGTATATCATCAATTTATTCATATATTAACAAAACATGATTTTAATCTCAATGAAATGCATTTTCCTATAAAAATTGATCAATATGATTAGAATATAAAAGAGACTACAGAGATTTTTAAAAAGTCAATAGTATGAATAAAAGAGATACAGAGGCAAAACTCTCCATACAGTAGCGCCACTCAATCCATTGATTACTTTGGCTTGCACTGAATGGCGCTACTGTACGGAGAGTTTTGCCTCTATGAAAAACAGCTTGTGTAAGCATAAAGAATGGTGGTCATGTGATGTTTGACGAATAAAAGAGCTGAATTGAAAAAATGAAATGTTCTTTAAATAAAATTATTAGAAAAATAAACATCTTTTTTATCAGTAATAAACTTAGAGAATAAAAAAAGATTTAAAATGCCACATAAACATTTTTATACCTTACGAAAATGAGTAGGAATCAGAATGAAATGTCAGTTACATTTTATATTATTATATTTTCGTACAATTACAATCATATACTTAGATAAATAAAAAAATCCAGTGGCTTCAAAATATAGCAGGCCAATTTATCTTTCAAAAAAATTTAAGTAAAGATAGCATTCTTATTCACTATAGTTTTTAGCCATACACAGTTTCCTGTTAAAAAATCATAAGCAACATTTTTATCTAAAAAAATATTCAAGAAAACTCTTAGCTATACAACAGTATATAGTATATATAAAGCATTAGAATAATGGGGGAGGGGGATTTTAATGGCATAATTGTGTAAGTGAAAGTAGTATTAAAGTAATATGTTCAAAAATTGCATTACTATTTTATTATTAATTACAAGTTATTGCATTTGTATATGTAATACTTAATAAAATGCTTTTTAAAGCAAATCTATCAAAAAAATAAAGAATTCTAAAAGAAATTTTCAATTTAATCTACTTGGCAGTTAAATATTCATCAAATTTTATTGTTTTATTAATCTTGTGCTTTCAAAATATTTGCAGTTGATAACTAATTTGTTGTTCTATTTGTAAATTATAATTAATACTGATTTGAATATAGCTGATTACAACAAATCTGACACATTTAGATTTAACTGAATACTGAACTCTGAATTTGTCTTTTAATAGACTTCATTTTGCTAAAATCATATATATATATATTACTTTTTAACTGAAATATAATCACCTGTTTGCAGCATTTTAATAATTATATTATATAAATTGAAGTATTTTTCAATTTTGACATTAAATTACTATTACAAATTTTAATTTTTAACATTACATTTAATAAGAGATCTCTTGTTTTTATTCTCAAACATATTAGGTTAGTGATTGTTCTTAGCATTATATTCGATTGGAAAGTTCTGCAAAAATTTAAATGAAATATCCACTTTTTGCTATTCTATAAACATCTATTTGTCTTCCTTAAATCAATAATAATATTAAATAGGGTAACTTGGAAATTTTTACATAAGATGGTTTTCTACAGTTTAGATTTTTTTTTTTTCCATATGCCATAGCATTGGCCGGAGGCGAACCCGCAACAACCGTCTGCAACCAACTGCTTGCTTGCAAGGCAGCTGCACTGACTTCTCAGCTAACAACGCTTGACTGGATTTTTGTTTAAAATTTATATTATCATAATCTGTTCTTGGACTGCAATATCGTCTTCTTCGGTTATTTTCTTAATATTTAACATTAAAAGTTATTATTTTTTTAATACACTTTTTATAGTCAATTTAAACAATTTAATACAAAAAATTATTAAAATAAAATATAATAACCATTTATATATATATTTACATAGTTAATCTCAATGCATACCGCTAGCTGAAATTAGATATCAAATCTTTCTCTAAACATTAAGAGATTTCGGCTATGCCCTCTGTGAATAAATATATGAAAGTCCGACTTTCAAACAGCCAGTCCAAAAAAATCTCTTAACTATATATGTATATTAAACAAGTTTGTTTATAAGCAATTTAAGTTCATTGTTTGTTTAAATTTCACACTCTTTATTTGAATTAATCTGTATTGTAACTGTATACATATGCTATTACATAATTTTAAAATTAAAATAAAACAGAGAAAATAAATCTTAAATAAAATTGATTTATTAAAAACTAAAAGAAAATTAAAAGAGCTATGTTTAACTTATATACATCGCGCAAATGAAAAACTTTTTTTTTTTTTAAAAAAAAAAGTTTAAAAGTAAGAAATTTTTAAAAAAAGTAAAGATCTAAAGATTAGTACTTTTAGTAAAAAGTTATATAAAGGAAAATCCAAATAAATGTTAATTAATTTCTATTTTAAGAATCATGTTTAATTTTAGTAAATGGAAATGATTGTTTTATTAATTAAATGTAAAGCAAACTAGCCCTTGGGGCACTTAAATAATAATGGTCAGATAAGAGAATGAAATTAAAAGATTGACCAATGGAAGCACCAAGCCATGCATGGATCAGAATGGAAAACATCCGGACCTTGGGATCAGCGATGTCATGTTCAATGGATCCGTAAAAATGCTGATAAGAGGTTATAAAAGCATATATAAAAAGAGAAAATTATTGAATTCATTAGAATTGCTTGTTGTATTAGTCTGACTTAATCTTGCAGCTGTATTGCGGACTGTGATGTAGGAGTCTTGCAATAAAGAGTTTTCCTTTGCATGCACTAGCCGAGGCCTCCCAATGACAGTCCCTGACCAAATAAATGGCTTGTAGCCGTTACGCCTCCTAAGAAACTTTAGCAAATAATATGATCAGCGATGGATTTCGTAATTCTGGAAGAATTACCAAAATCTCTCATGGAAAGTATGAACTTTTATGAGTTGAACTTTTTAAAAAAATATATCTCTTCAATAAATAGTCAATACAGAAGAAAATATAACTTTTAAATGAACTTATAGATTGATCTTTTAAACAAACTTTCAATTAGTAACCTAAAGTATGAACTCTTATCTGACTTAAAGAATTCGAAATCCCTTATTAATATTTTATTTTTATGTTTGCTAATCATTTCTATTTCTGTTTTTTTAATTTATTATGTGTTAATTAAATTATTAAATTTAAGTTGGGTGTAGATGGCTGCATGGATTCATTAAAGTTTGTTAATTAAAAGGGTTTAATTTCAGACTATTTGTTTCGTAGGTGAGTCTATGCTAGTGGAGGGATATATGGGTGTTTATATCAATGTAATGTGAAATGTGTTAGCATACAGGGCACCATGTCCAAATAAATGCATGACCCAAAGGTGTAGTCATATCATTGCAATGGATGCATATGTATTTCCTGCGACATTGATCCCCCTTTGCTCTATGGCTAAAGCCTATAAGTCAGCAAAGTACTGCTTTCCTTCCATACGCAACACTTCTCTTTAATGTTTTATATACATGATTCCTTTGCCAGACAGACACACATTCCTGTACTGGATGAGGATCATTTCTTTAAATAATATCACGCTGCAGAAGCACATTCCTGTCAGCGTGATTTTATGCTAACATCTTCATATTGCATTGGTTGCATCTGTATATCAGGAAGCGAGTGTTGGTTTAGCTACAAACTTTTAGCCTGGGGTTGGATATTTTGATAAGTTTTAATTCTGTAGTCTATGTAGCCTATCTATACTCAACATTCTAAAATAAAAATATTAAATAAACTGTCGATCTGTGCAGACTTTCTAAAATAATAATTTAAATTTAAAATTAATAAAATCTAAAGCAATATTAATTCCTCAAAAGTTATATGTGCGTAAATAAATGTTTTGTGATAATTACTGGCAGTGGTTTATTTTTTTAAAAAATATTTTTCTTTATAAAAGTGTTTTAAATAAGTTTTATTATAAATCACAGCTACTCCTTGAGCTAGTGGCATGGGCTAATGGTCAATAAAATAAAAGTTGGATCTTTAACAATGTGTATCTGCCTACATTATAAATTTTCTAGGTTCAAATAGCTTAGTGCCGCCCTGTACAACATATAGACAAACTATCATTACCCCGACCGTTATAGTATTTCAATATTGAACATCATTGCGGCGTATAGTTCAAAAAAGTACCTTTTTGGACTGGCTGTTTGAGTGGGGCTTTTATATATTTATTCACAGAGAGCATAGCTGAAATTTCTTCAATGTTTGGAGAGTGATTTGATATTTACATAATTACGTGTTCTTTGGCAGATTTACAAATAATTGAAGAAAGACTAGATGTCGTATAATAAATACAATAAACAGCTTCTCTAAATATTCTAATAAACAAGTTTTCGACCAATGTTTGATGGCAGCCAATTACAATTAATAACAATAATTAATTATATTTCTATCTCTGGATAAACGCTGTCTCATTTGCATTCTAGATTATTAGCTCTTCTTAAAACACATTTTACGTAGATGCAGAATTATTCTTCACAGTACAATCTTCTGACAATTTTTATCAATTAGTAGGATTAATAGAAAAATCCTTCAAAAATGCCTTGCCAATAGCTTGTATCTTAGTTTTGATTTACCATGGCATACTTTAATTATATTTAACTTAAAAATAATGAAATTAAACATATATAGCAATCTCTATAGACTTATATAATATATTTACAAAAACTATATGTAATTTTTATTTCATGGAATAGTTAAGTATGAGATTTAATACAGCAAAAGATATTTTAACTTTTCTTATCCGTTAATATTAAACAGGTTTATAAATATATTTTTTATTAAATAATTGTAACCAGAATATTTTTTTACTAAACATTATTTATATACTTGAGAAGCAATTAGTTTCTCCCTTGCCCCCCTCCAGTGGGTGCACAGTATTTTTATAGAAATAAAAATTAGAATATCAAATTCTAATCAATAACTGTTTGTAGATTTACTGAAAGTGAGTGTTGTAAACAAATAATTGCTAAAAATGCATAAATCAAATTTAGCTATAGATATAATAAACACTTCCACACTTCTCCATTCTTTTCAAATTCATATAAATAAAGATATAATAAAGGACAAATGATCCCCAAGATGCAAATTTAGCTAGTTAACATCAATGATACAAAACAATGAAATGTAATATTTTCAAAACAGAGTGAGGTTTTGCCTAAGTGAAAAACCTGGATTATTAAAACCTATTCTAGACAACACTAGTTTTATTTTTTTCCTATTTATGCAAGTGTTGGTTTCAAGTATAATAGTGAACGCTACTTATAATTTTTAAAATACATGATTGTTTCTAGAAAGAAAATGAAATATTAAAATTGAGATTTTTGTGCATCTACCCTATGTGTATATATATAATATTAGGAATATATTTGAACTTTTTATTAAATTTAAATTAATTTCTCACCTAATAAAAAATAATTAATTAAGATAATTTTTCTGATCATCATTTATATAAATAAGTCATATGGCTAAGTCATAAATGAAACTGATATATAAGACGTCACAAATCCTGATGCAGTTGACACAAAAAAAGTCTTATTTTGATTACACATCATATTTATCAAAAACTATCTTGTATTGGATTGTTTAACCAAAACTATTTATAACTGCTTATCAAACATGAACCTAAGCAAGAAATTTAACTATAGTAAAATACAAATAGTAGCATATATATGTAATATAAAATATAATAGTTATGCACTCATGTAATAATTCAAAAACCACAAATATTTATTAAAACATACACCCATTTACACATGTTCTTTAGCAAATTTACAGGCAATTGAATAAAGAGTAGACAATACAAAGTAAATACTAATTATTCTAATAAACATCTTTTCAGCAGATATTTTATGGCAGCCAATTACAATTAATAACGAGATCTCTCTAATTTGCATTCTATGTTCATTCAAATTTATTATGCGCATAGATCATATGAAATTAAAAAAAAAGGATTTCATCTTTTTAACATATGCACCTGTTGAGTAGAGAAAACTCTCAAACCCAAACACAAGATAGAGATTTTATAAAGATAAGATAGCAGCTCTTATCTTTATAAAGTCTCTATCTTGTGTTTGAGTTTGAAAGTTTCCTCTGTGTTTAACACAGCATCGTTGAGCTATTATAAAAATCAGTAAGGCACATACATATGTTAAAAGGGTGAAATCCTTTTTCTTTAATTTCATATTATCTATGCGCTTAATAAATTTGAGCATTATATAATTTTCATTAATTCATAATATTAACACATATTAAATCGAAAAATTTTGCGAATGTTAATATATGTAAGAAAGTAATGGATGTAAAAGTGAACAGAGTAAAATCTACACTCTCTTAAACCAAGACCCTTCAGACTGGCATATATCAATCAGAATTTAGGCTAAAGATAAGATGGCCACTCTGCACTCAACACAGCATCGTTGAGCTAATATAAAAATCAGTAAGGCACATATGTTAAAAAGGTGAACCCCTTTCTCTTTAATTCTTTGTTTCTTTGAATATCAATGCATTTTCAAAAGACCTTATGTTTTGATACAGAGTTGTTCTCCACACAGTGCAATCTTCAAATAATTCTTCCCAGTTTGTAGGACTAATAAAGTTTTTCAAAGATGCCTGGCAATATCTTGATAACTTAGTTTGAATCTGTCATGGAATAATTACTGATAAATGTTAATAGGTTTAAATAATTATGAACATATGAATGTAGTGAACGTGGTTTCGGATATCTTATACAAAAATACAAAAAAAAATATTCAAATTACACTAGATAGTATAGGCTGTTGACTATACAATTGCTTAAATCCTATGGCTACCAGTTCATGGAAAAACACTTCAATGTGCATATTATAATAATAATTTACAAGTGATTTGAATTCAAAGTTTGCTGCAAATGAGTTGTAATTATTTTTCTAAACATTTTGTATGTAATTGATAAAGACTGATCATCATAATTTCTAAAAACTTCTTTGTCATATCAATATTATTATTAAATTCTCCCAAACATCTACTACATCTTTTATCATTTAGACATTTGATTTATAGTTTTGCTAACAATTTTTCTATTTCTTCACCTGCTTCTTTTAAGATATCAATAATAATTCTAACATTTCTTGAAGGTTTTTCCTTCTTTATACAAGTTTATTATTCTTATATCTTCTCCTTTACTTCTTATTTCTAGATTTAATTGCATATTTCATTTTAAAATGATAAACAATTTACAGGATGTAATAAATATAAGAGATATTTTGTTTGTTTTTTGTTCTTTATTAAATTCTTTCACACATTTCATTATGTCATTTCATTTTTTAGTAATACTTCATCTTTTCTTTTTATTGTTGAAATAACTTTCCTTTTAATATCAAGATAGTGCTTTATATTTTTGAAACTTTTTATTCTCTCATTTTTTTTGCTTTCCTTCCCAATTCATAGTTATACTTTCTTATATTAATTCTTTTTCATACCATTTTACAGAAATCCAGATATTCTTCTTAATGAATCTCTTCTATTTTCATATTCCTTCAAACATTGCCTTGTCTCTATTAAAAATTTACTGGTGAATTGCTGCTTTTTTTGTATCAGCTATCTTTGTTGCTGTTTTTAGTAGAATATCAGTTATCTTCTTGTTGATTTCAGTTATGTTTAAACCAACTTTCAAAATCTGTTAATATTTTAAAATGATTTGTAAGTTCTAATTTAATTCCATTGAGGTGTTTATAAAGATCAGAATATCAACTGTTAATATTATTCTTTTTTCAAATTTTTGTCTTCACTTATATTGAAATGACTTTTCGGTATTCCAATATTAAGATGTTGTTTTATATTTTAGAAACTTTTATTCTCCTTTATTCTTATCAATTCATAATTATATTTTCTTACACCATTTATTAATTCTTTTTGTATCATTTTATGAAACTCCAGATATTTGAATCATCTTAATAGAACATTTTAAAATGCTTTCATATTACTTCTTTTTGTCATATAGTGCCTTGTTTCATTTGAAAATTTACTGATAAATTACTATTTTTTTTTTGGTTGTTTTTATTAATGTATCAATTATTTTCTTATTAATAATTTGAATCATCTTCAAAGTATGTTAATATTTTAAAACAATTAGCAAATTCCAGTTTATTAAATTCACTGGAATGTTTCTGAAAGTTAGGAATATCAACTATTGATATTGCATATTTAAAAAATGTTTGTCTCTCAAGTTTCGCATTAACATGTATCTTACATCTTATTAAATGAAAACTATTTCCTATGTTGAATGCATTAAGAGCATCACAATTTTGAAATATATATTTTTTATTAGTCAAAATATAATCCAATTTTGCCATATCTTCATTTGGATGTTTCTGTGTCCATTTCCATTTAGTATTTTTCTCAAAGAAAGAATTCAAAATTCTGCAAATTACAAAAATCTATATCCTCTCTCATTTCTGTCACTATAGTCAAATTTATTCATAGCACTTTTATAAAATCTCCCTGATAATTTTTAAAAAGTTTGGTGTAATCAAAAACATTTTGTACTCTATATAAAAATCCTCTACTTTTTCATCACAACAAGACCTAGTTGGGATATAAAGATAAAAAAAATTGCATTTGATATCTTCCATTAACTTGGATAAGAAATTGTCTCTCTGTCTGATATATCATAAATCTCTGCAATATTGTTCTTCCACTTTTTATTTACAATGAACTCAACTTCATTTGTATTTCCAATATTTGTGTCTTTATAGTAAAGTACATATCCAATTTTTGAATAGACCTGTCTTCCAATTGCCTACACCTGCAATCAGAGTATTCTTAACACCTGCTTTCAATTGCTAATTTTTTCATTGGCTAACAATTTTGTAGCCTCCTGGGAATAAAGTCCATTATTTAGTTTTGCCTGTCATGATTGTAAATACCTAATTAAAAGAAAAACCCCATTCAAACACATTCTTTCTGTTTTCAAGAAAACTTGATGTTTCAGTTAAAAATTGTTAGTCAACTGAGAAGAAAGACCACTGTATTTCTTAGTCTTAAGAGATAAAAAAAAAAAAACTTGATAAACTCATCACGCTAGCTGAGACATGTTTGTTTACTATATAATCATGATAGAAGCTGCAATGCCCTGCATTAGTCCTTTAAGGCATCAAAGAGTGTCTTTTCAGTCAACAGCAACTGCTTTTTATACCCTAGCATTAATCATACGACTCTTGTAATTGCTTCCATGTAACTCATGCTGGACCAATCTGGAACAAATTATTTCTGACTTCTATGGATGTTTGATCAAATCAAACAGAATTCTATTTAGTAGTAAAATACAAGACCCAAGCAATCAAACATCTTAAGCACGTAGTCAAAATAAGAGTCATAGATCACATGACCATATTCTCTTAAGCTTGTAAGTTATAAACAGTGAGGATTGCCAATTCCTCCACAAGCTTTATAATAAATGCTTAGCCAGAGAAAGCATTTAAAATATCTCTGTCAGGACCCCCCCCCCCAAACCCCTGACCATGGGTTCATGCTTTTGCACTCCTCAGAGAGGTGCCAGGGTAGGTTAAGCACATATTTCCATATGATTAACAAATAAATAAGTTTATCCCTAACTATAGATCTCAGTTCATAACAAAACCTTTGAATTATCCGAATGAGGCATCAAATATGTAGAAACATATCTACAATTCAGAATAAAATAGACAATTTGAATAAACTTTTCAAATTTTTTAAAATGCATTAAGACAATAGAAGTTTTTAATCTAGAGAGAATAATAAATGAAGTAGCATCTAAAATGACCTACATCAGGTGCAGCCACATAAAAGATTATTTGAATGATTGTTGAGCCAAAAACTCAGAAATATGTTGACTCAATTAACATCAACATCTGATGTTATCAAACAGAAAAAAAAACCCAGAAGATTTTAATCCTAGCAGTGAAATTTAGATAAGTTTTATTGTATAAAGTAATGAACAAAAAGATAGGATCACAAAAATAAATTTTCATCGCTGGTCGCAACAGAAAGTAATATCGATAAAAAGTTAATACAAAGATATGAGTGGAAAAAAAATAAAGAATAGAACATTCTACAAAGAGGGGGGAAAATGTTCCATTTAAAATAAGGTTAAAGCCATAAATTCAAACGCACAGAAAAAATGCAAAAGGAAACAGTAGAAGAATCAATTAATAGCAATCAAAAAAAAAAGGTACTAACCTCAAATCACTAAAAGATCATGAAGTCTATAAAATAACAATTTTCAATGGCTCGTATCCCATAAAAAACAAGAAGATTCAAGACTATAAGATGTTAGTTCTAATAGCATACTAAAATATTTGCAAATAAATGTATTTATTGTAAAAAAAAAAGAGTAGGTTCAACCAAAAATATTGTGTGAAGTTCCAAAAGTAAGGGGGGAGGAGTTATTGCTATAACTTGATAAGATTTATTTTAAATAAGCATATACAAAGAAATATATGTTGTATATTTAGCATTGAAATTAATCACAGATGTAAAGTTCTGTAAAATTTAAATAATAAAAGTGTGAAAGACTACCATCAACAATAAACAATAACGTTGTTTAATAGCTGCAAATCACCATAGTGATGTTTTTAATTCCCATGTGATTAAACTAGTATAAAAGTAGCGCCAATTAACATGGCGTACAGGAAATGCGCCACATCAGGGCACTTTAATCAAGGAATACAGAGATGAAAAGATAAAAATAAAATAAAAATGCATTTTAACATTAGTATTTATTAAGTGTGGATTCATACTAAATATATTGTAATAAATACTGCAACTTTTAATATCATTTAGAAAAAACAGCAAATTGCATTTTATACTACTTGAAATGTGACAAGTCAATTTGTAAAGGAATTTTTGAAGCTTCCTATAGGGCATTAGAAATGAATCGCAGATATAAGATACCAATGTCATAAAAATAATAAATAAGACACATCAAACGCAAGCCAAATTTTAAAAAATGTACATAGTATAAATAGAACACGTTCAAATTTTCTTTAAAATCTTTTCAAATTAAAAAAAACAGGAAAAATAATCTTTTCTACTTCATTGAAAATATAAATGTACAATGGCCCTGACCGAAACTTATTTGGGCCGCTGATTCAGACAAACATGCAATACTTAAATGGAAGCTGCCAAAGATATGAGTATAGGAAATTTGATGCATAAATCAAATTGTAGTCATACGATAATGATTTAGATTAATTTTTCTGAATTATATTCATGTGTTATAAACAAAATAAAAACAAACATTTTTTAAATAGCTTTTTAAAAAATATTAACTGCACATTTTCAAAATCTTATGCTATTTTTTTCTTTGTTTTTTGTCTTTTTAGCACAACTTGCTTAAATAGTGAGAAGTGATCTCGGTGACAAAATAAAACTTATATATCTATGTCAGTGTTTCCCAACCTGTGGTACGCGAGTTGCTGGTTGGTGGTACACGAAAAATAATCAATATTGGCGGACATTAAAAAAAAAAATTAAATCATAAAAATATAGAAACGTTTTTTCCTATAATTCATAAAAATTATTTTAATTAATATTATACAGTAAAGTTGTTAATATGTAGAGTCAATAACGATCTTTAATGTTAATGATAAAATTGAAAGTATGATTAAGAAATTAGATTTTTGGGAACAGTAATATATATATATAAGTATCGAAAACAATCAACTGGAAGTATTCGAAACTCTACATATATTTTTTGTTTGAAAATAAGGTTAGTCTGTCTCAAGATATACGAGAAAATATAATAGCACATTTAACAGGATTAAAATTGTCTTTCATGGAATATTTTCCAAAACCCGAAAACACAAATGATAATTGGATTTCAAACCCCTTCTATGCAGAAAATTTAGAAAAAGCTACATCATTATCAATAAAGGATAAAGAAAATTTAATAGAATTATCATGTGACAGAACTTTACAAGTAGAATTCAAACGACATAATCTAATTAATTTTTGGGTTAAACATTAAAGAATATGAACAACTTTCTGAGAAAGCTCTTAAATTATTATTACCGTTTACTAGTATAGAATTAGTAGGAAGAGCTTTTTCTTCATATATTTTTTTTAAAAAATAAGTATCGAAACAGATTGAACGCAGCTGTAGACTTAAGGATATACCTCGCATCTTTTGAACCAAATTTCAAAAAATTAT
Organism: Epiperipatus broadwayi; assembly: GCA_028023455.1. NCBI lineage: Eukaryota > Metazoa > Onychophora > Udeonychophora > Euonychophora > Peripatidae > Epiperipatus > Epiperipatus broadwayi. The sequence goes on from JAQFVV010006306.1 coordinate 3,820,709, forward strand.
ATTGTTCGAAACAAGCACAAAGATCTCATTAAATTTATTTTATAAAAATATTTGATTATGATAAGAAAATATACTAATTGTTTTTTATAATTTTGTGCTTTTATTAAAACCATTTATTAGTAAACGAAATATGACAAAATAGTAGATAAATAATGAGTTGGATCAAGGCAAATCAATCTAAATTATTTAATTTGAAAGAATGTATCAGAAAAGAATCATGCCCAGAAATTAGACTCTCATTAATTCTTGATCATCTATTATGGATTACTAGATGTAAGCTAGTATTTAATCATCAAAATTTTAATCCTATTAACTTCATGCTGAACAATATAAAGAAAACAAGAACAAGAGATAGCCTGATAACCCCTGAGGTTATTTTTACCATGACTTGGGATATGCTGGATTTATCCTCTCCATGGCCCAACCAATAGCAAGATGCTTCAAAAAAGAGAAAACAGACTCAAATTCGGGAAAACCAAATGAAGGAATGAGAAAACACTTTGAACAAAATATGTACTAAATAACCTTTAATGTAATAATGTAATCTTTAATAAATTATTTTGGAAAAAATATGAAACTTTGAACAAACACATACATATAAATATGTTACAGTGAGTTTATAATTTCAGTGAGTTTATAATCTGGCTTGATGTTTAGGCGTGTTTCAATGTAATTTGTCTCATTATGAGATGTGAATACATAAATGGTCACTCTATAATATTTATAATGCAAATAAAATAACACACTCGCAATAACAAATTTCACGAAATACAATCATTTTTATGAAGTGGTACAATTTAGCGTGATTTACTACCAAGTAGTACGCGAGCCAAAAAAGGTTGGGAAATGCTGATCTATACAAATAGTCTTACTGAAATTCATGGAAACTTATTATTTTAAATCATTTAGAAAGCATTTTGATTAATTTAACAATTTCTCTTTGAATATTTTTGACACTTCCAGTTTCAGTAGCAAATGGAGAATGACCATTTTAAGGACAAACAAATTAAAACGATTTAAAATCTAGTATTTCACAAGAAAGGTTAGAGTGTCAATGATTGCAACTGAAGATAATATTTAAGAGAATCTAGAAATAAGACAAACTTTAAGTGAATTTACTTCTAAAATCCAAGAAAAGTAAAGAAGTTTTTAAAAAATCATTTCTTTCATTTTTTTTCTCATAAAAATTATGATTCTCATCATTGAGCAATTTTTCTAATTCGTACATCTCTACTTATAATAATATATAGTACACAGCCAGTAATTGGCAACTCATGAATCTGTAATTCTATTCTCTGAGCATATTTTGTGATTTTTGCTTTGTTATTTGTTAATACAGTACTGTATATATATTTCAAAGAACACAATTTTATATAAAAAATATTTTTTGAATTTTTAAACCTTTAAATTTTAATTACATTTTATAAAAAAAGTTAAAATTGCATCAGGATGTCAGAGACCCTAGAGGCAGCACTGCGTAAAATCCTGAAAAAACAATCTGACATTTACATTCGCATTCAGAGAATTCATTCTGAAATCAAATTATTTATACTTCAAAAATAATTGATTATTCTAAAGTCAATTGTTAATGCAAGCCATTATTAAAAAATATCATTAAAATGCAATAATAATAATAATGCAAAAAATTAAAGCAATTCATTTTCAAACCTGTGAAAGAAAATGCAGTTCTCAAGTCTAGAGTCAACTTAGAAAAACATGCTTTCTGCTATGAATAGATTTTTTTCTATTCGACTTAATAAAGACACTGCTATGGAATATCATTTGCAGACACTTATGTATGTATTAAGTTATGCTGACTTATAAAATACACAAATAATGCATATTTATTATATGAATGACATTTAATTATCTTAATTCAGGCAAAACTCTATACGTATTGCCACTCAGTGCAAGCCAGAGTAATCAATGGATGCCAGAAGGCTTGTGCGTAAAATTCCCATCTAGTGCACACTCATCCAATATCCCTAGACTAGTTTCTGGCTCGGGGCCTTCGTCAGTGAAGAGCCTTGGATCTGAGAGTACTGCACCTAGATCTTAGAATCTACCCTGAGTTCAGACCTATATGACTATATAAGCTAATGAGCTTGGATTGAAAATATTATACTGTTTTCAATTTAAGACTCATAGTTTTGTAGGTAAGTAGAGAAAAAGGTGGCTGCTGGAGGGTTGCATTAGATCCTAAGATCTAGGTGTAGTGCTCTCAGATCCAAGGCTCCTCACTGACGAAGACCACAAGCCTGAAATTAGTCTGGAGATATTGGATGAGTAGGCCCTAGATGGGGATTTTATGCACAAGCCTTCTGGCATCCATTGATTACTCGGGCTTGCACTGAGTGGCAATACGTATAAAGAGTTTTGCCTGTTTTAATAACAGTTATAAGCAAGCATAAAAAATGGTGGTCATGTGATTTATTAATTTAACTATCTTATGAAAATTTAGTATTAAAGATATTTTTAAAGGTAAGAAATGAAATGTTATCTATATCTTATTTTGTGCTTAGAATGTTTACAGATTTTGTCACAAAATCTCACTATTCCATACATATAGTAATTATGCAAAAAAAAAAAAATTAATTTCCATACAAATTTTAAATCTATAATCTTTTAATCAATCCTCATTAAATATTTCATTAAAATTTAAAACAAAAAATTGAATCGTGCTCAACCAAAAAAAAAAAAAATGGAGAGGATTTAGAATGTACTGAATCATTTTCAAGTATTTCTGTTAATTAATAGAGTAGTAAACTGTCCATCCTGCAGCGCCACCCAGTGCAAGCCCTAGTAATCAATGGATAAAAAAAGTATATGCATAAATTCCCTATCTATTGCCTACGCATCCAATATCTTCAAACTAGTTTCTTGCATCCATTGATTATGAAGGATTGCAGTGGGTGGTATTACTATATGGTGAGTACTTCTTGTGTAAGTATAGAAAATGGTGATTATGTGATGTTTTAAATATTTCTGTTTTATGTAAATTTCATTAATTGTGAAATGGTTTTTTTATTCCTAAAAACTCTAATATTAAAAATGATTATACAGCATTATTAATAAAGATACGAAAAATTATTGACAATTTTAGATTAGATCAAACTAATAAAATTTCTCTAAAAATTATTTTCTGCAATTTTCAGCATTATTAAATGTTTAGATTGAAAAAAAGGCACAAGATTGTTTTTATAACCCTGATGAATTTAACAATTACTGTCTAAGAATATAAAAGCGAGAAAAAGGATAATTATATTTAATCTAAAATCTGCTTTAAAAAATATGATAAGCAGGAAATGGCAGACATAATATTATATTTAAAGAATTATGCCTCTATGTTTAAAAAAAACTTTTTACTTAATGAAACTTTACTTCTGGATCGAAAAATAAAACAAAAACTACAAGTCATAGAAATAACAATGAACAAAGTAAATGGAAAATACAAAAAAATAAACTGAATTTGGTTAAACATTGATATTATTATATTTTTGCAAAGATTAAAGAATTTAAATAAAAATAAGATGAACACATAACAAAAAAAAAAAAAATTGATGAATCACCAATTTTTGATTTGATACACCATGAGATTATAGAATACTTGAAAAAAATTCTAATTCAAAATAGGATGATGAAATCAAAAAATTGATTAGATTATTAAAGAAAAGTTTACATAAACCTAGCAAGAGGTATAGAAGAGATTTTTGATTTATAATGAACTATTAATGGTTAATATATACTTTTGTTTACTTAAAATAGTTTATTCCCGCTAGCACAATGGATAGGCTAAACTTTGTTTTTTAATATCATGTTTTACTCAATTATTCTCCTTCATTTAACCGACTTTGATACAAATAAAACATTATCAAAGTAAATTATATGTGATTATCAATAATAAAATTATGCAGCGATAAATAACATTAATCACTTTCCAAAAGGGAAACATGAATTCTTAAATATATAATGTCAGATTTTTTTTAAAAATGCCCTTATTTTAAAGTAATTTTTAGTATGAATTTAATACAACCAAAATATTTCAAATAGTGATCAACTCTCCCTTATTTTCTGGGAACTTCCATATTAGTGCTAATTTTTTTGATCCTTTTGGTTCCCATTTTGATTTATCTGTCCGCAAAATTTAAATTATATATCAATCACGCCAAATGCATTGTTATTTCTCTTGAAAATTGCAAAATTTAAATTATATATTATTTATACCAGATGTGTACAAATGCAAACTGCCATATTTATTGTTAATTTAGACTTAAGAGATAGACATTGACAAATATTGAAAATGGTTTATATTATATAAGAAAATTTAGTATATACTACTCAATAGTAGAATATCAGTTTCCACATTGTAATATTTTCTGTTTTTGCTTTTTGCCATGTTTATTCTCATGCTTTTTTATCACAGTGAAACCATTTTCATGATTAGCGATAGCAAAAACTTCATTTAAAAAGAAAATTAAATATTTGCATTTATTTGAAAAAATGAAAATAATAATATTCGTATTAAAGTTGTGCTCTCCAACATATACAAAGTTTATTGTATACCTTATAAACAGGAGCTCATCATCACACATACAGTAGATAGCATTTTTGCTCAGAAGAAATTAAACAAAAAGAATAGGACGTGAAGATGTCTTCAAATTTACATTTCTTTTTTTTGGGAATGGCAACAAAAACTACAAAAATGTTGCAGGTAAGTTAGCATTAGTTTTCCATTTTGTAAAATACATCACCTGCAAAGGCATGAATTGTGCAAATAAGTTATCAAAAAAATATTTTCCATAATTCTAATTTGATTGAAAGGCTACCCTGTGGCTGAACAAAGGCAGAGATTATTATGAAAAATATTCTAGCGCTAAAGAGTGTGCAAGACTTCATCTATGTATTAAAGGTTCCAACATACCCAGTGATTATAAGGTCTTTTGGTCCTCTTAGTAATGTCTAAAATAGGCTCCTGAATTTTCTGGAACAAGCTGATGAAGCAGCTAATGCTATCTATAATTTGAAAAAGTCTTCATTTAATACGCACAAATTAGATGAAAAAAATCTAAATTTTTCTTGTGCAGGTAATGCAAATGTGAATTATGGTTAGCATAATTTTGTGTTCAAACTGCTTTAGAAAAAAAGAAAAAATACGTTTAAAACAAAATTTTTAAATTATATGTTGCATAATGTCACAAAATATACTTTTATATTATATAATTCTAAATTCTTTTCTTCCTCCTCTGTTTTTGCTGTCTTCATATATAATATTGAATTTCAAAAAACTCACACACTTCACTTTTTAGCAAAAAAACTTTTATTATTGATAACAGTTTCGACTGTACCATAATAAAAGTTTTTTTGCTAAAAAGTGAAGTGTGTGAGTTTTTTGAAATTCAAAATATACTTTTGATAGATAGATGTAGATACTGAAATGATCATCTTAAAAATATATGCATATTTTTTCATATCTGTAAAAATAAGAATTGAAGTTATTCTTTGACTTGGTTGATTGGTTGGAGATTATTCATCATATATCCATTCCTTGACTTTCTCTAATATCAGTTGTGTATTAAGAGTTATTCAAAAGGTGTGAATGATTTTCCAAAAACATTAAAAAAATTTTTTTCAGTGACGAAATTTCAGGAAAAAAGTGCATTATAGTGCCACCCCCAACCCCCATATTGGAATGCTACATATAAATTAATGTTTACATAACAAACTCAGCATAGAATAGGTACAAGTTTTCTATTACTATCACTAAAAAAATTTTAAACTGTCCGAATCCCATCTCTGCAAAAAAAAAAAAAAAACACTAGGAATAATTTTATTAATTTTTATGGTTACATACATAAGTAAGAATTTTGAGTTATCAAATGCAAATCCTGACCATTGTCTTTTGCTATTAAATTTAAACGCATAACTTTCTTTTAGATATTTGCAAATCATTGTAAAAAAATTAAATCTTGATTTTGTGAGGACAACCTATGCAGAATATTTTGGTGCAAAAAAGTTTTGTAAACATGGGAAATCAGAAAATATAAAATAATATTGGATCAATATTTACAATGATTTAACAAACCAACTAATTGTTGTTTTTTTTTTCATGTATCAAAGCATCAGCCGGGAAGCGAAACCGGGACAACTGCTTGTAAGGCGGCTGTGCTGATCACTCGACCACCAATGCTTGACAAACCAACTAATTGTTGTAACAGCCTTAAATAAGCTCTTTAAATATTTAGACTCAAATATGCATACTGAATTTTTCACTTATGAGCAATAAATGGACTAATCAGAAAAATCAAAGCAGCTTAGAACTTAAGTTGGGCTAATAATTGCAACTAATTATGACTATAGTTGTATGGTTTTTGAAATTTTAGCAATATGGTAGTTTAAGAAACATGTAAATGTTTATTCTATGTTGTGACTTATATATTATATACAATGTAACTTTTAATATTATCCATACCATGAGCATTTGCTGAATTGGTACCACACACCAAAAATGTGCAAAATTTATAATGACATTCCCATTAAATTCATAGCTAAAAGTTGATCACCTTAGATTTAAAGATTCTACAGTGACAACTAACTTTATGATTAAATCCAATTTGCTGTTTATAGTACTCAGGGCGCAAAATATTCAAGAGAACAATTTCGAACGCAATTTAATACCAAGATTTTACCCCTTAAATAATATTTAATAATCTATAATTAATCACGTTTATATCATTAAGCTTTTGTCTTCAACCTGATATTTTTGTCAGTAAATATTTTTCAAATCTAATTATCAGTATGTTTAATTACTCTAGTTATGGGTTTGAGAAATTAAAAGAAGGGAAATTTTTAATAACATTAAGGGAATAATCGTATTTTTTTTATTGCTTTTTACCAAAACAAATGAGAGGGTTAATAACTACATTATAAAAATTAAAATGTTTGCATTTCATTTCAACCAAAGAACTACGACCTTTAATCTCTTTTATTTATCTATACAATGAATGCACGGTTTCATTAGACTTCAAAAAAAGAAGAGAAATATCTATTTTGCAATTTATTTGTGGGGACAGGGAGTTAACAAATTGCCACAAGTGAGAAAATATTGCTTTCAAATGTCAATAGATTACACATTGTCTACATTAGAATATAGTTTAGAAACATCTAAAAAAAATTAAAAGTACATCGATTTACTTTGAAGGGTAAAAAATGTTTACAATATGGTTTTCCCCTTTACTTTAATTAATTAGTTATCGTATTACTATAAAATATATTAAGTTGATAACAATGAAAATTATAATAATCAATTATAACAATAGCTAATCCTGAAATGCTTTTAGTTCACATATAAAATTTTATGCACATCAGACTTAATGTCACAAAAGAAAACAAATTAAGAATAGTCACATTACACGCAATATAAACAATTTAAAATAACGTTCAATAACTCAATGCACTTTTTTTTAATGCTAATTTTTTTTTTGGCAAAAATCAAATATTCCTTATAATGAATAAAAAAATAATTAAATAATTATAAATGTAGCTATAATTTTCTTATTAAAACTGCCAATGCACCGACTAATTTGTAAACAAAGTTTGAATTATATTTTCTTTAAAAAACGTTTATTAAAGCTTCCAATAATAAGCTGATAACGTTATTTCTTAAATTAATTATTTGAAATGAAAAGTACGTACCTTCTGCAAAGCTGACACAAATATACCCTTCCACTTGCTGACATTCTCCTCACTTTCAAAATCATAAGTCTGTTCAGAAGAGGAAAACATGTCCACAGGGTCGAACAATTATGGCTTCTTATTATGCAGCCATTTTGTTTGACCCGACCAAAGTATGTAGGGTGGTGCTAGAGTAATCAAAGTGTCTGCGAAAAAGTTAATCATAGATCTATCTATAAGTGGAAAACATGCGTAAAGTATTTTATACAAATTTGTGAAACGGCATACCATATATCTTCGTTTTTTAAAATGCTACTCAATTTCTTTTTTCTTCCGCATGCCGAACAATGCATAGGAAAATATAAGACTTATATTTTGAATTGAATAAACCCTTGGATATGATTTTTTAAAAACATTTTGTGCTTGCGCGCCATCTATTATTATATAGTTATAATGCTTACTTTAAATTCTTTTATTATTTTAAATAAAATACATACTCAATTTATCATGTTATTTTGACTTGCATTTAAGTTTTTAAAATGATAAGATTTTTAATAACCTTTGAACAGTTTTCTATCCAAAAAGGATATTGGCTTCAAAATCATATTTTTATATAAAAAATATAATACTATATTTCAAACTTTTCCAAGAAAAAAGTTCACCTTTCAAATAAAAGTCATCATTACAACTTATTTTTGAAAATATTATTGTGAATTGAAGAGAATACGGTTTTACTTTTTAAAAAAATAAATTTTCTGCTAATTAAATAGTTTAGTTAAGATAAACAAATAAAATGTATTTTTGAAAAAGAATAAAATTACATAATTTACAAATATTAAATGATAGATAGGCTGAGATACAAAATAGAAGTTATACTTTATATTTTTTTAGATCAAACTTTGTTTTGTGTGATGATATAGTTACACTTTTCTCAATAGAAATATTAAGCACTTCAATTTTTTATAATGATGATTATGTCTACCTCTAAACATAGGTGATGGATAGAAACGTGTTTTTCAAATATCAGATTATTTCAAATATGAAGAGTAATTTTGAATAGCCAATAAATAGTCACATGATTAAGAGTATTTTCTGCTGCTTTGTTGAATAAGATGTTGACTCATCAAAACTAAATACTGTTTATTGTTTATCCTACTATTTAGAATCACTTGGATTGGTTATAAAGCCATAGTCATCTCCCTGTGCTAATTGCGACAATGGGATGTGTGTTTGTGGACCATACTTTCTTACTTTTATTATATCTGAATCAATTCTGACTCAAATATTTTCTTTCTTTTTTTAAAAAATTTCATTTGTTGTTATTATTATTACTGTATTTATATTCCAAAAGGAATTTTGTCGACAATTCATAGAATATTCCAGTTTAAATATGAAAACTATAGAGATACAATTTGACAATTTCTGCATTATTTATCAAGTTTGTTGAACTGAATAGTAAAACAACATTATATATTAGTAACAAACCATATTATTATTTAATTAGTGAAATAGTTAATACATCTAGCTATAGCTCAGAACAGCGATTCCCATCCTGTGGTATGCATATCCTCAGGGATATGTGGTGGACTAGTTGGGGATACATGAAAATATTATTCATAATTGCGGAAAGCAAAACATAAAAAATAAAAACAATGTTATAATTTAGGTTTACAAAGAGATCTGTAAGCACAGATAAATCACATCCAGATGTCTCATCTTCATATAAGAAAAAGAGCATTGTTTTGAAAGCTCTTATTTGAAAAATCATTATTAAAATTTTTAAGTGTAAATTTAAATTGAAACACTTCAATATGGTGTAAATATTACAATACAAACATATCAACTTTATTTTAATTCTTTCATTTGTATTTTTTCTTTGTAAAAACAAAACAAAATATTACAAATTTGAATGTATTGACTATATTAATTTACAATTACAAAAAGCTCTAAAGATAAAAGCTGCAATCGATTGTATTATTAGGAACATCTTTACAACTAATTTAAGAAAACAAAACAATGGAAAGAGTAGTAAGAATGGATAAAAGAAAAGAATAATAAGCCTATTGTATATATTTTCCCTCTAAACATCACATGATCACAATCTCATACTAGCACATAATTGTTATTAAACAAGGCAAAACTCTCCATACAGTAATGCCATCTTGTGCCAACCAGAGTAATCAATGGATGCCAGGGGTTTGTGAATAAAATCCCTATCTAGTGCCTATTCATCCAATATCCCCAGATTAGTTTCTGGCTTGTGGACTTCGTCAGTGAAGTAGAGTTAAAAGGTGGCTGCTGGAGGGTTGCATTAAATCCTAAGATCTAAGTGCAGTGCTCTCAGATCCAAGGCTCCTCATTGACGAAGACCACAAGCCAGAAACTAGTCTGGGAATATTGGATGAGTAGGCACTAGATAGGGATTTTATGCACAAACCTTTTGGCATCCATTGATTACTCTGGTTGGCACAAGATGGCACTACTGTATGGAGAGTTTTGCCTTGTTTAATGTATTTTACCTTTTACTGTTCTTCAATATTAAACTTTCAAATTATCATTAAAATATTCTTGTCAAACTTAAAAAAAAAATTAAGAGCTTTCAAATTGCTGTTTAGCAGCCATTTATACTTTCAAATTTTTTCAAATACATGTATGCTTTCAAATAATTACATCAAATAATTTGAAAGTATAAAGTGGTTTTAAGAAGGCTTTTTTAAATTCAAATGCTTTCAAAACTGTGTATGTTTTTTTTATATATATGGTGATGTGACACCTGTGTATTATTTATCTATGCTGTTGTAAATGTAATAGCTTGCTTGGGAAATGAATAAAAAAATAAATAGACATAAACAATGAGGATTGTCAATTCCTCAACAAGCTTTGTGATAAATGCTTAGCCAGAGCCAGCACTAAATATCTGTCAGGAACCCCCCCCCCCCCCAAACCCCTGACCATGGTTTCATGCTTTGGCACTCCTCAGAGAAGTTCTGGCTCTGGCTAAGCATTTATCACAAAGCTTGTTGAGTAATTGGCAATCCTCATTGTTTATAACTTACAAGCTTAAGAGATAGGGTCATGTGATATATGACTCTTATTTTGACAATAAATAGACATAGCAAAACTCTCCATACAGTATTAACAACAATTAATGTGCTAGTATAGGAAATGTGATCATGTGATGCTTAATAAATAGACATGTTTCTATAATTTATTAATAATTGGGTGTCACTAGCCAATTATCATGTTTCACATTCCACATGTGTTTCTTAAGGAGCAATTAAAAGCAGGTAATTATTTTTATTTTTCAATTACATTTCATGTGATTTAAGTGCTTAATTTTTTTTTTTTTCAAATAATTTTTTTAAACATTACTTTGTCTTCTAAATGGATAAGCATCTGAAAACAGGAACTCTTAAATGAGCTACAACTAACTTTGAAAATTAACTCATTAAATCGCAAGTACTTTGAAGCATCATGATAATTTAGAAGCACAAGGTGATAAGCATGTAGTGATTGGTGGGCTTGTTATGGTAAAAAATAAAATCAACATTATTAAAAAAACTCCAACATCTGTGCTTTCCCTGAAAAGTGGAAATATTAGGATGAATGCTTGAAATATTAGGTTTCATTCACAAGAGGTTCCGACTATCCAAAGCCACTACTTGAAATATCAGTTTTCATTCACAAGAGTTTCCGACTATCCAAAGCCACTACTTGAAATATCAGTTTTCATTCGCAAGAGGTTCCGACTATCCAAAGCCACTACTTGAAATATCAGTTTTCATTCGCAAGAGGTACCGACTATCCAAGTCCACTGTGCTTCATTTGTGGAGAGATATTATCTAACAGTACCACTAAACCATCTTTATTAATGCACTGTTTACAGGCAAAACATTAAAAATATATAAAAAAGAGGTCAGTTTTTTGCAGTGACTAATAAGCAGCCTGAATCTAACTTCTTTTGTGTTATCCACAAACAAAGACAATGAAAGGTGTATTGCTAAAAGTGGTAAAAATCCTACAATTGCTAAAAATTTGACATCTTCATGCATCAAAGATGTTGTTTAATATATGTTCAGTAATGACCATGTCCAAAAAATTAACAATATTCCATTCTCAAGTAATAAATTTCTCAGAGAATTAAGGCAATGCCTGATAACGTTGAATCAACAGTAACTGAGGTAATAAAAAAGAGCCTCTTCTTTTCTATACCAGTGGATGAAAGCACTGATGTTTCTAATTTGTAAATTTTGCTTATATTATTGCAAGATATTTAAATAATAACGTTTTTGAGGAAAATCATTTATTGTGCTAACCCCTTTCAGAAAGATGTACAGGCAAGAATACATTTAATGGCACTGAGGATTGTTTTTGTAAAAAGGAAATTGATAGGACCAATTGTTATGGTATTTGCACTGATGGTGGAAAATCTATGTCTGGCTATGTTGTATCAAAGAAATCATTCCCTATGTAGCTTGGAGTTATTACTGTTTATGCAAACAAATCCTTCAACAAAATCTCTGCCATATTCATTGAAGGAGGTGGCAGTCAATTTGTAAAGCTATTAATTTTGTTAAAACCAGTTCAACAAAGTTTAGACTATTCAACTCATTGTGTGAAGAGATGGACAGCCTCCATACAACATTGCTTTTCCCACTGAGGTGAGGTGGCTTTCATGAGGAAAAGTACTCACACGATTGTTTGAACTGAGACATGAAGTGCAAGTTTTTTTTTTGAAAACCATTATTTCGAATTAAGTTCTAAGTTTCAAGAAAATGAATGGCTTCAACAACTTATGTATTTAAACCACTAAACATCACATCATCACCATTCTTTATGCTTACACAAGCTATTTACACAGAGGCTAAACTCTCCATACAGTAGCACCACACAGTGCAAGCCAGAGTAATCAATGGATGCAAGGTTTGTGAATAAAATTCATATCCAGTGCCTATTCATTCAATATCCCCACAAGCTAGAAACTAGTCCAGAATATTGGATGAGTAGGCACTAGATAGGGATTTTATGCACAAACCTTTTTGCATCCATTGATTACTCTGGCTTGCACTGAGTGGCACTACTGTATGGAGAGTTTAGCCTCTGTGTAAACTTACATATTTGTAATATTTTTCCAGAAATAAATAAACTTAACTTAGAATTGCAGAACATTTCCATAACCATCTTTAAAATGTCCAACAAAATCAGGCTATGAATAAGAAATTACATTTTTGGGAATGTTGTATCGATAAACAGCAGTGTGAAGTTTTGAGACATTTCACACTTTCTTATCTGGGAGTAAGTTGAATTTCAAGAAATAAAATAATAGTATAATAGATCAAAAACAAGGCAAAACTCTCCATACAGGAGTGCCACCCTGTGCCAATCAGAGTAACCAATGGATGCCAGAAGGCTTGTGCATAAAATCCCTATCTAATGCCTACTCATCCAAAATCCCCAGACTAGTTTCTGGCTTGTGGCCTTCGTCAGTGAGGAGCTTTGGATCTGAGAGCACTGCACCTAGATCTTAGGATCTAATGCAACCCTCCAGCAACCATCTTTTATCTCTACTTTGGATGAGTAGGCATTAGATAAGGATTTTATGCACAAGCCTTCAGGCATCCATTGATTACTCTGGTTGGCACAGATAGGCACTACTGTATGGAGAGTTTTGCCTTGTTTATAAACAATTATGTGCTAGTTTAAGAGATGGTGATCATGTGAAGTATAATAGATCATTTAAAAGGACTAAAGATGTCATGCAGGCAATACTTTCCAAAACAAAATAGTGAAAATAATTGGATTTCAAATTCATTCAATGAACTATTCTTTCAACAAGCCAGTAAATTATCATATAAAAAAGAAAAATTGATTGAACTTTCGACTGATTCTTTTTTACAATGTGACTTGCAAACAGAAATTCATTGATTTTTGGGAAGCAGTGAAAAAAGAGTACACAAATTTCAGTGGTAAAACATTAAAGTATTTATTACCTTTTACAAATATATAGCCTGTTGAATCATCCTTTTCATTCTATGCCTTTATTAAGAATAAACAGGCAAAAACTCACTATATATATTGCCACACACAGCAAGCAGCAAGCTAGAGTAATCAATGGATGCCAGAAGGCTTGTGCATAAAATCCCCATCTAGTGCCTGCTCATCCAATATCCCCAGACTAGTTTCTGGCTTATAGCCTTCATCAGTGACTAAACACCATAAAAAACTTAATGTGGCTCCTGATATAAGATTATATCTGTCTTCATTTGAATTTGATTTTAAAAAAACTCAGCTCCATGAAATAAGCCAAGAATTACAATTATAATTTAGCATTGCAAACAATTGCTAAGCAATCCAAATTTACTACTAAGCAAAAATATGTTGCTGAACCAACTGCTGTTTGGAATGTCACACCATAACTTCAGAAAATTTGTACTAAATGAACCAGACCTGACAGCTAAAATAGCAATTGCAAAGTGTATTGTGCAAGAGATTATGTTAGATAATGCATCAGAATTTCAAGCTTCAGTGAGTGTGCAGAACAACTCGACTTGTGAATAAAGTGCAAGCAGTTAACACATCTATGAAAGCTGCAAAGAATAACCTGATTTGTTATTGTTGTGGTATGAAAGGCCACATTAAAAATTTTTACAGATCTAAATGAAAAAGTGCCTTACATGTAGTGTAAAAAAATATTTGACTTATGTCCGCCATCAAAAAGGTGAGCATAAAAACTAAACATACATGAACTTTAAATCAGGGGGAGGTGGAATGAGAAGAAAGATGTCAAAAAAAAAATGACATTGGTAATGGCTGTATTATGTTAGATGTGACCATAAGTGAAATGAAAAAAATGTGGAAGTTGACAGCAACATGAGATTATCAACATTATCAGATAAAAAAGTTGGAATATTATTAGCGATAAAAATAAAAGCAAATGGAAGGTGGAAAATACATTACGTATTAGCCATGGATGTAAATGGTAATAAAATAGACATATGCAGTAATGTAATGGTACAAGTAAAGTTTAATGCCAAAATTAAAGTGTGACCTTTATTTATATTGAGAGGGATATAAACCTTTTCTAGGGAAAAACTCGTTCAGACCTCTCAGAATTCTAATTGAGAGAATGAAAGAAGATAATTTACAAGAATATTACAAAATATGGGGGGGGTAAGAGACAGCAAATAAGCATGTTAACAATATCAGAAAAAGGAATGGCAGTCTACAGTAGATTTGTGTAAGAAGACATTTCGATCATGAAGAGAATCAAAACAAAACCCTGGCAGAAGATCATATAGATTTTTGTGATCCTCTGAATGGATACCTGATTCTAATTATCGTAGATTCAGATTTTCATTGGGCTGAGTACAAATTTGTAACAAACACTAGCAAGGAGTGTGCAATTAGAGCTTCCAAGAAGGTTTTCGGAGCCAAAGTTAAACTCTGGTATCCAACAATGGAACTAGATTTACCTCTCTAGAGTTTAAAAATATTTGGTGAATAAAGGAGTACACCATATTTTGACTTGACCCTGTACCTGGAATCAAATGGTTAGACTGAAAAAACATCAATAAGAGATATTAAAAAAGCATTTGTAGAAGTTATGTTTTATCAACCCTTCACCCCAAGTATGTCTATTTTGAAAGTGATGGAAGAATTACTATTGCAGCAAAAGTGTTGCACTTATTTATTGAAGATGTTGCCAGTGGATAGCATAACTAGAGAATATTTTAGATTAGGATCGGAAAAAGTTTTAATGGGTGAAACAGTATTGATCAGAGTTTGTTAAAAAGGAAACGGAGTATTGGTGTCATCACTGAGATTGTATCTGAAGTCATTAGAATAATCGAGCTGGAAAATAAATTACATCTGGTGATGCTAATAATCTATGTTCGCATCTGTGTGATAAATCAAATATAGTTAATGGTCAAATGTACACTAGTCAATACAAAACTGGACTCTAGTAAAAATGAAGAACATGTTGGAGTCTCCTCAGAATAACAAAACATTGAAACACCCATGGATAGTCCAGCTTATGAACTAAATACCCAATTAGACAATAGTACAACAGAACTGGTTTGTTTCATCATCAAGACTGTCAGATCAAGTAGATATAATTGCCAATTGTAATGGCAAGAGACTGTACCTCTTCCTAGATGTATGAGAAATCACAGAACACTTGAGAGATTGAAGGCCTATTTTCTAGAGTGAAGGGAGGTGTGGACTATCTGTGCACATACATATATGTTTATTATTAACCATTAGAAACCGGTCAACACTTAGATAATCAATAGATAACAATGGCAACCTCTTTTTAACCACAAAGGTGGAATCCTACCTTTAATTATGGTCCCATATATTTATATAGACACTAAAGATTGCAACTTGACCACAGGGATTGAAATTATTGATACAAAGAATTATAAATAAACCTCATTTAACAGGTAAATAAAACCTGTTTTGAATGCAGACTAATAACTAATCAATTATAACATTACAAATTGCAATTATAATTTCAAATTGCACTTACAGTATTACTTAAAGAATAAACCCATTTAGGGCTTGAGTATTGTTACATTTATTATTTAAGTAACTTTAAATGCGATTTAAAAATTATAACTGCAATTTATAATGGTTATAATTGACTATTTATTAGTCTGCATTCAGAACAGCTTATATTTACCTGTTTAATGATGTTTATTTAAATTTCTTTGTATAAATAATTTCATTCTCCATCATCAAGTTCCAATCTTTAGTGTCTCTATAAATATATGGGACCATAAATAAAGATGGGATTCTACCTTTATTGTTAAAAGGAGGTTGCCTTAACAACAGTTTGTGATTGTTGATTGTTATCTATACTGGGTTTGTCTAAGTGTCGGCTGGTAATTAATGATTACATATACATATGTACACCTTTATTGTTAAAAGGAGGTTGCCATGACAACAGTTTGAGATTGTTGATTGTTATCTATATAGGGATTGTTTAAGTATTGACTGATGCTTTGAGCATTATTACACTTATGTTTATTAATATCAAGTGATATAAATATAATAAACAAATTATAGTAGAATAACTCTACAAAATTAAAAATGCCTATATAAAATTAAAACATAATTTCTTTGCTATAGCCAGCTTACGGCTTCTTCCACCATCTTGAGTAGTATTTAAATCTCGTTAAACTCACACAACAATAACGTTCCCACACGAATGGCCAATTTTCCATAAATTGTAAATACTAATGCAATTACACCATTTATTCAACACATTATCTGTACTATTTATAAAATATGACTCCTTAATTTTTCTTTTTTTTTCAAATCATTTTTCACATGCAAAACAAAAACACTATCAAAGCCAAATTGTCCACTACAAATCACTGCATGTTCTGAAAAAACAGATTTATACCTATCCACAGAATAACATAACTTATTATGTAATAATTCATGCCCCCGAACTCTCGTTTTAATGCACATTTAGTCTCTCCAATGTAACTATATTCACAATGACATACTACTTTATGTATAATATTACTTCTGTTGATTTTACCAATACAATATTTTTTATTAATAACTAACCTTCCAGTATTTGCATCAAATTTAAATGCAACATTAAGATTGGCAGATACCAATGATGTAATCATACTACACCAAATATCATTTACGTAAGGCAATGCTATCCATCTTTTATTTTCCATATTATCCCTTCTCCACCTATTTCCAAACTTATATAGTGCACACTTAGGTTTATCAAAAATATATGAAGTCAAGGTTGTGAATGAAGCAAGTTTGGCAAATGTAAATAAAGATGTGACAATTTGCCATAGATAAATACTCTTCATGTAATAAAGATATATATGAGAGCTAGTGACTTGGGCCAACTGATGAGTGCTGGTTCAGCATGAAATGCATCTTGGGGGACATTTATCTTTTATTGTATCTTTATTTATATGAAGAATAAAAAAGGAAGTATGGAGATGGAGATTATTAAAGTAATCAATTATTCTTCTCTATTACTTTCTTTGCATTTCTTCATATATTCATATATATTGCTTATAATAACTCCTGTCATATACACTTTAATGCAAAAATTTTTTTTAAATAAAACTTCTTTATTTTCCTGACAGTTTCGACTGTCCAGCAGTCTTCATCAGAGCTTTCTCAATTTCTTTTACCTTTTAAAGCTCTGATGAAGACTGCTGGACAGTCAAAACTATCAAGAAAATAAAGAAATTTTATTAAATTTTTTTTTTGCATTAAAGTGTATATGAGAGGAGTTATTATAAGCAATATATAATGCACACTTATGTTTATTATTCTAAATAAAGTTTATTGCAAAGTTGTAATCATATGCAGACAATGCAAGATTATTATTATTTTCATTAAAATGACTGTAGTAAAATGAATAATAAATGAGACTGAGATATGTTAATTAGATTTATTATGAAAATGACCTGATAACAGTCAATATATTGCAAGTGGAATAATAATGAAGTTCTTGCAAAAGAGAAGAAAAACAATGGGATAAGTCAGAGCCATGAGTATATATCTAAAATGCACAGATAAGTGAAATTGCTTAGCCTAAATAAGACTGATTAAAACTGATGTTAAGGCATTGACTGATGAGTTATCATATTGTGTGTGTAAGGTACTAATTAATGGAACTCAAAATATAGTGACTATATGTACAGTGTGTGTGGATAGTGATCTATCCCCACAAGTCAATGGTTGTTCATTTTTCTGAAGTAAAGTCAACATTACTATTTATTATTATTCTCATTTATTTTAGTATTGATGAGTTTTAAAGTTTGTCTTAGAGTTTCTTTATTTTAACTTTGATGCTTGCCCAGCTGGTATTATTGAACATACTCCCAAGTACACAGAAGTTGCATACATTTTAATTTTATTTGACATCATTTTATATATACATATTATACACATAGATATAGCACTCTCTACTCTTCCCTCTAAAAATCATTCAATTATTTTAAGTACAAACATAGTCCTTAAAGTCATTCTATGTTAGGCTTCTCAGCTCTCTCGCCCATTTAGATGGCAGTGGTCACTCTTTCTACACTGCTCTTTCCCTATCTTCTTTTTTAGTTAGTTCTGCACTGTGTGATTCCATTACAGGTACTTGTGTCAAACCATCTGGATGGTTCATCACACTAGTACACTCAGTTTTGTCTATTAACTTGGTTTCAAACCCCTCTTGTTGAAATTTCTGATGGTATGCCATCATAATTATTCTCTTTCATGAAATCCCTCACTTCAGCTACTGGAAAACACATTCTTCCATTCACTTGCTCAAATGGTTTACTTGGGCAGCTTCTTAGATGGTTTATATATCATCTCTTCATTTTATCAATCTTAGTACTTTTGACAATAATTTCCTTGCAACTCCTCTTAGCTACTACTGTTTTCTGACTACATCATGTATCCATAATGTTTCTCTAATATTATATGTCGTATTATTTTCCTGAAGGTATATGATGATAGTATATTAGATGTGATATGTTGGACTATTTCCATCATCTATCACTAAATGTTGAGTGTATAGAACATTTTAAATTTTATTTAAACCTTTTAAATACAACTTGTAAGCAATAAATAAACACCACAGGTTAGTAATTGCACAAGGTTTATTCTCCACTCTTCTTCAAGTGTTTCTGATCTGACCAGTGACAGTAGGCATATAGGAGTCAAACTCAGATCTTTAGATTCCCGAATATCGAATTTAAAGCAAGTACTCTAACCGAGCCTTTGACAGGATAGCTCAGTTGGTTAGAGCACTTGCCTTAATCTAACGATGTGAGTTCAACTCCTATGTCATTAAGGTCACTGGTCAGGTCAGTAGCACTTGAAGAAGAGTGAAGAATACTACTACTCAAAAGGTTGTCAAATTACTAACCTATGTTGTCTATTTGTGTATTATTACTAACAAGTTGTTTTTCTATACATTCAACATTTACTGATAGATGATGGAAATAGTCCAATATATTATCACATTTTTGTGTCATATTTTTAAAATTATTCCCTTTTCTTGATCTTAATAGGGACCAGTATTGATATACAAGTTCTGAATTTCTGTCTCATTAGCTTTTAGCTGGCATCTTTCTAGTTATGTGGATGGTGTAAAATCCTGATAAAACATGATTGCCATTAAAGCTTTGGTAAATATCCTTAAATTGGGTTTTATTTAACAATAGCTTCAGTTGTTGCACTGCCTTTTCAACTAATCTGTTAGACGCAGGATGATACAGTGGTGTTAAAATGATCATCCTCTTACTAGCTAAAAAGTATGTTAAAAGCAATGACACAAATCTGGTCCTGTTGTCTGCAACAATTATTTCTGGATATCTATAACATGCAAACACTTTGTTTAATACTCTAATTGTGTTCTCTGACTCTCATTCTTAACAACTCTAATATTTCATCAATTTTGATCAAAAAATATATCCACTGAAAGGTCCAGCATGATCCCAAATATATTCCCTGCCATGGTTAATGGACTGGTGACACAATTCCAATTTCTTGGAGGTTAGCGTACCAATGGATTGACAAGTTCTACAGCACTAGCTTACTTGTTCAATATCCCAGCTTATATCAAGCTACTACACATGATCTACTTTTGTTCTGATGATGCCAAGATGTCCTTAATATTTTTTCAATTTAGGTGCATTTTTAACAGTTCTTATTTTTTCTGAATTCGAGTACTTACCTTTGTTGATAATAACATGTTCCCAAAACTTAATTTTTGTAGTGAACCATATACATCCATGCACAAAATTTCTGTGAAGCACAGACTTTGTTTATAAATACTCCTAATTAACTTTCCACTTCAGTGACTATCAAAATATCATCTAGGTAAGGGTTGATTCCTTCCACCCCTGAAACAAACCATTTATTTTAACTTGAGATGTGTTTGTGATGATAATTATTTCGTATAACTATTACGCTTAAATCATCCATATGAATAAAAGAGTTCAATTGCTCTAGCTGTTACTGGAATCTGGTGAAACACATACCGTAGATCGTTCTTAACAAAAGTTGATTTTATTTGCAGCATTGGTAAGACTTCCCAAATAATAAATACAAGGTATGCTCTTTTGTTTATATAATTATTCAGGGTTATTTAATTATTGCCACATAAACTAATAGTCCTATCCTGGTTTTAATATTACGATGATGGGTGTTGCCCACAATGATTCCTCAATAGATGTTATAATACAACTTTTTACCAAGTCTTTAAATGTATTCCATTTTGTTTTTCAAAGCAAAATGGAATTTTCATATTCTGCAAACAATAGGATAAGAAGTTGCCATTAATTTTATGTTAACTGACTGTGTATTTATTGCAGCAGAGCCTGACTTGAACAAATGTGGATACTTTTTGCAGACTTCTGATTCCAGATGTACTCTATTATTTTTATTCTAATTTCTAATGATTTAATTACACCCCAGAATTGGACTTAAATCTCTCTTCACAATGTACAAAGGTATATATTTTGATCTCATATTTACTCTCACTGTCAATGTCGCAATCCCTTGTATCTCTATCGGATTTCCATTTATATCAGTCACTATAAAATCAGTTTCAACTCTAGATATAGCCTTTTTACATTTCCTTCTGATATTTGACAGTCTCTTTGAAACATAAGAGACACACCTTCTCTTCTGTCAATCTCCATTCTAACTTTCTGTTCTCAAACACAAATGGGATCCAATTCAATGTGATTATTGCCAATATTAGTTATCTTTTTGACATTAGACACTTTTTTGAATTTCTCTCCTCTTGATTTATAGTCCAATAACTTGCCTTTACAGCTTCTCTGCTTATTATTACAAACTCATGACAAACATCCCATCACATCACAAATATGATGTCATATTTAAATTACGTTTTTTTTATATGGCCTTTACTACTGGAATGATAACGTATTCAGGCACTATACATATTCATCCAATTCTTAGTCTCTGCTCACGCTCTGTTTACAGACATTATTAGTTTATGTTCTTATTATTTTGAAACTCTATTGCATTATCCAACACAGCCTCATAAGCTATACATTTTTCATTAGCATGAGTGTAAGTTGATTCAGTTTCACTCAGCAACAGTTATCTTAGCTTGCTGTCACTCATCCCTCATAATAACTGGTCGAGAAGATGTCATTCAACTTAATACTGAAATGGCAGGCTTTGGCAAGCATACACAATCCTATGTCATATTGCTGTAGATTTTCTCATGATATCTACTATTTATAAACCACAGATATACCATGTGTTTAGATGTAGTAGGCTTGAAATGCATCGTTATTACACAGAGGCTAAAGTCTCCATGCTGTAGCACCACCTGTGCAAGCCAGAATAATCAATGGATGCAAGAAGGTCTTAACATAAAATCCATATCTAGTGCCCACTCATCCAATATCCCCAGACTGGTTTCCAGCTTATCACTTTCATCAGTGAGGAGTCTTGGATCTGAGACCACTGCACCTAGATTACTCTGGCTTGCACTGGTGGCACATGGAGGAGAGTTTAGCCGCTGTGTAAACGCTTGTGTAAGCGTAAGAAATGGTGGTCACATGATGCATCTTTATTAACTTCTCTTTTACTTCTTCATGTTGAATATCTTCTAAAACTTTTGGATCACTCAATTGCTTAATCATCTGTGATACTTCTTCACTTGCCATTCACCTCAATGGTGCTACTTTTAGTTTGTTATCAATAATGTTCTTAAAAAGCATATACCTTTCAACATGTCTAATGTAGATTTACTTTTCCATTGTGTTGTTCATATCAATGTCAGTCATAGAGTTATTTTGAAGTGACATTTTGTTTCTATTTATAACTCATTATCTTTTCTTTACTATAGTTCTTTCAAAGTATCAGATTGTATCTATTTGCTATATCGAGAGATAATCTTATTGTACCTATTTGCTATATTGAGAGATAATCTTATTATTATCAGCTGCATATGCATCAATATTTAATCTAAAATAAACACTCAAAACAGAAGATAAAACGTAACACATCAGAATTTATTAACTCTATATAAATGAATAAGTATAAATCTTCACCTATATAACTAGCTTGCTTGAAAGTTGTTATATTAAATTCTGTTGCAAATATGATTATATACGCCCTCACTGTAGATATTCATCATCATCTTTATAGTTTAATTATACTACTCTACTCTCATCCTCTCTTCTCAATACTGGACACATATTCAAAGCTGCAACTCATCTCCTTTTGATTATTTTTAGTAGTTGCTTTATCTGCACTGGTATAATCTGCATATATCAGCATAAAGAGTGGATATTTGCTTAATTAGCATACATTTGTATACTATGCATATTTGCATACATTAATTTACTAGAAAGTCCAACAATAAGGGTGTTAATCAATATCCGGTCTCATTATTTGTTACAAATATTTTATTTGACATCACTTTATAAGAATTAAGCCATCAAACATCACAAGATCATCATTCTTTATGCTTACACAAGCTGTTTTTCAGAGGCAAAACTGTTTGATGGTTTAATACCAATCCTGCCCAATAGGATTACGGTGACTGTGGTTATAAAGAACTAATGACACTAAAAAGTATGGATGCTGAACTGAGTTCAGATCTATACAACAATATAAGTTGATGAGCATAGCTTGAAAACATTATTGTATTTTTTCATTTTGGACTCATAGCTATAGTTAGATAAAAAGTAAAAGGCGGCTGCTGGACAGTTGCATTGGATCCTAAGATCTAGTTGCAGTGCGTTCACATCCAATGCTCCTCACTGATGAAAGCCACAAGCTAGAAACTAGTCTGGGAATTTTGGGTGAGTAGGCACTAGATAGGGATTTTGTGCACAAACCATCCTGCATCCATTGATTACTCTGGCTCGCATTGAGTGGCGCTACTGTATTGAGAATTTTGCCTCTGTGAAGCACTTTATATGTACATATATACACATAGTTAGTCAGATGTTGCACTTTTATGTAAAATTTACATAAATAATTTGGAAGAAATTTGGAATTTTTAATTTTTTTTGGTATGAAAATGATTCCAAAATTTGTGTGTTTATACAATCAATAATGGCAATCTTTTGCAAAAAGATTTGAACAGTTTTCTAAAATGTACTAATATGGAAAAATGTCCATTTCTTATTCCAAGAAATCTGAAAGTTTAAACTTTCTTCATTATATATTGAGTGCTTCAAAATAAAAGATCTTGTCATTTTATTTACTAGCAATAAATCTTTTCACTATCATGACAAAGTATTTGATAGATAGCTTTTAAAATTGTGTTATTCTAAGGCAATAAAATTTACTTCTTTCTTTGGTTCTGCCTATTTTGGAATATGATTCTGCTGTTTGAACTCAAGTTCCAAATGAAATATTCTTACAATTGAATCAGTCTACAAGAAATTTTCCAAATATATTAAGCTAAATAACAAGTCTATCTCTATCTGTTATAAGAAAAATCAAAGATGTTAAATTCTTATATAAACTTATCATTCAGAAAATTATTTTAACAAATAAAATTTCAAATGCCACTCTCAGATCCATGACTCCTCACTGATGAAAGCCTGAAGCTAGAAACTAGTCTGACAATGTTGGATGGAGAAGCACTGGATTGGGATTATGGCACAAATTCTTTTAGCATCTATTGATTATTAGAACTTATACTAAGTGATACTTGTACCGAAAATTTTATTTCTATAATTGCTTACGTAAAACATGCACCTCTAATCTGTTTTATATTAAGGTTTACCAAAAACCTTTCTTTGTTTCATTTGTCTAATACTTTAAACAATCACAAAAAATATGCCATGTAGATATATACAATTTAACATTAATAGTAAGAAAATCAAATCATATATCACATGACTTAATTTAATAAGTTTGAACTACAAATGTAATTTAATGAGCATGCTAATAGCACTTAACAAACTTTTCTAAATATCATATCTCCAAACTGGTTTCAAGTTCTGGCTATTGGTAATTAGAGAGTTGGATTCGAAGACATATAGATGTCTGAAAATTTCAGATTTTCTACTTAATAGTTAACAATTATATAAATTTTGGGCTTAAGCCGGTATTTTTAGATCTAATGTCTGATTACCCTAGAAACTCACTGATGACAGTCAGCAGCTTGAAACCAGTCTGGGGATAGGGATATTTGGAAAAACTTGCTAAGAGCCATTAGCACACTCATTATATTACAATTTAATATATACATATTTGCTTCTTTATATTATTTATTATGGTGCAGTTCTGTAATTAGCTTAATACTGTAGTTTTTATACGATAAATAAATTGAATTATTATTATTATCACCATCATCTTTCAAAAGACTTTAAGTCCTGCCCAATTGGTAAAGCATATGACTTGGTGATTGGTAGGTTCCAGGATCAATTCTGGAACTCACAGATCTGTTGCCCAAACTTCTTATGAACTCCTTAGTAATAAAGCCATGTGAAGTTTATTGGCTTAAAAACCAATGCTGCCCAATAGGATAGTGGTAGCTATGGTTATTAAAGAACCAAAGACATCAAAATGTCTATATACTGAACTGAGTTCCGACCTATATGAGTATATAAGCTAATGAGCTTGGATTGAAAATATTATAGGGTTTTCAATTTAAGACTCATAGTTTGTAGTTAAGTAGAGATAAAAGGTGGCTACTGGAGGGTTGCATTAGATCCTAAGATCTAGTTGCAGTGCTCTCAGATGCAAGTCTCCTCACTGACAAAGGCCACAAGCCAGAAACTAGTCTGGGGATATTGGATTAGGTAGTAGATGGGGATTTTATGCACAAGCCTTTAGGCATCCATTGATTACTCTGGCTTGTACTGGGGGGCACTACTCTATGGAGAGTTTTGCCTGTTTTCATGACTTCAATAACATTGGACTAAATTGACTGTTCCTAACCAGCATGTATATTACTGCTCTACATGGTTTGGTGTAGTTGGTAGACCACCAAACTTGGGATCTCCCAGGATCAATTCTTGTGCTCAAAATCCTTATAAATTCTTAAGCAAAAAAGCCATTTGGTCTTATGTATATTAATCTCCAAAAAACGAAAGGTCTTAATGTGATCACCACACTATCTAATATGGAATAAAAAAAATCTGAACACTTTGAATACATTGTTCAAATGTCATATCTGATATTGCCTTCAGAAGTGGTCTCCAGATTCCTTCACTATCTAATTGGATTGAGCATTCATTGCCACTAACCAATGTGTAAGCATGTGTATAAAATCCTATCATTGGTTAGTACAGGCCAATAGGCAATGATGCTCTCTGAATCTAATTACTCCCAATAAGGTAGTGGATCTGGCAATAAATAGTCAACCTTTTTGGAGGCAAGGCAAAGAGACTGAGAGTACTCTCAAACGAAACCACTTTCATCTGCGGAGTTTCTACTATAATCATTACAATATGTCTATGCAGTTAGGCAAGCCCATGACAGAATTGGAATCTGCTATGATTACAGCTGACTTGAGGCAAGCTGTCCAACAGCCAGAAGAGTCTTGACTAGAACTCACAAGGCAAGCTAAGATATACAGCTGAGAGTTGTTATTCAGGCATGACCAGCTCATTATTGACTAAGTTATGCATAAAATTTTATTTATTAATGGTATAACATATAAGTATATTTGTTCTAATAAATTATACATATTAACATTGTGAATGTTCATATTTTTTTGATATTACTGTTGGTTTGGGTCTGAAACCTGCAATTCAGCCAAACACAACAGATTTGGTGCAGTCGACAGAATATAATCACTAATAAAATAGATGAAGGCATTATTGTGCATATCAATTTTTAATAGAATCTTCTAAAAATGGAAAACACAAATGAAATCTCACAGCAAATCTATACCATTCAGCTTCTTTCAAATGATAATCTGCTTTCCCAAAACAAAAAAATTATACTCATCTACCTGTTTCAATAAAACTTCTTTTCTCTGGAAGACATTTTACTAAATGCACTTTAATTTTGACAAAAATAATTCTGCTCAATAATTCTATAAGCTCTAGTTTTTAAAAATTTATTGAATATATTATTTGGCTAATTTATCAATTATTGTAATTCCTTACATAATACTTATTTTACCTAGAAATATATATATATATATAATTTTTTTAAATGAATAATTGTGTTGTGCACGGTCATATCACAAGCTATAAAAGCAACATTACCAAATCACTCTTACTTAATGAAATTATTCTTAAGTTATAAAAAAAAAAAAAAATTAAAAATGGAGTATTATAAAGTTTAATTTTATTATGGTTTAACTTTTTTTAAAAGTAAATATATAAGACAACGTAAAAGATCTTATTGATAAAGAAAATTAAGTTTACAATAGTTAAGAAAATAAGTAATTATTTTATCTAGCGCCATGTTTACAATTATATTACATTCAAATATCAGCCTTTCAAGCTAATTGAGCACGCGCCTTTTGAGAGTGTTAAATAAATGAATACTTTCCTCTTCAATCCAAGATATAGTATTTATGCAGGAATAAAAAGGATCCTCTTATTCCTACGACTCAAATGCTTTTATATGAGCAAATCTGAAGTACTGTTGAGGAGAGCGTGAGTAGAATTTGAGTCGTAGGAATAAGAGGATCCTTTTTATTCCTGCATAAATACTATATCTTGGATTGAAGAGGAAAGTATTCATTTATTTAACACTCTCAAAAGGCGCATGCCCAATTAGCTTGAAAGGCTGATATTTGAATGTAATAGTTAAGAAAGTACTTTAATGAAAATCATATGGTATATAAAAGAGAAAATATTACCCTCCAAGATATAAGGATAGTGACAACAGTAAATATTTTTGAAGTATTATTAATTGGTAATTCTACTTTCAAAATTGGACGTTTATTCACACCCAAAACTGATTTTCAAAATATACATTGTGGACTTAATCAGTGAAGTATTGAATAGTTTCATGCTCTTAGATCTAACCGCCTATTCATATAGAAAGTAGGTTGAAGTAAAGAAGGGTTCCCCTCTTTTCTTCCAAAGCATTTTCATGCGCATATTCTGGAGGTTTACAGCCTTAGTAAATATTACATATCAATTACAAAATTTCAATCATAATACATAGCACAACCATGGAATTACATAAAAGTAACATGGAGTATTTCTATTACATTACATTTTTTTAAATTACAGTTTTCTCTGTTAATAACACATTAAATTCAGTAGTCCCTCTAGGGGTCATATCAACTGTCTAGACTAAATTTTATTATATAGAAATCAATTAAATTCTTATCCATATAATCTTTCTCTCTCTAGATGAACAAATTTCAATTTATACATAATTTGTTTTAAACTTATCAAAACTGAACTTTTACTTCCACTTATAACATGGCTGCTCAGTTTGTAAAGACAAAATCATAGACGTAACCCATTTGTTACATCTGAGTATCTTCAAACCACAACACATCTCTCAATATTTTATTGATCAAACGCTATAACATCTAAAAATAATTGGTAATTCTAATAGAATATTTATATATATATATAAAGAAATTGAGTACTTTTAAAATTTACTCCCTCCTGTATATTGCTATAGTGTAATTTTCACTACACCAACCTTATGGAAGGTTAAACTGGGTTACTATCTGCTTTTAATACCATGTAGAAGGGTGTAATTATAAACAGACCAAAGATATATGATCCCAAGGATACATATCATGCTGAACCAGCACTTATCAGTTGACCCAGATCATAACAATTGACAGATATCTTTAGCATTGCTCAGTGTATATATATATATATATATAACCAATTACTACAGCATAACTCAGTGTATATATATATATATATATAACCAATTACTACAGTTTAACTGACAAATGTCAAATTCTCTGTTCTCATAACTTGATCACAAACCACTTGTTGGATGTAATAATTTTTGAGTCATTCATCAGACTAGAGATTATCCACATAATGAATAGTATTTCTGCAATGTAATCTTCACTGCACCACTCATGCATGATAGAGACTGACTTCTATCTGCTTTTAACATCTTGGGGTGTAATCATAAACACATGGCCAAACATCTGCAAAAAAGATGTCTTTGATATGTTTATGATTAAACCCCTCTGCAGGATATTAAAAGCAGATAGAAACCAGTCCCTCCCTACCTTGCGTAAGTGGTGTAATAAAAATTACACCACAAAAATATTATTCATTAAATAGATAATCTCTTAGTCTAATAAATGACTAATAAAAGCTATTAATTTACTCTCTGATGTGTCAATATAAAATCGATACTGAAAACCTGATATGAATGTTTTATTCAAATGTTCTTTAATATGTTTCTTTTTATATTGTAATAAATTTGTTGACAACTATAATATGAACTAGTAGTAAAGAAATAGTCATACAGTGATACTTTTCCAATTTTTTTTGTTTATAATTCCACGTTAATTAACATAAAAGCCAACAGCATTTGAAATAAGCTTTTCTCATATACGAAACTGAGTTAAACAGTTAATTATATCTAAACGTACACTTTAAAACCACCAGAATAACACATGATCATCATTTTTTACGCTTACACAAGCCATTAATAATAGCAAACTCTTCATACAGTAGTGCTAGCTAGTGCAAGCCTTAGGAATCAATCGACATAAGGTTGCACATATCCCTATCTAGTGCTTACCCATTCGATTGCCCCAGACTAGTTTCTAGCTTGTGGCTTTTATCAGTGAGGAGCCTTGAATCTGGCCGCACTTAGATCATAGGGTATAATGCAAGCCTCCTGCAGTCACCTTTTATCTTATTAGTTAACTATAAAGCTTTGAATCCAAAATGAAAACACAATAATGTTTTCAATTTGAGATCTAGATGAGTGCTCTCCGATGCACATCTCCTCACTGATGAAAGCTACATGCTAGAAACTAGTTGTGAATATTGGATGAATAGGCACTAGATAGGGATTTTATGCACTAATATTCTTGTTCATTGATTACTAAGGCTTGCCCTACTAGATGGCACTACTTTATGGAGAGTTTGTTATTGAAGTAAACAGATTATTGGGTGAGAGTTAATTTATAATAATAGCAAGGAAATTAGTTTACTGTGTAAGGCTCAAACAGGATCTCTAGCAACAAAGAAGTATACACATAAATGGAAAAATGTGGGTGATTTAGTATGCAAGTTGTGTAAGGAAGGCATAAAAAATATTAGGCATCTGTTAATTGAAGAAAATGCCTGCAAGCAAAGGGTTCAAATAATGAAGTTGTGGGCGAATAAATATACAAAGTGATTATACAGAAAGTGGGTTCTTGATTTTTATGCTGGGTTTGGGAAAAAGTAAGTGGGGTTTAGATATAAAGGCCATGGAGTTGACGAAGATTATGTTGGGAAATGGGATGGCGCCGGATAAAGAATATGGGAAAAACAGGGTGGGGAATGGAAAGGTAAAGTGGCTAACAGATTTCTCTGGGTGTAGAAACAAAGATTCCTGATTCTGAAAAAGGAGAAGTCACAGTGCATCTCATATTACTAGGCCTAATTTGTCCAGCAATCAGTCTCATAAAAAACCTTATTTTTGCTTTAAAAAAGGAAAATGCAAATATGATTCTTATTTAATGTTTGCCTAAAAAAATAATTATTATGAATACCATATGATGAGAATATTTCCCAATGTGCGCAAAAGTCAATTTGTTAAATTTCACTATTTTCAAACTTTGAATTATTTTTGTTTTATCGAGTACTATTCTTTTTTTTTTTTAAAAAAAAAAAAACTAGAAATATAAAAGCTGTATCTCAAAGCAACATTTGTGCAAATGAAATAATTTATAAAAATTCTTATTTACCTAACAAGGATTTTATGCTAAAGAATAAGTCGAACATGTTTCAATACAGTTGACTGCTTGGAGTTTTCAATTAAGCAGATCTATACAAAATTACCAAATGATTAAAAAAAAAAAAATTTGCATCATATACATAAATCACAACATTACTCTTTTTCTTTAAATCTGTGTTCATTAGTTTGGCCAATAAGAGAGCCACCTTTTATTGTGCTCTACAATGTTACTACATAAATTATCAAATATTGTCAATAGAGGGCAGATAATTTATTTATAGCAACAGCTGGAGAATATTTGTTTAGAGATATGGATGAGAAAAGAGTGAGAGTGCAGAGAGATAGACTTAATTGGATTTGGAAACAAGAAAAATATTGCTGATTGGAAAGTGATCGGATACACCGACATTTTAAATATAAAAGAACACATTTTTTTTGTGTTTACTGCAAGGAGGTCTTAAAACTAAGGCATAAATAGGATTAGTTGGATTTTAAGTTTGCTATTAAATTTTTTTTTTAATTTGAGAGATTTATTTAAGAAAGAGGATAGCGATTGAGGTACGAGTTTAGGGGAGCATGCGTTTATCGGTCACCAATTAAAAAAAAAATTATTTTACCCCCTTTTATATAGAGGTTTGGAGAGTGGCAGAAAAATCATAAATTTAAATATTAAGGGAATTAGAAAAATAAGAAAATGTGGATTGCATTTATATTCCACAGTGAATGATGGTCAAAAGGAAATTAGGAGTGCTTTGGTAGTGTGTACAGTATGTGATAAGATTTTCCACCTGAAATGCATAAATAAGACTAGGAAAGAATATAAAAGATATATGATTGTGTAGATCATGTATGAATGTGATAAAAAGAGGTGAAAAAAATGGGTTTTTAAGTATAGATAATTTAAAGAGAAAGACAGGAGAAATGGAGAAAAAATGTAGATAATGAAGCTAGAATGGAGTTTATATTTAGTGGAGTGACAAGAAATATGGAAGACAAAAATAAGTAGTGCAATGAGAATAGTTAGGCAAAGAATAAGTAAAATAAAGGAAGAGGTAATAGGTGTAAAAGTAACCTTAAAAGCATTATACATGAAGTGTGAGCAGATCAAAAAATTAATGAATAAAAACGATAAGGAAAAAAGTAGATAAAAATTGCAGAAGGTAGTAGAGAATGTTACAGAAGTAGGAAAGTAAACTATAAAAGTCTTTATAATGGATTTGCTAATTAGAGGATATGGAGATGTAATTGTAAGGGAAAATAGAAATAGATGAATATGTTTGCCTGGAACTAGAGTTAGGGAGCTTTACACACAAGGTAAAGAAACAGGGATGTAAAGATGTTTATGTTATAGAAGGAACAAATAATTTATCAGAGCCATTGAAGAGAGTAATAAGAATTGATAAGGTTAAAGAGTAGAAGTAGTGGGACTACTACCAAGATTCGATAATAGGTATGTTTGATAGGGCATGTTCTATTAACGAGATTGAAAAAATTGTGACAGAAATAATGTTAGGTTTGTGGATGTGTGGGATTTTTTTTATTAGTAAGAGAGAGTTATACAGTAAAGCTGGATTGCACAGAGAAGCATTAGGCGGTTTCATCTATGAAAAATATTGTACTTTGGAAAACTTACAAAGAAGGGTAGGGGTTTAAATTACAATGTTATCAAAAAGATTAAGAATAAATAGGATGTAAGAAATAAACAAAGGGTAGCTGATCCAGATATAAATGTAGAGAATGGGTCTGCAAAACTAATTTAATATAAATGTAGAGAATGGGTCTGCAAAACTAATTATAAATAGAGAAAAAAAAAAAGAGTCAAAGAATTTATAAAAAGGTAGAAAGAAAGTGTTAAAATTGGATATTTGAATATGTAAAGTGATAGGAGACCAGAACAGTAGTTGGAATTAAACAAGGCAGTTAAAAACGAAGAGCTTGAGATATTAGCAATAGTGGAAGCACATCTAAAAGAAGAACCTACATTGGAAAATTTGGCATGCAAGATACAAATGGAAAAGAAGAGTTAATGTCAAAGAAATATTTAAATACTATAAAATGTCAAGAACAGTTGTGATTAGAGATGAGATGGTGGCTATAGTGTATAAAGCCACTGGAGATAGTGAAACTATAATGGAGTGAAACAGTAGCATATATGAATGCCTAGTTAAGGATATAACAGTTTAAAAACAGGGAGAAGAAAATAATGGTCATAGAGAATATGAATGGCATATTGAAGAAATGAATAAGAATGGATAGCTTTTGAAAAAATTTTGTCAGAGTGAATTTGAGCATTAGAAACTTATCAACTATTTATGAGGGACAATACACATGGTCTAGAAATAGTATATTTCACACAATAGATTAGGTATTAGTAGAGAAACAGGGAACGAATAAAGTATGGAAAATCAAAGTGTTTGATAATAAAGAGAGAGTATGTAATTTCTTTATAATAGAGATGATTATTAATGTGATTGAAAATAATACTAAAAGTAGAAAGAATAGGGAAAGATGTGGATGGAGAGTGAATGATAAGAATAAATTAGAAGAATATGAAATAAAGGCAAAAGAGATTGTCGGTGATGAATATAAAGATTAGTGTGAAGTAGAAAAAGTAGCAAATAGGGTTTTAGGTGAGAATATTCAAAAAAAATAAAGTAGAAAAGTGAGAATTAGTAAAAATGTAAGAGAGGAAAAAAGCATGCAGAGAATATAAATGTGCTACTAAAAACAAAGAAAGTGAAAAAAATGTTAATATTAAATGGGAAAACTATTTTTAAAAAAAGAAGTTGGCCATAATAGATAATTAAATAGAGAAAATGAAATTAAATAGTAAATTATTGGAAGATATTAAAAGTTGAAGAGATGGGAGTAAAACATTTTGGAAATATATTGAAAGAAGAAATGTAAGGGAGAAATAGTATTACTAAATGATGAGGAGAAAGTGTAGCTCTAGAGAAGAATTAGAGACAATTTTAAATAAGTATGTAATGAATATAGAAAAGATGTTAGATGTGAAGGACAGTGATAACAAACATAAAAGCACATAGTAATGGAAATATTGGTTTTACAGAAAATCAATTGAATGGGGTAGAGAAATTAAAAAGCAAGAGGTTTAGATGGATGTGTAGCAGAGATGATAATGAATTTGGGAAAAACTAAATCTATTATCATGTTTTAATAAGATGGCATAGAGAACAGAATTTCCAGATAGCTGGAAATACAAGAGTGAGAGTATTATTTAAAGGAAAGGGTAAGGACATAGAAAGATAAACAATTATAAAGCGCAAGCTGAAATGTCAGTTTCATATAAAGTTTTCGCATATATGATGGTTGGAAGAGTGGCAAAATGGATGGAAGAAATGCAAAGATATTTTAGAACATATAGGAGATAGTTTAATATAGTCACACACCTTATAAATATGAGTAGAAATACAGGTAAGAGTTATATATGGTCTTCATCGATATAGAGAAGGCATATGATAGAGTAAATAGATTACGATTAAGTTTAGTAAATTTGGGAATGAAGATTTTAGTGGATCTTATTAAAAGACTGTAAGAAAACAATTACTTTATGTACCAATTAGGAAATATAGAATCAGTTAGAGTTAAAAATGAGGTGGGACTAGGGCAAGGATGCTTTATGTTACTATTTTGTTATAAGAGAGCAATAGAAAGACTAGGAAGGGTAGAGATACCATTAATAGATGGCAAGGGAGTGTATGCATTGTCTAGTCTTTTATGTTGCCGCTGCTATCTTTTTGTGCACAGAAAGCAGGAAAGATATGAAAGTTATGCTGAGGACATGCACAAGGGTGGGTAAAGAGATGGGGATTAAATTTAGTAAAGAAAAAATAAACATAATGATGATAAATGCTGAGGAAAGAGAAATTTTTTTTATTGGGGAATATAATGTTAAATGTGGTGAATAAGTGTAACTATTTGGGAATCGCCTTAAGTAATTAGAGGGATTGCTTGGATGGGAGAAAAAATTGATAAATGAAAAAAAGAAAAGAACTGATAAAGAAATTAAGTGTTTTCATATAATAAATGAGGTAGCAAGAATTGTATGGGAGTGGCATTAGCAGGATTAACTTATTTATGGTAATGATGCATTGTGTGTTAGCAGAGGAGTGTTAGATTACTTATAAAAAGTACGGAAATATTGCAAGACATGCATTAGACATAGATGTGTGGGCAAAGAATGCAATTTAAGGAGAAATGGGATAGTCAAGTTTTTATACGAGATGCAAAAAGCAAAATGAAAATGTTTGGTAGATTGCAATTTATGGATTGTAAAAAAAATAGCCAAAATAGTATTTAATTGGGTTATGAATATAGGACAGGCAAGAAGATGGCGAAAAGGGTAGTACAGTATGCAGAAAAAGTGGGATAATTGTGTTAGGAGGGTTGTCGAGTGTTTTAGTGGCAAGGAATGGGTTAAAATAGATGCATTAATAAAAAATAGAGTTGGAGAGATGAAGAACTAGTATGGATAGTAAAAGTTTAAATATATATAGCAGTAAATGGAATATTGGGCAAGTTAATTTACGATAATAGCAGGGAAAGTAGTACACTGTTTAAAGCTGAAACAGCATAGTTAGCAACAAGGGAATATACACATAAATGGAGGAAGGGGGGTGATTTAGTCTGCATGTTATGTAAGGAAGGCATGGAAAATATTAGGCATCTGTTAATTGAATGTAAATGCTTACAAGCAGAAAGGGTACCAATAATGTTGTGAAAGATAAATATAAACAAAGTGATTATATAGCAAATGAATTCTTGGTTTTATGCTGGGTTGGAAAAAGATAAGGAGATCTAAATATAAA
Source organism: Epiperipatus broadwayi (assembly GCA_028023455.1). Lineage (NCBI taxonomy): Eukaryota > Metazoa > Onychophora > Udeonychophora > Euonychophora > Peripatidae > Epiperipatus > Epiperipatus broadwayi. The sequence goes on from JAQFVV010006306.1 coordinate 3,856,045, forward strand.
GGCCATAGAGTGGACAAAGATGCGATTGCAGAAATGAGATGAAGCAGGATAAAAAATATGGGAAAAACTTTGGATGGGGAATGGAAAGGTAAGGTAGCTAACAGGTTTCTCTGGGAATAGTGGTTCAGAGATTCCTGACTTCGATAAAGAAGCCATAGCGCATCACAGCATTTCAAAAAACTATTCCTGTGCATTACATATGAATGTATTTGGAATATTTAAATAGAGTTAAATTTTCCTAAGATAATTAAAATCGTATTAGATGCTGAAAATAGTCTAACATATAAATAGAACTAAAACACCATCATCGCAAATCTTCAGGAAAACATCAATAATGTATGTATCTTCAACAAACTAAACATATAAAATGTCCGACTTTTCCAAGAAATCATTTATAGAATCTATGATAAGTTATTAAATGATAATAATGACCAAAAAGTAAAAAAAGGAATTTCATTTGATGAAACATTATGGAAACAGAAATGACATGAAATATATTATGATGAAAAGATAATGCACTTCTGAAGAAATGTTTCAAATTAATTTTTCTTTTATATCAATACATTGAAAAAAATATTCAATTTTCGGTAGTCAAGTATTTACCTTGTTATGATGTCATTACACTCAACATTGTTTCTGCCGATAAGCATCGTTGGAAGATTACATGAATGTTGTCATGGCAATGAAGACCCTGACATGCCTAATCCGAGAGATTTGATTTTTTGACCCGCGAAATTTGATTTTTTTTGTCTAAAACCAGATAACTTTTTTTAAAAGCGTTTAAGTTTGTAAACATTTTATTGTATATGTGTGTGAGATCCTAGGAATTGAAATTTTTACACCAATGCATTTAAATAAAGAGTTTTTAACTGAGAATATTTCAAATTTATATTATTAATTTAAAAGAGTTGTAATGCTTCTTTAAATCTATTGCATTACGTCTTTTCTCGCATATATTCTAAGTGGTTACACACATAATAATGTTTACACAATTTAATTATATCATTTTATTAATTTTAAATTTATAACTGCGTATATATTATACGCATACATACATTATTATATTAAATGTGCGCACATATCCACACATGCACGTAAATATACGTTATTACATATCAAAATAAATTTTTCTGATTATATATGTGGACTGTCAGGGGTTGAACTGGTGGAAAAGATACTAACTACATTGGAACATAGTAGGTGAAACGGGATGATGGCTAAATAATACCGTTTCAAGCGGAACCAAAAAAAAAAAAAACGTAATAAGTTTTAAATTTGATTTTTTTTTTAAAAAAGTGAAACCAAAATCTTGCGATCTTTGATGTAACGTCTCCACGTGATATGCGGACAAGTTTTAGTGATTAACTTTGTCCGCAAATCACTGGGTGACATTATCTTAAAGATTGGAAGATTAGAGTAGTATGCCTTCAGGGTAATGACATCACAGCAAGGTAAATACTTGACTAAGTGGGCTGATCGTTTTCATTTTTATATTGATGAAAAGTGAAAAGATAGGCCATTTTTTTGTTTAGTAGAGTATTCAAAATTATCAATTATTTATTTATAAAAGCATATATATGCATACTTGTTTTGATATTTAGTAAAGTCTCTAATGTCCCGTTCCTCCCTATTTTTAGGTTAGTAAAAGAAACATATTTGATTGAATGTAACTAAGGTTTTTCATTTCCCGTAAAATTCAAATCCCGGGATAAAAATGATTCTATTCCCAGGATCCTGAGATTTCCCAAGATCCATTAACAAGCACGAATTAATCCACTTAGTGCATGTTGTGGGTGAAGTTTTTTTTTGATGTTCAAAACAATATAAAAAATTCACGAGTTTTAAAAAAAAGATAATTTTTAATGTGAAAAACTTAAATAAAAAATAATTCCTTATAAACAAAAATAAATTTATATTAATTTGAATAAAATATAATGTAGAAATGAAAATATTAATTTTAAAAAAAAACTTGAGTTGTCAATCGCGCAATCACTTAAAAGATGACCAAATGTTTGTGTTGAAAAGACCAGCTGTAGAGAAAGTTTTTCCGATTGAATTGATGTCGGTGGGATGGTCTCTAGTGCATTATATAATTATTAAAATTTGTGCACTTCCCTGTTGCTTTAAAAATACTGATTTCCTTTGAGATATTATTGATGTTATATATCTTCTGGATTCTTGACTCTAACCTTACTTACAATTTGATTTTCAAAACGTGCTTAAAAATCTTTTTTATTCTTTAAAAAAACTTTCGAACTGTAAAGATTAGTCTTTAAGAATTAAGAATAAAATTTTCAAATGTTACTTAAGCACTTCTTTACATTAAAATATCAGCCTTTCAAGCACGCGCCTTTTGAGAGTGTTAAATAAATGAATACTTTCCTCTTCAATCCAAGATATAGTATTTATGCAGGAATAAAAAGGATCCTCTTATTCCTACGACTCAAATTCTTTTATATGAGCAAATCTGAAGTACTGTTGAGGAGAGCGTGAGTAGAATTCTCACTTTAAATTACTATTTACGATGTTTTTTTGACTGAATGACGATGGTGAAATTACTTAGAATTTACTAAACGTCATTTTTACTGAAACTTAATTATGAGTAAATAAGTAATTATTTTATCTAGCGCCGTGTTTACAATTATATTACATTCAAATATCAGCCTTTCAAACTAACTGAGCACGCGCCTTTTGAGAGTGTTAAATAAATGAATACTTTCCTCTTCAATCCAAGATATAAAAGAATTTGAGTCGTAGGAATAAGAGGATCCTTTTTATTCCTGCATAAATACTATATCTTGGATTGAAAAGGAAAGTATTCATTTATTTAACACTCTCAAAAGGCACGTGCTCAATTAGCTTGAAAGGCTGATATTTGAATGTAATATAATTGTAAACACGGCGCTAGATAAAATAATTACTTATTTAAGCACTTCATTTACTTGTTTTTTTGTTTATACTAAATTACCCGCAGTAATAATCATAATAATAAAATAAAGTACATGTATTCACCAAAAATAACTACAAATAAGGGGATTCCCTGAGTTTGAATTTAATAAAGTCAAATTTCATAACATTGTGCAACATTTTTGTTTACAAATTTGTATTAAAAAGAATTTCAGAGTGGAAAATGAGTTTCATAACAATAGATTTATATTGAAAAGTTTGTAAATTATAATTATAGATAACAGACGACTACAATTAAATATATCTGAATTTTGTATTGTAAATTCTTTATCTGTGCCACATGGATTGCATTTTTCTAATTTTGACCCAAATTCATTATTGCGACCAAAAAAGTAGAGCAAATATATATACTAAAATTTATAGTACGAATATTTTTGATATCTTTAAATAAAGTATAAACAAATAAATTAATAAGAATTAAAGTGAATCCCAGGAAATTTGGTTTATTATAACAGGATTTTTTATCTCTGGAATCCCATTTGAGAATCTCTAAATAAAACTATTAGTAAATCATAATTTACAGCCTTTTGCATTTCTACTTGCTAATTTAGTAATAAATCAAACAAATAATGGTAAATATGAATGTAATTAAGTGTCCTAAAATAAATTTTATATATCGTTTATGTTTATAAGTGACAATCAATATATTGTACCGACGTACATCGTGACAGAGTGTTTTAGTATTTTTTAAGAGTAAAAATATTTAGGAAATTTTGTTTTAAAATCAAAGTAAAATAAAGTTTTAAAAGTTTAGAACAAATGATTAGGATGGGGGAGGGGGTATTGTTAAATAAAAAAAAAAGGAAAGAAAAAGGGGAATTGAAATGAAATTGATTTAATATTACTTTTAATTAATTCGTAATAAAACTAAAAGGAGAATTCATTTTGTCTTATAATAAAAAGATTGAATGTGTGCGTGTATAAATAGATTTTGAAAAAAGGAAAGGAATTTTAAAAGACAATGGAGAGCTAATGTAATAAAACAAAAGATCTAATTAAACGGCTAAGGAAAAATTAACAAAGAAACTAAATATTACTATTCATTTAAACCAATGACCAATAAAAAGGATCAGAGACCTTAAATAAAAAAAACAGAAGTCCAATCGGAGTGAAATAGAATGTACGATGGACCCGCAAGATAAAAAGCGCCGGGTATAAAAAAAAGAGAACTTTGTATTGTTATATTAGATATAAAAGAAATATAAAAAAAAGGTTAATAAATTATTATTAATTCAATTAGAAAATAAAGTTGATCGGAAATAAATTGGATCAAATAAAGTATTAACGAAAGTAGAAAGAATTTAATCGAAAATAAATTGGATAACAAATCAATCGATTCCAGAAAATTGCAGAAGCTATTTGAAGAAAATGATGCGCTGCTGAACCCATCGTATCATGCGGCCAGCCATCTCTGCAGTACCATCAGCAGATAGCTCGAAGGACAAACCATGTTTAGGTGAAGTCTAAGGAACAGCGGAGTGTTCATGCCGAGATCCACAAAAGTTCATATAATATCACAAATTAAGGAAAGATCTATGAGGAATTAGCGCTAACCGGTTGGAACCAACAAATTACAGAAGCTACATTTTGTCATACTCGCGTCAAATCAAATTCAAATCCTAAGTAACATTTCATTTTTCTTATTCTCCAATTCTTGATTTATAAGCCGTGGTAGATAAGTGAATAAAAAAAAAAAACTTTTAACTTCTTATGAACTATTATCTTCAGGGTATAAATTATATTAGCTCCATTGTCCAACTTTTATTCAGAGTTATTAATTGTGTGTGCGCGAATTTTAATTAAATATGTTTTGTATTTTTTATTTTGTTTCAAATGTATTAAAATATTTATTTAAATGAAAAGAGTGTGCGTGGTTGTATTACGAGACAAAACTATTATGTTAAGAAAAGAGAGCGGGGGTTAAATTAGTATTGAAATATTTATTACTAGAATGATCGTATGCTTTTAATACGGTATAAAATGCTCATTTTAGAAAAAAGAGCTAGATTCAAAGTGTTATTGAAATATTTATGCTAATAGAAGGAACGCATACCTTTATTATGAGATAATACATTTAATTCATGGAAATAGTGCGGGGATTGAAATATTCAGTCATTATGAAGTGATTTGAGTTGAAGCTAAAAGAATAGGGAGTATCTTTTGAAATAAGGATTTTGAATGACGCAAATGTTTTATTGTGCAGAAAGTAAAATTTTTTTATAATATTAAGAAATAGAATTTTAGAATGGGTGGATATTCCTAAGACAGCTACAATTCGATGAGCTAGCTGGGATTTCAGGTACTAGATTCATTGCTGGTCGAGCAAGCGTGTTAATTACATCGTAATTGACTGGCACCTAAAGGTTTTTTTCCTTAAAGTAAATAAAATGCTTGGTTGGTCAGTATTTTAATTTAGTAGCTGAGTGTTTACGTTATTGGTGGCTTGCTACCAAATGATATTGTTCACTCCATCTGAGAGACCAGAAATCTTCAGAGATAGAAAAGTTTGTTAATAAGGGAAATACGAAAATATACATATTATTTATTCTTATTAAAAGAGGAAGGTGGGTGGTTCAATATTAAACAAAAGAGTTTATCATTTGAGTTTGTATTTGTTTGCCACAAGTACAACTTTCTTCACATGAAAGTGTTGTTGCTTTCTTAAGTAAAAGTCTAAAGCAGTATAAAGATTTTTGTAGATGTTTATCAAGTATCCTTTCATGAAAAATAATTTGATGCGTTTTTTTAAGCAAGTTTTAAAACATATCATATATATATTCACATACACATACAAAAAAGAATAACGTTTACATATCTCTATCAACATACATATATATAAATATGTCAAACTGCCCTCTAGTTTCCATGTTCAACAATTTTTTACAGTAAAAAATAGACAACTTCTTACCGTATTTTAGATCTTTCTATTTAGAGTTATTACTCTAAATAAAAAGATCCAAAATACAATAAGAAGTGGTCCAATTTCTTACTGTAAGAAGTTGTTGAATTATTCTAAATAAAAAGATCTAAAATAAAATAAGAAGTGGTTCATTTTTTTTACTGTATAAAAAGTTGTAGAACATGACAACTAGAGGGCAGTTCAATTATTATTAAACGAGCTAATTTATGGTAATAGCAATGAAAGTAGTTTAGTGTTTAAGGCTTGAACAGGATCTTTAGCAACAAAGTAATATACACACAAATGGGAAAATGTCGGTGACTTAATCTGCAAGTTGTGTAAGGAAGGCATAAAAAATATTAGGCATCTGTTAATTGAATATAAATGCCTGAAAGCAGAAAGGGTCCAAATAATGAAGTTATGGAAGAATAAATATGACCAAAGTGATTATACAGAAAGTGGGTTATTGGTTTTTGTGCTGGGTTTAGGATAAGATAAGGAGGATTTAGATATAAAGGCTATGGAGTTGACAAAGATTGTTATGAAAATGGGATGGAGCAGGATAGAGAAGAATATGGGAAAACTTAGGGCAGGAAATGGAAAGGAAGGGTAAAGTGGCTAACAGATTTCTCTGGGCATAGTGGCCGAGAGATTCCAGACTCCTTATAAGGAGAAGTGACAGTGCATCACATCACCATTATATGTATTCAATATTAAACTATTATTTATATTTGTGTGTGTGTGTATTAAGTTAACACCCCCCTTCCCAATCACAATTTACCCTTTCATATTCAGAACAACGTAAATTTTAATTAAAATAAAATCCCTGGTATGTATGTGCACATATAGCTGAATGGTACTTGAGTATTAAAGCTGCAACATAGGGAAGATAGGAGGCCTTTTCACACCTACAATGTGTAATGTCGCAATGACGTTAAATTGAAGGAAAATAATCCCTGTGACTAAACGCGATCTTTTCTATCAACAATAATTTTTTTTTTCAACACAATCTTTTTTTAATAACACTTCGACATTTTCAGTCTACTTCTCGTATTTTTCAATATTTGGAAATTACAAAGTACTGAAATGGATGCAGTGCTCTATTTCCAATAAGCAATGGCATTATAATGTCAGAAGATGCAGTACTACAATCGGCATTCACAAGGGGACGTGAAAGTTTGGTGGCTGACTTAGGGAAGCAGACGAATGTTTTATAATGAAAATCGAAGACAGGACAAAGTATCAACGAGGGACAGCATTCTTTTTGTAGTTTTTTTTGTTTAATTTCTTTATAAAAAACATTTATTAGTAGTTTTATGAAAATCCCATCATATTTTGGGAATAAAAATTTTTACTGCAGATCTCCATTTTCTGTGGTAACACCAAGTATCAAAAGTTTGGTTTAATGCGTAAATTCCTGTTATATATTACATGGTAAGTGTCGTAGGAATATAGTTAATGTATTTTTATCTGAATTACTTAAAAATCAAAGTCGTTTACTGTTTGTTTGGCATATATTTAAACTAACTATTTTTTTGATTAATGGCGGCATTATTGTAATATTGTAGCAGCTTTAATACTCAAGTACTAGCTAAACTTAGTTGCATTGACAACGTTAAAGTATAAATTTATATCATTTAAAAATACTAATGAGAATGTTATTTATCGGTTCGGAATAATAAATAAAACAATCACACCAATGAAATGTTTAAAAGACTTTAATAAATAACAATTGATGGTGATAAGGATTGCATGTTGCACAAATCAGATATTTAATGTGGAGACATTATAAAAATATTACAAAAACACAACTTCCCTGATGATCATTGACAAATCCAAACTGCTCAAAACTTTCAACTTGGGTTAATTTGATCACAACCAAGAAGTCTATGTTTTATACACAGCCTTATGGTGCAGCAAAAAGCACTTTTATTCCTCTGGAAAAAGAAAAAATGGAATTAAAAAAAACAATTCTCATCATCAGTTTAACTTATTTATCGTCTCGCTTAATAATAGCAATGGAAGTAATTTACTTTTTTTACAATGATTAAATTACATTGAATAACATTTTCCTTTTCCCAAAGAAAGTACAGTCCTTCTTTTCTACATAAGTAAAAATTTTTTTATAAACTTAATATAAACTGATAAATAATGAGATTAAAGAGGAAAAAAAAAATATTCCCAAATATTGACTTTTTATATATATTTATTATTATTATTTTACAGTTAAATTTAATAACATCTTTCTCAAAATAATAACATCCATAGACATACTTAATTAACGTGTTTTTTTATAAATAAAAAAAACAACTAAAACTTTTACAATGTTCCTTTTAAAAATAAATTAAAAGCATTATCTTTCTATGGACTAGGTTCACATTCAGAATTTAATACTAGTGTCAAAAAAAAAAAAAAAAAATCAAAACTGCGTAGAAAAAAATAAAATCTTTATACAAGCTGCCGTGTAATGCAAAATAATGAGCAAAATTTCAGCATTTATTTATTATTGTTAATATTCCCACTTCCGATTAGCTGTTTGACTAATCGTTTCTGGGAGGGCAGGAATCAAGTAAATAATTAAAAAGGCATCGTTTATTATTATTTTTTAAAGAAACAAAAACCGAACACAAAAGAAAACGTAATATGAAAGACAAATATCTAAATATAAAAATCAATGAAGATGTTGGCGAAAATTTTTAACATTTGCATATTTTACAGCCTAGTGATAAAAAGATATTTATCAAAAGTCATCTTTAATTTTTCCTAATATGTATGAAACTACATAAATAAATGTATAAATGAAAATTTATAAATATGACAATCATAAATATGAAATTTTAAATAAATGCTTATTTACTTTCAGTAAAATATTTAAGTCTACTAAGTATATTTCACCTGAAAAATATATTAAATTTTCAAAAACACAAAGCAAAATGAAAAAAAAAAAAATGACTTTGAAATTTTTAATACTAATATTTGAATGGATATCCACTCTCATAAAAGTTTGTATTCAAACTTCAATAGCAGAAATATTTTATAAAGATAATAAAAAACGACAAGATTTTAATCACCAATAATGTTAAATTTATAATCCAAAAATAACTAAAATAAAAATATGTATTTAATAAAAAAGAAAAATATTTTACTTTATTCAAAATTCAGAGCAGTTATTAGTTTATTACAAATTTTTAAGTTTCTTTAAATCACCAAGCTTTAATAATAAATATATATTAGTAGCTTGAAAACGTATTCGCTTATTTTTATGCGCATATGTGCGGTACGCATGCACGCAGATATGCAAGGGTATGTAAAAATACTTTTTTATCTTTGGCATCCTATTTAAGCATGATTTTTAAAAAAATAAATAAAAAGCAAAAGAGAAGTTATTTTTTAAATGCACATATAAAATTAAAAAAAACAACAACAAACAAACATTGATTTTAAAAGCCAGTTCCAATTTGAATTACATTATACAGGTGAGGCCAATAAATTAATTTCTGATAAGATTTCTTTTATTTCTTTTAAATAAAAGAAATAAAAAATAATTTCTGTACATATAATTTAAATGGGAGTCAAAGAATTTTAAAATTAAAAAACAAACAACTAATTAAAAAATCTATAGCCATTCACTTAGTGAATATTAACGGAGTTGCTTAATAATATAGAATAAAAATGGCAATCTTCTTATTAAGATCATTTGCATAAATAAATAAATATATATATAAATACTATACCAGAAATTAATTATTGTACAAAATGATGAAAACAATGTTTTCAATAAAACTCATTTTCACTAAATTTAAATAGTTTAAATATGAAATACATTACATTGTAATGTGTACACTGGATGTACGTTTAACATCCCTACAAGAACAAGCAATGTTTTTTAATAACTTCATTTCAATAACAAATATAAATACAACGGTAATTAAAAATAAATGGGATATTAGACGAAAGTTTTGAGCAGAGATAATAAATTAACCTCAACCTGAATCATTTAACAATTACTTTAGCACCTTAATAAATAACTAACTAGAAAATATTCTAGATAGTAGCCATCTTGAAGCATAAAAAAGGCAAATCAATACTTAAAAAAATTCACCTGCAGGAACTTGGCATTTTTGGACAGAAAAAAAAAAACAAACAAAAATGTTTAATTTGGAGCATCCGGAATTAACGTTTCCAGATAAAGCAAAAATATTTTTAAAATTTTCTTTATTTTTTTTTTTTAAAATATTTTATTCTGTAAGGATAAATTACACACATACGTAAAGTAATGGAAGAGAAAGACTATTTTTTTATGACTTCACCTGGTGGCAAAAGATAAATCAATCTAACGGGTTTTACCAAAAGTTATGAAAATAATTATATTTCTCTTTAAAGAACTAGAATTGTTAAAAGAAAATTAAAAGGAGGGATTTTTTTTAAGTTTTTTTGCAGAGTCACACCATGTTTAATTGAAGAAGTGAAGTGGAGAAATTGTAAAAAGAACAATGTACAATATTTACAGTGGTGATCCACGGCTAAATTTGAATTTAATATAATTTGACCTTCACGACATGAATCCTCTATACTAAAAACAGCCAAATTTTATAGAAATTAAAAAATAAATAGCTAAAGAATAATAACTAGCTGCACTTGATAAATTATATATATGTACAAATTCAATTTTCTTAAAACTGAGGTATATATACACACAATAACAATAGTGCACAATTTTTTTTTTTTTTAAAAAAAAAAAAAAAAATTAAGTCAATTAATCAGAACCATCAAACTGGTTCTTGCAAGTTTCCATAATTAAACGAACGATACTGCAACAGAAAAATATGTTAGGACAAAATGATAATGAACCAAGGAGTTGCTCAACATAAGGCTGATTCCCGCTCAGTTTCACATTGCGGCTTCTAATAATGTAAAGTGATTATTCCCTTTTTTTTTCTGACTTTTTAAAAAATTTGTTAAATATATCTTTTAGAATATCCTGTTTATTATATTTTTGGATTGAATAACTCATCGGTTTGCAAGCTTTTTACTTTTTTTTGTTGTTGTTAAAACTCTTGAATAAAAAGCCGAAAGTGTACGTATTTCTGTTGACACGATCTCCTCTGCTTCCTTTCCTGGAGAGTCATTTTCATAGAAGATTTAGAATTAACTATGATGGTGGCTCAGGAGAAGATAAAGAAGTCATGGAGGCTGGCCTATAGCGGCGGCGTCTGTCAAAAATAAAAAACAAATATATTTCAAAGCGAACTCGTAAAACAAAAATGCTATGCGCACTATAATTTTCAGCATATTAAAATTTTATATTGTTGCATACTAAATAAATACCATGAAAAAAAATCTTTAAACAACAATTAATAATATATAGCTTATTAATATTAATAAAAAGAATGGATATTTACATATAAAAATAGAAATCAGTATAATATTTTTATAGCTTGACTGTGAAGATGTTTATATGTATATTCACACATACAAAAAACATATGTATAATATCAGACAAATCCTGGAATAAAAACTTGCTTAACATTTGTGTTATATATATTTCAATTCAAATTTATTAAAAAACTGCATAATAAATTCAATAAATAAAAACTTTTAGTCTGTAAAATAAATAAATCTGTTTACATTACAAAGACAAAAATTTAGCCTTTCACTTTTTACTTAGAAATTTTAAGACAACAACTCATATTTATAATTTGTTAAAGCAATCACCCGACCCCAAATTCAAAACTAAACCAGACTAGCCAAAGAAATAAACTCTAAAACACAACTCTTAGTGACACTGTTACAAGCAGACTTTTCAACTGCAAAGGACTATAACAAATCAACAAATACGTATTACATATTACCCACAATTCCCAATTACATCCCACACATCCTTAATATTAAAATAAATCTTAAATGTTTATGTTTGAGCATCCAGATAATTCTCTAGATAATGCAAAGGTAAAGGTCATCTTTAAAATCCATTCATTTTATGACAATTATTATTTTATCGATATCTAGTATGCTTAAAGTACCAGGTGACCATGAACATTGATGATGATCCCCTTCTATCAGAATACCAGTATTATTTTTTTACGATAGATATTTTAGCATTTAAGCATGTGCGTCCAGATGATTGTTACATACCATGACCTAAGTTTAGCATTGACTACTGTGACGGATTAAGATTTGAATCTCTTCACAAGGTTAAAAAAATATAGAAAGGGTTTAAACTAAGTACAAATGTGCCAGTGGATCGAAAGATGTAATGTTATTTTGTTATTATCTTTAGAAATGTCATTAGTACCAGGTAAGTACTTATGATTTTTTTTTTTTTTTAAGTGATATATAAAATATTAATTAATGATAAAATATTTTTTTCAAAGAAAAGTGGTAGGCAGGTAGATCTTATAGTGCAGTGATGGCAAACCTATGGCATGTGTGCCAGAGGTGGCAGGTTCAATTTTTTTACCGGTACACAAACTATTTACATATCATAATTTTCTATGCTTTAAATTATTCAATATTTTTTTTGTTGCTAAAATCTGTACTAATAAAAATTTACTGCAAACTAAATTACAAAATTTTGAAAAAAAAAAAAAAAAATTATACATATGTAAGTGGGAATGATATTTTAAGTCGAATAAAATGGTACCGATATACTGTGGTATCATATTCTACAAAATTGTCAAATGATTCCAATAAAATCATAAAGTAAATTCAATAAAATATTTTATAACTCTTTGAAGTAAATTTTTTCAAATCTAAAGTAAAAGTAACAAATTGGTTTTATGTCCTAATCTTTTTTGATCTAAATGTGTTGACACCATTCATTTCTTTTAACGTAATCAAAATCGTGATCAAAGGTAATCACCACCATCAAACAAAGTTGTTGTTTTTTTTGCCTTAAGTTTTGCTGTAAAAGTGAAATGTAAGGATTATAAAGTTATTAAACCTCATTAAAATTTATTTTTAAATAAATTTGTTAGCATTATATTAATATGACTAGTGAAAATAAAAAAAACAAAAATTGTCAAGCGGTAGAGAATTTCAAAATTGATGGACTGATGAGTATGAAATGATTAACAAAGGCACCAAGGCAATATGTGATATGTTCTAGAACAGTTGTATTGAGAACATCTTTGGTAAAATGGCATTATGAGACCAATCATAAATCGCTCTGTGAAAAAAGTAAAGTTGAACAAAAAGAATATATTGCCCAAGCATTTAAAAATATAAATATTCAATCAACATCTAAAATGAAATTTATCGGAAATCATTCAAATATAACGGCTGCTAGTTTTTTTATTTCAATAGTAATGACCAAACATGGAAAACCTTTTAATAATGGAGAATATTTGAAAGAAGCTTGGATGAAATGTGCATCAGTTCTTTTTGAAGATTTTGAAAACAAAGCAAAAATTATTCAGAGCATAAAAGATTTATCATTGGCTAGAAATACAGTTAAAAAAGGAATCATGCAAGTGGCTAACAACATAACTTACTAACAAAAAAGAAATATAAAATCGTCTAGTTGAATTTCTCTCTGCCTTGATGAAAGTACAGACATAAATGGATCAGCTTGTTTGGCTTTTTTTATTTGCGATAGTGTTGGGAATAATATCAATGAAGAAATAAGCAGTTTAACCTCATTAGTAACAACAACAAAAGGAATAGATATTTGAAACGAAGTTTCAAATGTACTCACTGAAAAAGAAAATGATTTTGTCAGTTTATTTACCAACTGTATTGGACATTCAATTTTGTGTTTTCATTGCATTATACATCAGGTTTTATGCATGAAGGTCATCTTTAAGCCACTGTATAATGTTATGACTAAGTTAGTCAATTTTATATCTACACAATGATTTACTTATGTACAACAATGTTCAATGGTTAAGGTGAGGAAAAGTTCTTCAAAGATTCGTTGAGAGTTTAGATGAAATTAGATTGCTTTTACAATGAGAAAATCAGAAAAATATATGAATTAATGGATGTTGAATGGCTTTCAAAATGAATGTTTTTTACTGATGTGTTGACATCTAAATGAATTAAATATGAAACTGCAAGGTTGTAATAAGACAATTGTTGTCATGTTTGATTTGACCAAAGCATTTGAAGTTAAATTACAAATTTTCAACTATGATGTTATTTCTTACACCTTCAAATATTTTCTAAATATAAAAAATTTCTTGACTGATTTAGAATCTCATAAGAAGCCAGTTCAAGTAAAATTGACACAAGACTTTTGTTCTGTTATTCAATCAATAATTGATGGAATTTCTTTAAGATTTACACAGTTCAGACAATTTTCAGGAATATCGAAATTAATTTTATTCCCAGACATAATATCAATGGTTAGTCTCAAGTTAGAAATTTTTGAGAGGCTTGATTTGAAAGATATGGAAATGCAATCAGTCGATTTTAAATCCAGTTCTGTATGGAAACAGAAATTTGTTGATTTGAGGAATGAGCTAGAAACAATGAAAAATGATTCGATTATTAGGCATATGTAAAAAGAATACTGAAGAGGAATTATTGACCGCCTGAAATGCTATTCCTGAAATATTTAGTTGTTTAAAAAAATTAGTGACCATTATATTATCAATTTTCTCCTCTACATATGCAAGTGAATCATATTTTTTCAGAAATGAATTTAATTAAAGACAGCTCGAGAAATAGAATGCCAGCTGAAACTAGTTCAGCATGTACATTATTAAGTAACAAAATATGAGCCAGATATAAAATATTTGGCATCCAATGTACAACAGCAAAAACCTCATTAAATAATATCTATTTACGTTGATTTTATATGTTTATTTTCAAAATTTTCTTTTAATCACTATTAATTTTTTACTATTACGTTTTATTGAACATGTACTCTTCTAAATAATTATTGTTCAAAACAGAGCAAAACTCTCCATACAGTATTGCCACCTGTGCTAAACAGAGTAATCAATGGATGCCAGAAGGCTTGTGCATAAAATCCCTATCTAATGCCTACTCATCCAATATCCCCAGACTAGTCCCTGGCCTGTGGCCTTCGTCAGTGAGGGGCTTTAGATCTGAGAGCACTGCATCTAGATCTTAGGATCTAATGCAACCCTCTAGCAACCACCTTTTATCTCTACTTAACTACAAAACTATGAGAATGAAATTGAAAACACAAAAAATATTTTCAATCCAAGCTCAATAGCTCCTCACTGAAGAAGGCCACAGGCCAGGGACTAGTCTGGGGATATTGGATGAGTAGGCATTAGATAGGGATTTTATGCACAAGCCTTCTGGCATCCATTGATTACTCTGTTTAGCACAGGTGGCAATACTGTATGGAGAGTTTTGCTCTGTTTATCAACAATTAATGTGCTAGCATAGGAAATGTGATCATGTGATGCTAATTATCGTTCACTTGTATTTAGGTTGCTTAGAAAATTTGTTTAATTGTTATTGTTTTGTTTTATAAACTTTAAAAAAACTGCAATAATTAAACTGTTTATATTTTGTATGGCACGCCAATCATTCAATAAATACTTTTTGGAAATTTTTGGCACGCACATGTAAAAAGGTTCACCACCACTGCTATAGTGGATAAATTAATATTTTTTTTTATCTAATCAATGTAAATAAATCTCGTACTGATTTAATGCACAAAATTTTTCTTTTCTTTATAGTCGAATCATGCGATTGACTTATTTTTTTTTTTTCATGCGACATAGCATCGGCCAGGAAGTGAACCCGCTAACATGGGACAACTGCTTGTAAGGCAGCTGTTCTGACCTCTCGACCACGAACGCTTGACTTATTTAAATTTTTTTTTAATAACAGGCTATTTAAAGATAGTATGAATAAAATGTAAGATTTTTTTCTTGGTATTATTTTTTGTACAAGATTGATCGAAAGATAAAATGAGAATACTGATCACATGCATGGTGAATAAACAGTTTCTTTTACGTAAACAAAATATAAAAAGTTTTGGTTAATTAATATATACTGTTGCTTTGTCCCAGGGTTTCTTTGGCTGCTATTTTATTGTTTTGATGCAACTCCAGTTGATGTTAGTGAGGAAAAGTTGGCTTTTAACTGAACATTAAAGTAAATTCTTAAATTACCTGAAGTGTTGAAAGAATTTAACTGGGGTGTTTTGAAAAAAAAAGACAACAGAAATTATTAGAATAAGTATTCAGCAATCTATAAAGTATATATATCATGTATGAAATGTATAATAATAATTTCCAGATAAGAAATATCATGGAATAGAGAAAACAAAAGTATAACGAACTTGCTATCCATATTAGCCATGTGATTGTGTTATTTCTTTTGCCGTATGTGGATAGATTTGCCAAACAGAGTTCCACGTAAATATCTAAGGAAAAGATATTAATGATACGTGTAAATTGTAAATGTATGAATTGCCTGTGACCGAAGGTTAGCCCAGAATACACCAAAGGACAAGACTGACTTTGATTCCAAAAGATATGAATATGCTTTGGGGAAACCAGTGACAAAAAAAAATTTACGTATATAAGTAAGCTTACATATGTTTATTGCCATATTCGCAGGAAATAAGGTAAACAAAATTTATATATATATATATATTTTACATCAATTTGTGTTTTTGTTAATTATTTTTGTAGTATTAATTTATAACAGATTGTGAAATTTTGTTTTGTTGATTTTTTTAATCTTTATCTTGATTATTGAATGTAAAGTTCCATAAGTATATGTGGGATTGTACACCAGTCTACAGACATGGATATATAAGTACAAAATATAAATGAAAAAGGGAAGGGGGGGGGGGAGGTTATAATTAATTGACTATATAAAATATTATATTGAATGTATAGCCAGGTAGAGGCAAAAAGGAAATTTATTAATATTTTTATTATTATTATTCATGTTTGGTGGAGGGAGATATATATACAGTAATCTATATTTGGGGAAATGACAGTTTTGTCAGATTTCATAATTAGTTGTTTTGCCCCAAATAAATTGATATTTTTTATTAAAAAAATACATATTTGGTGCTCAATCCTTTCAATAATTTGTTATTAAATATTAAAAATGAATATAACCAAAATTAATATTGTTCTGTGTCTATTTCCACTTGTTTATCAATACCATTTACCCCCAGTTAAAATATAACGCTGAGCCAGTATAGGGAATTGCAATACCGGGGTTAATGGGTGTTGTCTTTATATGTTCTCCCTCATTGCATAATTCTTTATTTAAATAAAAATTTGCATTTAAAGCTGATAAGAAAATCGGTGCTTATAAATATGCCTTGAAACAAATGATAAATTAGCTTCCATTTAATTGTGTGTATGTATGATATAATTGGGAAATAATTAATTAATATTAGTTCAGTTATCTTCGTTAAATAAAATTGAAAAAGGAGGGGTAATATTATTTTAATACCGAACTTTGAAATAAATCACATGGGTATATAACCGATTAGTATTGCAGTTTGAAGCGTACGAGGTTCGAATATTTTCCCCATCTCTTATGTGAATAAGCCGTAAGGAAGAGGTGACCAGTACACTACTGAATCTCTTAAATCCAGTAACAGGGAATGATTCTTTATTATTCTCATGTGTAGTGCTGGAGATATATCTTATTATTAGGATAAGTGTTAGTATCTGCAGCTTACAGTTATTAATATAACTACTTACATTGTAAATTATGATTGTTGTAAGGATTTATATTATCATGCTCCTTTGTTATTTGGTAACATTCTATTTATTCATTATATTTGATGATTCAATGAACCAGTACGGTGTTTTGCTATCTCGTCATGCTACTTCTTCATCCGTATCTTGACAACAGTTTGAAATTCTTGATTGTTATCTATATTGGAATTGTCTAAGTGTTGACCGTTTTCTAATTGTTATATATACATAGATATATGACATTATGTATAATGTATATTATTTATGATACAGTAACAAATATGTAAGCACAAATTACCTAATAGATAATTGCAGAGTTTTCAGGGAGTTGAAACTCAGCTGAAATTGCATAAATAAGGTTGGACTCGTAGAGGTTTATAACTTAGTTATTTTATTATTATAGTAAACAATAAAACATTTATAATATGAAATTAAAATACAAAAAAACGTGGATTATTAATATTACAATTGCGTTATCAGTTATTTGATGATACATCAGTTCGATTATTTACGGTGGAATTAAAACTAACGTAACCCCTTTCTATTACCTCGTATTGATACAGTTCATTATATTTTAGCAGTCCTTAGATTACAACTGCTTTGTACAGGTTGTTAACTCCATTATTTGTTCTACTTTTAGGCTTACAGCCTTAATATGTCCACTCGTCGGGGAGTATGCTAATCGGGAGAAAAACAAGAGAACGTTCTTTTTCTATTTCACACTTTTCATCAAGGCTTCTACGCTCGCCACTCCCTCTAGTCATTATTTCTAGAGTTAAGCAGTCCATTCAGTGCAATAATATTATTCGTTAACATATGCATAACTAAAAAGTGAATAAGCATATAGATAAATTTACGAATATATTGGCCATGAATATGAGGGAAAACCTCGAAAGTACTAGGCCTATATTAAATTGATTTAATTGTTTTGGTTCTTACAGCTTCTTCTTCAGTGGGTTAAATCGCTTTTATATGAATATATTGGAAATAATATGAGATTGAATCGAAATACTAAAATAATTATCTGCCAAGCTTACAATTAAATAATCAGGCTCCTTAAAAATATATATATATTTGATTAGACTTAGATAAAGCATCCCTCATGTCTTTTCTGAGATATTACCACGGTATATGAAAAATTACTTTTGATAACCAAAACAATACTAATTCAAAACTACAATCAATCGCATGATACCTGGATCAATATCTCTACTTCCTTTTCTTTATAATAATAAACTATTATATTGGTATTATTATCTTTGATACAGGCTCATACTATAAGGTTTCATTATCTACATATGGCAAAATCTCTAATATCTTCACAAAAGAATTATCACATGTTACAGAGGATCGTGTTAGCTGTTTCACACGAAGAACTATAAAATTCAATTTAAACTTATTCCATGTAACTTTTTTACATATAATTTAAATATGTCTCTTACAACTCTATCTCAGTTTAAGACTGACTTCTAGAAAAATATCACATCATTACAAAATTTCAAACACAGGAAAGTACAGGCAGAACAAATGTTTTCGCCTTAAATAAAACATACGATTATGACTTTGCAGTTATCTTATTAAAACTTATAATTCGAATATGCACAGATAGCACTCAGTAATACAAAAGGCGGCAGCCAATCTCCAGCCTAGCACAATCCATATTATTAAATATTACACCACAATTAAAACCAGATTAAATTTTTCATGAATTAATCATTTTAAAAAAAAAACATGAATGATTTTAATAATCTTAATCGTATATATATATATTTTCCCATCTGTCATAGCATCGTCCGGGAAGCGAACCCGCTAACCCGGGACAACTGCTTGTAAGGCAGCCGTGATGATCTCTCGACCACCAACGCTTGACAATCTTAATCATATATCTAACTCCTTTGAACAATATGATAAACCTTAGTTTTTTCCTGAAGATTTGTGATAATGGTGTTCTAGTTGTATTTTTATATTGGAATATTTCCATCATCTAATTTGTGTAGTGAATGTCTTTAGAAAAATTTAACTTTATTTTAAATATTCCAAATACATTCAACTGTTAGTAATAGCACATCAAACAGGTTACTATATGCACAATGTTTTGAAAGATATTACTCTTCCCTCTTCTTCAGGTGTTGCTGGACTGACCAGTGAAAGTACTACCATGGGATTCGAACCTGGACCCTTAGATTCTTGAAGTAGTGAATTTTAAGGTGACGCTCTAACCGACTGAGCCATCCTGCCAAAGGTAACAATCTGTAGAAATTTCATATACTTATCTATGAGGTTCCCCCTGATTTCTCCACTTTTTCCTTAAGAGCAAAATTGATTAGCGGTTTCCATACATTATTCAAATTTTTCAGTCATTACAAAAATCGGCAATTACGTGAAACACATTTCACAAAAAAATGTGCTACTTGGCATCATGATTTCACACAGCGATGTTATTTGTGAGATTGATCCTGACGGGTTCTTGCAAGAAGTATGAAACAGCTGAAGCTTATACTACCACAGGTGCAGAAACCTGAGAATGATTCCAGTTATTTTTGGGTCCTCCCTTATATACATTAAAAATACAACAGTAATGATTAGATTACATGATGATACTAAGAAAATTTAACATTGAGAAAGGTGTATAATAGGATTATTCCATATCTCAAATTTTTTTTTTACAAATTTTACCAAGAAGTATTTTGGAACTTAAAATTGAAAGTTAATGAAATAAAAATTCATGGAGATAATTGTTTAAGTCATCTATATTTTGTATTTTATATGATTGTTTTTGTAAATAATGTTTCAGGGCTAAAGTAAGAAAGTAAATATAAAAAAGTCTAAGTCATTGTTTAAGGGGATTTTCTCAGGAAAAGATAACAAAGATGAACAATCATGAAAGAAGTTAACAACGACAAAGATCTTGGTTAGATTAATAATAAAGATAATGGATGAAATTAATCAAAAAATTAAATTTGCACGGTGTGGTTTTGATAGAAATAATATTAAAAGTTTAAATAAGCGTATGTGTTGAAAAGTTTTTATTAGAGGTGCTTTATCAATTATTATTTATGAATTTGTGACTTGGACACTTGAAGTACAGAGACTTCAGATCACTTAAGGAAATACGGAGCAATACATGTTGGAAGCAACAAGAAAAGATTGAAATTACAATAGGTATGTTTATCAGTTCTTATTACCAGATCTGTTTCTTGGATACATGATGGAAAAATAGTAGAGAGACTTCAGATCATTCAACGAAGTATGGAGAAATAAATATCGGAAGTGACATCATTGAAAAGTTTTAATGGCACTTGAAATCTTAACTGGAACCCAAGAAATTTATAAAAGACCAAGAAACAGATCTCAGGTGAAGTGGATGAATAAAAAAAAATTGCTATGATGTGGAGAAAAGAAATTAAACAAACTGGATTAAACTTGAGGATTAAATTTGGAGACGGCTTCATCTTGCAGACCATCAATAATGGTTGAAAATAAAGTCGATATGACATTAATGCAGATCTACTCACAAAATATTTAATTTTGTCTACATTTGAGTCTAATTAAAGTTCTAAAATAACTAATTTGGATTTATTTAGTTAATTAAAATTATCTGTTAAAACAAAAGCTAATAAGACTGAAGACTAGATAGGTATTCAAAGTAAAAACATGAAAGCAGTCAATGCTTGAACAAGACCAATATCATTAAGAATCAACAATCTCAATCTGTTGTCAAGGCAACATCCTTTAATTAATAAAGATGACTAAGATAGAGACAGCAATCAAACTGCCACCTACAAAAGCAACCTTACCCGACATTAATGTATTAGGAAAAATATGATTAACCATGCTATAATTTATATAACAGCAAACAGGTTAGTGAAGATCTTCAATTATAAGCGAGCTTTGTACACTATCATACATTTATAGATTTAAAAAATTTCTCAATCAATAAGTAACTTTGTAGACATGCTGTATAACACTTCAAGCACCGCCTGTCCTTCACTAAACACTTTCGTAAAACTGAAAAAAATATAATGTTCTAATTATTTATCGAGCACTCAGGCAATATGTAATTAGAAAGAGAAAGACTTCAACCGTTTTCCACATGCCTTAAACGTTTGTATAATAGCCAAATGATGTACATTCTCAATCCTACAGAATGACCTCTCAAACCTCAATACAAGATAGAGACTTTACAAAGGCAAGAGCAATCGTCTTATCTTTAATCTAAATTCATACTTATATAGGGCAATCTGAAGCATCTTGATTTGAGAGCATGAATATATTACTCTCTTCACATTTAAATCCACTATCTTAATATTAATCCACTAACTTAGTATTAACTCGTAAATTGCAAGATTTCACATAAATTAATTTGTGAAAGAAAATAGTGGACTTGAATGTGAAAAGAGTAATAACTTCACACTATCAAATTAAGATGCTTCAGACTGGTCTATATAAATAAGAATATAGGTTAAAGATAAGATGGCCACTCTTATCTTTATAAAGTCCCTACCTTGTGTTGAGATTTGAGAGGTTCCTTTATAGTCAAAAGCTACATCGTGGTGGCTATCCCGGAAACGTTTAAGGTGCATGTGGAAAAGATTAAGGCCTTTCTGTTTCTAAAAGTGAAAAAAGTAAAAATTTCCACCTTTTATTTTTATTATTTGTAAATCTGAAAATTATATAATACAATAATAATGGAAGTCAAAATGACAATATATATACCCATAAAATCTGAAAATTATAATACAATAATAATTGAAGTCAAAATGACAATATATATACTCATACAATTGTGGCTACTTAAAAAAAAAAAATTTAAAAAGATAATTTTCCGACAATACCTAACTTTTACTTAACTTATTCTGTTTTTCTTATCCATTTGTCTTACTGATGAAATCTTGTACATCAATTTTTATCCACTTCCAATTTCTAATCTAGTTAAAACTTTGCATACACATGTATTCCCAATGACAATATATATATATTTTAGAGTTTGCAAATAATTTTAGCAAAAACGTTAGCGAAAAATGAAAATTTTAAATCTTATATGGGTTTCAGAATTCTTTATGGTACTGGAATCTAGTCGTATTAAATTATATGTAAACTTAATTTCTGATACTATATAAAACTAAAACATAAATTTTTTTTAGATATTTTATTACGCTAACAATATAAATAAATTCTTTTCTTACCTAGCAGCTATACACCCACTTTTAGGAGTGTCTCGAGGAGGTGGTGGCCTAGGAACATGCATCATCATTTTCTGCATAGTTGTAGAGGTAACTGCAATGTGAGTTTCATTTACTTTGACTTTTGATCTGCGAGGTGAAGGTTCTGAACATGACCTAATGATGTGAGAAATTCCAGAGTCTCTATAACGAGGCAATGAAAAAACTACGCCCAATGTTGGATCACTGTGTCGCCGATCAAGACTGCTGAGTTTATCAGCCTTTTCATCTTCTTCGTCTATTAAATTTAACTGAGGAACATTAGGAGCAAGACCATCTTCATGCACTACTGATGTACTAGCAGTACTTCCAGCTGTTTTAGGCGTAAAATGAGGACGTATTGAAACTGAGGTCTGAACCCCATTATTATTATATTCTGTCTCTGCTGTTCTACTAGTTGATTTGGATGATGCAAGTTTTTCTACTTTATTTTTAATTTCATCATCAAAGAGCATCTCCAAAGGTTTATGTACTAAATGCTGATTCTCCATTGCTAAATCATTTTCTTCTACAATTTTCAAAGGTGGTAATTCTTCAAACTTTCCTGAAGAATCCTCATCTAAACTCTCAGCTCGTGTTCCATTTATTCCCAATCGACTATGTTTCAAATCCTTTGATGTCCTATGAACAGTATCTTTATCAATTAAATTTTTAGCTTCTTCAGAGGGTGTTTTCAATGTGCTTTTTAATTCATCTGCTTCTGTTCCACAACCATCATCAGGCTGCACTTGTGGCGGTGTTTCAAAGCATTCATCCTTAGACAGATCTTCACGACTTTCAGATGCTCTAAGTGTATCCCCACCAAAGGGTAATTGCTTTCTATGGCTTTCAGGGAGCATAGTTGACTGATTGGAATACAGTGGCTGAGGAAGTTCATCTGCATCATCATCATCTGGTAGCTTGGCATCCACATAAACGGATACTTCCTCAACTCCTAAATGTTCATGAGGAGCTTGACTGGGGCTGTCAGTTTGAAATGGTAAAGATGATACATCTCCTTTATCTAAAGTGGCAGTTCCTTCTCCACCAAAAGCTCTTGTAGCTCTTTCAGCATTTTCTTCAGAACTACGCCTACAAAATCCAAGATACAAACCTCTTCCATCCTGCGAATTCCCATCAATTAAGCCATAAAATTTAGGCCGACCATCTGGTGGAGTTGCTAAGGTATCAGTCTGGACAACAGTGCCATTATTTTCCTCACTGTTTAAGTCCTCTTTCAGTGAGCTTTTGGTAGCAATGAATTTCTTCCAGTTTAAAATAAAGGTCACTTCTACATTTACATTTTCTAAACTTAAGGAGTGTCGTCGTAAATTAGGGTATAAATTTAACATTTGAAGATCTGGAAGACTCCTGACATGTGGTATATTCAATTGAGATAATCTGTCAGGCTGCAAGAACTCTTTGGCTGTGGAGAATTCTTTATCTTTGACTGAGTCTGATTCAGCTTCAACCAAGACAATCTGAGGAAGAGAGTTATCTTCTGGCTGCCTATCCTGTGGCTCTTTGCAGTCCTGATGTTCTGCAGACTTGCAGTGTCCATCCTGCTCTGAGCAAATTTCTTTATCTTTTACATCACTGTGCTCTGTTGCTTTACGCTCATGATCTTTACTTTGAGTATGCTCATGATCTGACTTTTTTGCACCTTCTTCACTTTTGGTTTGATCTACACTTTTACTATCCTGCTTTGATCCTCCGGAAAAATGTCTTACTCGCTGTTGTTTTGGATCTGAAGAATTTACAGAACCTTGGAAAGATCCTCTCTTAGGATGTTTTTTTTCAGGAGAAGCTTGCATTGCATCCCAATGTGCCATATCTTCCCCTGTTTCTTCATCACTATCTTCAAATGATACTCTCCACTGAGATAAAAGAGTCACATGTGGAGGTGCTCTTGTTGCCAACTGGATATTAGATACTACATCATCATCAGCCATAGCACACTGGGTCAAGGATGCATCTCTAATTCGCAAGGCACTTTCTCGGGTAGCAGTAACACGTGGATCTTCCAGTGAATCTCGTCTTGCCAATCGTGCCAGTCTAGAACTGCCATCAAAGACAAAATGAGCAGTCTCATGGTACATCATTTGACTACTTTCTGGAGTATTCCAGCGAGGGCTGGGAAGGTGTACATCTATTTGTAATTCTGGATCAGAATCCACGGTGTCAATTGAACCTTCCATTTTTAAAATGCGAATTATATTTTTTTTATCCTCTTTTTGCATTTCTTCTGATTTTTGATTATCAGGGATCTCGTCATTATCCATGCTTTTTCGATTTTTGTCGATCTCTTCCAGTTTTCGACCATCACCAAAATCTTTGTTTATTTTAATATCATCTTCATTTTCTTCCATCTTTTCCCGTTTAGAATCTTTTACAATATTATCTAATGACCGATGATGCCTGGTGAGACCTCTAGCAGTTTCTCTTGTTCTTCTAAATTTTCGTCGACCAGTATCATGCTTCATTTTTTCGGTAACAGTCTTATGAATAGCAAGTAACTCCTCTCTCTCCTGTTCATGCACATCTTTTTCTTGAAGATCTTTTTCTAATTTTAACTTTTCACCATTTTCATTATCATACTCTTGAGCTTCTTTTTTATCAGTTTCAGCATAACCGTCTTGTTTCAAACTGTCCTGGTTATCCTGATAACTAGCCATGATATTATCATCAAATATGTTTTCTGTTCCAGGCTGAACACTTCTAAAAAAGAAACAAAAATAAAAATCATTATACATTTTATTTACCAATACAAAATTAATAAAATCAATATGATAATTAAGACATCAATTTGTAAATACTCTAAGACCATATGTGAAAAGAATGGATGAAATAAGAAGTGTATTGGGGTGATGTGGAGAACACAGAGTTGTGATGTATTGTGGCTTCTCCTTAAACGAAGTCAAGAATATCTCAGCAATTATGCCCAGATAAACCTGTTAACCACTTTATTTTCCATTCCCACTCTAAATTCCTATTTTGTGCCTGCTGTATGAAGAGTTTAACCTGTGTGAAAACAGCTTGTGTAAGCATGAAGAATGGTGATCATGTGATAGTTAGTGATGTGAAGAAGAAAGGCTAGAGATCGGAGATGGACTGAACTTGGAGAGACCACCCTGCAGTGGATTAATAATGGTTGGAAAGGACGATGATGAATCTAAATCCTTATAAATGACATTATGCCTGAGAATTTACTAATGCACAAACTTACAAAGAAAAATTTAAATAAATTCTACTGAGGATTTAGAAAAATGAATGCCTTTTTAAAACATTATATTAGTCATAGTCGGATTTTAGGAACGAAAACAAAGAGAACATTTATATAATTGATATTTTATTAAATCATAACCTGTGCAACAACCAGAGCTATTGTTCACGACACCTGTAAATGCATGTACAGTAACTAATATTCAGGTAATTCTCTTTTTCCTTATTTTTTTTGTGCAAAGCTTTATTCTGTATGTCGTATTTGTTAACTGTAGTTGAGAGCGCTTTCAATTGCTATAAATTTGGCTTCACCCAGATAAAAGAGTGTTCAGCTATAGTTAACAAAATTAACGTACGAAATAAAGTTTTACTTGGTTAATGCTCAAAACATTTAAGCAAACTGATTATAAATGCAATAAAACTGTAAGTAAAGAATAAAATAATTTTAATTCTTGTTGAAATATATATTTAAAAAAAAAAATTAAATTATAATAAATTGTGATTGCCTAAATCAAAACTCATCAAATGTTTCTGGTCTTATGAGCTCGGATAATATCAAACAAACAAAAAAATATTTTTGTGAAGTATATATTTAGCAATAAGTTTTACATATTTGTATATACATTTAGAAAAGTGATATATATATATATTGAGAAAAATGCATAACGGCATCCTATTTTTTTCTATCATAGCTCCTTATTATCACTTCGGCAAACTATGTTGTTTAATGCATTCACCTCAAAGGTAATCTCCCACAGTCTTTTGGGATCAAGTTTAGAATTTCAATTATCCACCCATTTGTCATCTCTTCTAACACTATATCCAGTCTAGTTGAATGTCAGTCTCTCTTTCAATAATGTTTGTGATATTTGCTTGTTCTTTTACTAGTATATTTCATTATTAACCCCTTTTTTGTAATCTTAAATGACCTATCACTAGACTTCATGTGCGAAATGCAGTCTGTGATATTGTTCTATTAAGTTTTCAAGTCTTAGACCCATAAAAAGTATTATCAGACTTTATTAAATACTTTATTTTGCAAGCATATTTCCTTTTAATATGTATTTCTATAAAAAAAAGACATTTAAATTTCATCTATTATATTTCCACCTGCATTTATTCTTTGCTTAAGGTATTTAACCTGCTAACTTCTAAAACATTACTATATATCATTACTTTCTTCTAGTGTGAAACCCCTTTAGCCTTTAATATTGATTTTTAGTCCTATCTACTTGTGAAACTTTCATCTAACAACTGTAACATTTCCTGAAGTTCTTAAACACTACCACATTGTTTGAAAAACCTACACGATACAAACAATTTTCATTTATTTTAATTTATATTGTTTTCCACTTCAATCCACAAAATATTTCTCATAAAATAAACATAAAACATTTTGTAGAGATAGAAATAACTTATCAAACATCTTAATCCATGCATGCTTAAATCATTGTTATTTCCTTATTAAATACTGAAATAATTGTAATCGAAAAAAAAAAAAGAACCTCCAGTCATATGCTGTTTATAAACATATATTAAAATCTCCGTCCATTCACCTGCCAGTAATAGTTTAAAAGCATAAGTGAATTCACTTATGCTTAAAGTATATTCTTATGTAAGCCAATCACTACTGACCATGCTTATCTCAAGAAACGAATCTATTATTTCTTTCATGATTACGAAGTTAAATAGTAATTCACATGTACTGATCTTCCTAAAGTTCTCCTAATACTTTCTAATAGTATTCTAATTATATTTATAGCTTTTCTTATGGTTAGCTTCAGTTCAAAAGGTTTTTATAAACAATTTGTAAGGATCTCGATAAATATCTTATATAGAAGCAATAGAAGACTGGTATGTTTGTAGTTTCTAACATTTTTTTTTATACCTTTTCTTAAGATCAATATTACTACGGCATTCTTTCAAACATCTTTATCACTTTAAACATTTAGCTTACTGTGATTCTTATATTTACTGTATCTTTAGCATTTTTTATTTAAAACATAGTAGACAGCTTGAAATTAGGAAGGTTGATGAAATTACAAAAAAGGCTTCAAATTAATTTTGATCAGAATGTGCTTATCTAATGAGGCGAATACAAGAAATTAGAGCAGGGGAAAGCAAAGCAGACTAATTGTTAAATAGCTGCAACTTTATACAGTGAAGTTAACTTACAAGCATTAGAAAATAATACTTCTAGCATTGTCAAATTACGAAATGATAGAACATATTAATGGTTCGTGCTTCCTTAACATGCGTTGTTTGTTTACCTCCTGTGTGCGTACTCAATTTTGCCCTAATATGTATCACTGTAGAAGAAGGACAGTTACAAAGTCCAGCCCTAGTATGCGCAGAAAAAAAATTAATACCCCAAATTACACAAAATGATAATAATTAACCTGTAAGTGGATAGTGATGAAAGAAGATAATAGTTCCAAACAGCCTGAAATGATGATTGAAGTACATAATGACTACTTAGAAATATTGATTTGGAAATCTGAAGAAGGATCAACCAAAAGGGTAGTTTATGTATCCATTATCATTACAAGTGATAAAATATAAATGATTTGTCCTAGGATTGCATATAATTACACATATATATATATATGAGAAATTAAAAATTTCTGACTATCACCAGATGCAATTGTAACTGCCTACATAAATAAGAAAATTGGTAAGATTGTTTTAATGTGTACCATATGTGATGTAATCATAAGGTTTTAAATTGTATGTTTCATAACTTGTTTAACTATGACTATTTTTATTACTATTCATTTTTTAGTAAGGAAATTCAGGTTTCTACTAAATTAAATCTAAGATTTGCTTAAATCTCATTAAGGATGGATAAAAATAAGATGAAGCTGAATCAAAATCAAGGAAAACATAAAAAAATGGTATTAAGAAAATATATATAAAAAAAAAAAATATAAAAAAACTAATCTCAAAAAAAAAAAAGAAAAGAAAATATGGTTTACTAAGAATAAAAATAATTGTATCGTTAAATACGACCAAAAGAATTTTTTTTTTTCTGATTTGTTGTTAAAAAAAATTGCCCCCCCCCCCAACAACTCCAAATTATTAATAATAGTAATCGTAAGGATTAAAGGGTTTAAATTTCTAAATGGAAAAAACCCACAAATACAATATTTTAAAATAGATATGTTGGATTATTTCTATCATTTGTCTGAATTGTTAAACCTAATTAAACTTTTTCAAATATATCCTCTTTTCCTAGATGTGGTTAACCTAACCCATAATAGCACTAGCACGGGAATCGAATTGGTAATCTTTAGATTTAAGAGTAATGAATTCAAAATGATGTTCTAATTATCTAGGCTATTCTATCATACTTATCTATGAAAGACCTCAAGTTTTCTCCATTATTTCTTTTTAAGAATATGGTTAATGACTGGTTTCCAAATATTGTGGATTATCACATTATGGTTGACTTACAGGGTTATATATCATTATCATATGCTTCATAAAATATACTTCTTTTTGCTTTTTCTTCTCTGACCAATAATTTTGTCTAAACATATGTTCATTGTTACATGCACATATCTATTACTTTAATCATATCTGCCTTTTCCTCTCTAATCATTGTTTTGCATTTTTAAAATGGAACAATTAAGTTTCATTGATATATGTTCTAGCATTCACATGGTATTCATAAACATGACTTTTATTCATCAACAAGGTTTTGCCGAAATTAGGATTCCCCCACAGTGTGTTATGGCAAAAACTGTTCAGATATGACACTGATTGCAGATTTATTTTACCTGCCACAGTTCCACATTTTTTTTATGTTTCTGTTCTATGTTTATTCAAAGTTTCCTTAATTATAGTTACTAGATAATCATTTTTCACAGTTTGTTCTATGTTGGATTTTTCCCCCCATTCAATTTACTTCTGAAAGAACTTATTTCACTTTGTTCTATAGTAATAGCATATCTCCATTTTTTTTTTTTTGTTTTTTTGCATGAATGGACGCATACACTAAGTGTTTTCATGAGTAAATTTTTGTTCTTGTCCTAATTCTAATAGGAATTTAATTGAAAAGAAATGTTGTTGATGCGTGTCTAGAATATCTATAACAGTGCTTCACCATATGGACACGTAACAAATATATCATTGACATTGCTGCTAATTGAAGATGTCAATGGTGTAACCATATTCAACTTTGATTTCATTGAAAAATAGTGTTATATTGATGATAGTACTGTTATCAAGTAGAATATTATGAGTTCCATTGTACTATCACAAGGAAGAGCCAATCTAGTTTGTAGACAATCACTTTCAATTAATTTTTTTTTTCTAACAATCTATAATGAATTAATAGTGGGTATGTTTGTAAATAAACTTTCCACATCAAAGCTTTCTAAGATGATATTTATTTCTATTGTCATGTTTTTTATTAATTCCACAAATTCTTAGAATCCTTGATAAATTTTGATACGATACATTTCTAAAAATTGCAACAGATCTTAATGAAATGGGTCCTTATAAATTTAAGATATATTTATACAGGGGTGAAGTTTTGCTAAAATATAGGCAATACTGTCTGAATAATACTTATTGCTATGTTTCTGGAGCTAGTAAAGAAATTTTTATCCAATTTTCAGAGTATGCCCACAGCAAGGAATTCTCTTATTGTAATAATCAATGATATTCATAAAACTGTAGAATGATCATATTTTCTTATTAATAGATTAACAGAATTCTTTAACATTCTGCATAATATCATACTTTCAATACAATACAAAATGCATTATAATAAAATCAAGGTTTAGCTATGGGCTCACTACTGCCACCCATAATTAGTAACATTTACATGGAAAGCATAGCCGTAAATAATATTCCATTTCCACCAAAAGTGTGGCTTTGCTAAGATGATACATTTATTATATGGTCATACAATGAAGCTTTTTTAGAAACATTTTGCACACACATCAATAACATATCTCCTTCAATTAAATTCATAACAGAAATAGAGCAAGAAAATGGCATTCATAATATACTCTTGTAACAAAACTACCCTCATGGCAAAATCCAAACTTCTATTTATAAAAGTCATGCAGAAATATACTTAATATATGCATCTTATTATGATAGAAGTACAAAAAATGGAGCAATACTATCACTAAGAACAAATTAAAAAAAGTTTGTTCAAAAAACAATGATTAAAAAAGGACAGATCAAAATAGAACAATACTATTACTAAAAAATAAATTAAAAGAAGTTAGTTCAAAAGACAGTGATTAGAAAAAGAAGAATCCAATATAGAATCAATTTTCATGAAGAATGTTTATCCAATACCATCATTAAAAAAACTTTAAGTAGACCAATAAAAACAAAAACCTAAAAAATCAATGAAGTGCATTCACACAAACTAAAGAAAATCTTCATTCAATATAATGTAAGAATAACTTCTGAAATCCATAACAAATTGTGAGGGATCTTAATTTCTAGAAAACCTAAATTTGAAATGCTAAAATACAAGGATTGCATCTAGAAAAAAAATATGTGAAAGCACAAAGACATAAATTGGTGAAGCTAGCCACCATATTGAAAAACAAAAAAACATAAAACAATGAATAGAAAAGAGAGACGTATCTAAGATACAAGACCATGCATGTACCAATGAACATACATTTGATTAGCAGAAACATAAGAGTATTCAACAGAAGGAGGAAAAGTAGAAAAAAAATAATTAAAAAAAACTACTCATATGATAATGGTAATTAACTCCATAAGCCAATCTAGCCTATTAATTCATCTTTGAAAACTACAAGTCAATCAGGCCTTGAAAAAAGAAAAAAAAAATGAAAACATCAGGAAGACTCTCATAGATAGATAAATAAATGTTGCTTTTGATAAAATTTCGTAGTTGGTTAGAACATCAGGTCACCAGTTTAATTCCCATGCTGACACTGATCAGGCAAACACCACCTGAAATGTGGTTCATATTAATCCGTGGGTTATTATCAGTTGAACATTTAAAAAGGTGCGCATAAAACTTGAATTTTTCTGGACAAGTTTACCAGTTCAACTAGACGATGAAAATCATTACCACAAAGTTTTATGCAATCATAAAAATTCTTGTCTACTTCTCTAATCTCAATTCCTTGATTCTTATTCAGTATTAAATTGCTGTTCTTTTGCAACATTATTCGATTAGAAGAATGTATATCTAAATAAGACCTACTCCCAAATTACACACTCAGAGAGAGAGACACATATAGAGACATATTAAAAAGTCAATCTGAACTTAGCCCTATTTATTGTTGTATATTTTATATGACAATTTCTCTCAATATTATCTATATGAAGAGTAATGTTATTGATAACTTTTCCAAAACTTTTGAAAAATTATTATTTAAGTAGATTATCCAACAGCCATCTTCAATGTTCGTTTTTTTTTTTTTTTTGACAGGTTTGTTTCAGTATATTTTTTCTTTTCAAATACTTTCATTTATGCTCTGATGGATTTAAATCAGGGCGGTTATCACCTACCCTTCCTGGGCGGGGGAGGAATCATTGGAAGTTAGGGTATAAGTGGCTAAATCATTAATATTATTGTTTAATATAGCTAAGATCTGCAGCATTACATTTATTAAATATTCAACTTATCATATCATTTCTAGTTAAACAAGGCAAAACTCTCCACACAGTAGAGCCACCCTGTGCCAACCAGAGTAATCAATGGATGCCAGAAGGTTTGTGCATAAAATCCCTATCTAGTGCCTACTCATTCAAAATCCCCAGACTAGTTTCTGGCTTGTGGCCTTCGTCAGTGAGGAGCCTTGGATCTGAGAGCACTGCACCTAGATCTTAGGATCTAATGCAACCCTCCAGCAGCCACCTTTTATCTCTACTTAACTACAAAACTATGAGAATGAAATTGAAAACACAATAATATTTTTAATCTAAGCTCAACAGCTTATATAGTCATATGGGTCTGAACTCAGTCTGGGGATATTGGATGAGTAGATAGGGATTTTATGCACAAGCCTTCTGGCATCCATTGATTACTCTGGTTGGCACACGGTGGCACTACTGTATGGAGAGTTTTGCCTTGTTTAATAACAATTATGTGCTAGTATAAGAGATGGTGATCATGTGATGTTTAATCATTTCTTATTACTGTAACTTATTAGGCCGTCTCTATCATCACTTTGTAAATCTTATAGTAAAAGAATTATTTCTTGAAATTGTTGCAATAAAATAATTTGGAGAATCATAATAACATCATTCTTTTGAACATTTGAAAGACTAAAAAAAATTTCTATTGAAATTCATTTTTCAAATTGATTCTTAATACTCAATAAATCGGCTAATAATATTTTAAACTTTAATAATAATAGCTAATTACTTAAATATAGCAAAGAAGTGAGTTTCCGTGTATCATGACATATGGTTCCAAGTTTCAGGAATAGTACATAATTTGCGTTAACACATGTGTATAAAGTACAGTTATTTTCAATGTAAATTTACACTATGGGTACATAACAGTTAATAAAAAAAACTGTAAGAAATATCTGGATGACTAAAGTTAATACAGGTAGAATATTGTTAGATACCTATTATTCAAAAATTTCCATTATCTAAATAGAACTTGAAAAGTGATTTTTAATCTTTTATAGTAAATAAATTAAACATATATTTATAATCAAAATTAAGAACAACAAAATTCAGTGAATACTTGTAAGTTAATAAGTCTAATATTAACTGAGTTTGGGTTTACAGTGAAAGAGTAAAAGATCTATTATTAAAATTTGAGACGTTCACAAATCTGATAAAACTTGACCAATAAGGATTTCCGATTAACGGTTTTTTTTTTTTAAAAAAAAATAAAAACTTGTCTGTTAATAAATATCAACCCTCCCCCCCCTTTTTTTTGAATGAACAGTGCAATTAGTTGAAGGTTATATAACTTTATCTCCTCTACTTTTTCTTTTGAAAAGATAAATAAAATTAGATATGTGATTTTATTCTTCACCCCTTTTCCCAGTAAAATTTTCTCTCTCTCAAAAAAAATTAAATTTGCTACAGAACTTTTGCATTGTTCTATATATTTTTTTTGTGCTAAAAGGGGGTGAGGTATATGGCTTTATTGCTCGGGAGTTTATAAGAAGTTCGAGTGCCAGAATTGATCCTGGGACTTCCCGAGTCTCAAATCGGACACTCTACCTACTGTACCAAATTGCGCAGGGTTTTGGGATGATAATTATTGATTAAACGGAAAAGTTAAGTGACAAACTAGAAAATTCAAACTTAATTGAAAAAGACCTTTATTACATGTTTTATTGTGATATTTTACAATTACGCATCTAGAAATTTACACTGCAAATCAAAATTTAAAAAATAAAATATCTTTTTTTACTAATTTCTAATTATTATTTTTTTCTGAAACGCAATTACGTGAAATCGTAGTTATTGTCATTGAAGATTAAGGGAGAATGTATTGACGACGTACTATGCATTATAAATTGCTAACTTAGTGTAGTAAATGAAGTATTACAATTTAAAGCAACATTTGTTCATTTTCATTGACAAGAATAGTCAAGATTTAGTTAGTCGAAGTTTTACTGATAATTCATAAAAATTAAAAATAATCAATATACAGAAGGCAACATTTTGGACAAATTTTTACCAATGAAATTGGATCATTTAAAGTATTGATAATTCATAAATGGTCATTTTGGCCGATATTTAACGAATTATTACAATTATTATAATTACATCCATTTTAATTATCCTATTTCTCTTATGTAAGATTTGAAACTACAAAATGTCATAATTAAAAATCTCTTATATTTATAACTGAGCATGCTCAGTAAATTAATAGAAGCATACATATATGAGCCTAGTAAAATTGTGTACAAAATTTTTTTTTTCTTCTATTAACTGAATTATTGTTTTTTTTAGAGGAGATATTTGATTTTGAAAGAACTTTTTATCAAGCAAAATAGGTCGAAGTTTTATTTTGAGCTTGCAGAATATTCTCAAAAGGAAATAGTTGAAAAAAAAAAAGCATTATTAACTGCCATTATTATTTTTATTCCTTTATTTTTTAATTTCACTTCTTGATATTTTTTTTTTTGTTGTTTATGACGTTTGTATTATAAAAAGACTATTCTTTTTTTTTTTTTTCATATGTCAAAGCATTGACTGGGAAGCGAACCCGGGCCAGCTGCTTGCAAAAAAAAAAACAAAAACCCAGAGTCAATGATTTTAGATACTTGCATTCAATATCGTATGCTGGCATTCTGCATCAGTTATTTCTTTAAAGGAAATTATATTAATTTAATAATAAAGAAACAGAAAAAAACTATAAACTTCCCGAGCCTTGAAATACAGTTTATAAATTATAGTACCGGAAACCCACCAACCACTATTACTAATTTTAACAGCATGTAGGTAACTCTTATTACTGCTTAAATAAGTAATGTTTAGAATTATAGTCATATTACAGAACCTTTTCATTCAAACATGTTACTCAGAACTATTTGTAAGACTCACAACGAATCATTTTAAGAAATTTGCAAACACAATTTTGCTTTTCATTTATTAATGCTCATCCATTCAATCTAATTATCAGACCGAATGAATGGGCATTGATATATGAAAAGTAAAATTGTATTTGCAAGTTTATTAAAATGATTCGTTACAAGTTTGCTTACAAATAATTTTAAGTAATGTATTAGAACGAGCATATTCTGTGATATGATTATCAGCCATTATATAATAGAATAGAACGTGTAAGAAATTATGAGTACTATTATCATATAATAAGCCCATTCATCATATATTATATAAAATATAATGGACATGGATAAAGATGCAATCATGAGATTTATAATTACTCATTTATCATTTATTCAAGTCAGCAAAGTGTTCTTTCTGTTTATTATTTGACAAATACAAACATTTATATATTTATGTCTGTATAACAGATAAATTTAAAACATTTTCAAAGAAAACATTTTCATGTGAAGATATAAAAACTTTAAATTACCCAATTATAACAGGTCGTGTGACAAGGGGCGGGGTATTGCTGGTTGAAGTTATAGTAGAACCATCGACACAATTTTTCTCCCAATCAAATGGATCAGATTCTTTAATGCCTCGACGTTTGATGCAGCGCTCAAAAATAGAGTTGAGAAGATTGTAATCAGGTTTATCGTGGTAATCCAATTGTGCGACATGATCTAAAAACTGTTTAAACTCTGACGGCAGATGTTTCAAGAGCAATCGGTGATCGTACTTGTCCTTCATAGTACCGACCTGCTCCTTGTCCTTGATCTTCCGCCACGGGAGTTGTCCATTTACAAATTCCACAAGCATGTAGAATAATGACCATAAATCATCATGCCGACCCATTTCCTAATAACAAATATTAATAATCCTTGGTCAAATAATACTACTAGTTACAATATTATATAGTATTTATTTTAATCTTACAAAGGTAATTTAAAACAAATTCAAAAATACAATTTACAAGTTAAATGAAAAATAGCTAAATTTTTAAATTTAAAATAACAAAAAAAAACTGAAATTTATGAACAAAACAACAAAATATTATATAGAAAGGTTTCAATTATAATAATTTGTTTGTTTTGATCTATGCCTGGCTTCTCATAAACTTTAATAGTCTATAACATATTCTAAATAAAGGCATAGAAAATATTAAATATAAAACATCTGAGAGCTGTAAAAAATTCAAAGAAATATAAATAATTTAAAAAAAACACGCACATATTAAATAATATTTGATTATAGTAAGGTAGAATGAATTTGATAATGCAGCAAAAAAGTTCTATAATAATAAAAGGTTTAATATATATATAATAAATACTTTAATATAAAAATATTAAAATAATAAAAGAATATACTGAAGCAGATGATCTGATGCTCAGATCCTGCTTCACAGCCCACATCCAATCTTCTACCATCTAACTATGTTCAAACCCGTCCTTATGCACTTATATATATTTATTAATACGTATATTTCTTTTGCTTTAGTATTGTAACATAAATAACGTGGATATTTATATATCTTAATCTAAAAACCATTTTAATAAATAAATATTTAATATCATTCTCATATGTATGCGTGCACAAATGATAAATCTATATATATTTCAGTGTAGGAGATTACTAATAAATCATTAAAAGTTATGTTATATATAAATTGTATTTAAAATCATATATGAAATGTATTATTTTTCTTATTTAATTTAGCAGTCAGAAATGATGCAATTCTTTTAAAAAGTCTCTTGAAAACAATTACCCGGAAAAGCCATTAGTTAAAAGTAAAAAGATTACAATTTTGTAATAGTAAATAAACCCATTAGTGAAAATTTTGTCCACGCCAGCTTGTTTTAAAATCATAAGACTTATTTTAAAACAATCGTTCGAGAAACTGATAACAGAATTGCATTGTTTCAAAAGTCTTACCAGATAAGAAAGTATCCAGTCATCCGATTTCAGCTATACGTTAAGTGCTTAAACTGCCTGAGGTCCAGCAGTAATTGCTATATTATATCAACAAAATAGAAGTATAAATACTGCTGGATTTGAATCCAAAAAGAGAAGAGAGACCACCAAATTATGATGATGCCAAACAAAATCCATGTCAATTTTAATTTTCATTCAATGTGCCGCGAGTAAAGGAAATTTCACCTTCCCCTCCGTTCCAATATGCTTTTCCCATAGCGAAGCTCTGGATCCCATACTGATGAACTCTAAATGTCTGCCGATAAAGTAAATGCTACCTATCATGTCGTATTTTAAAACCCCAGATCTAGTGAACTAATGGCGATGAATGTTATGCTTATCAAGGACTGCTATTCCAGATATCAAGGTAAAAGAAGTTTAGCCTCTTTTGATTCTCAAATTCAGCCTTCTTTATAATCCTGACGCTCTGTTCTGATCCTATAGTTAAATGTTTTCATATTATGTAACTTTCTATAACTCTATATAACTGATCCTCATTAAGCCTCTTTTAATATATTTTCTTTCTTTATTTCCACATGGCAAATAATATCTAATTTAATATATTTATGTATTTCTGTTTTCTTTAGAATGCCAATAATAATTTCCAAAATCGCTAACACATATTTTATTTCAATTTTTCCTACCCTTTACTTACGGGGTAATTAAGAATGTAAATTAATTAAAAACAAGTCTTATTCATTTGTGCATATGTTTGCGATTTTGGAAAATAAAGTCATTAAATTATAAAAATTTGCTATAGAAAACAGAGAAACATCTGTTTTCCTAAAATGTTTATTTTTTTTTCTTTCTAAATAATAATGCGCTATTTTAACTTTAATGCATCTCATATATATATAAAATCTATATTTTATCCCAGCTATTACTGCCATCCCAGTTATTTATGTATCAATTTTATTTACTTTCAAAAAAAGCATTTATTAACCGAGATTGATATTTATGAAGTGTGTGGGGAGTTATGAATAACTTAAAGTAAAAGGGAGGGGAATCTTTATATCTTAAAATTATATATATATTTAGTTAAATCTATCATCCATGCCTGTTTAGTAATTTATTCATACTATTACGCAGGGTATTCTATATTTTCTGGGTATTAAATAAGTAAGATAGTCTATAAAGCCATTTATGCTTCATTATTCTCAAGCGTTGCATGCATATAGGCCATTTCATTTATATATATTTGTGCTTCTCTCTTATATGGAGGTATTCGCTAAGTCAAGCCCCATTGTTGTTCTCATGTCCTTAAACCAGGCTGTGAAATCACCCTGGGGACATATTTGGTTGTATGCGTGTGCTTTATACGGGAATCGCTCTGGAAAAACCAGCCCGATAAATGCATCACCAACCACTCTTAGTTTCTAAACCGATCCTGTCAACGTTTGCAGAGTAAATCGGTAATCCTCGTTCAATAAACTTCATGAAGCACACTCCAGGATCCATAATTGGACCACCCAAGCCTGACGCCATGCATGTACCGCCTTTCATTATATTTTTAGTAAACCCATGAACATCCATAAGCCATAGTACACAGACATCTATGCCCATTATTTAATATTCGTGTCATTTGTGATGAACTTATTATTAATATAAATATTCATTAGCTGTCCCACACATCTGCCACTTTATAAACCAATTTAATAATAATTACATTCTATAAAAATGTAATATTTGCTTGTTAAAACTATTCTCTTTCAAGTCGGTTAAATGCTATTTTCATTTCTCTG
Organism: Epiperipatus broadwayi; assembly: GCA_028023455.1. NCBI lineage: Eukaryota > Metazoa > Onychophora > Udeonychophora > Euonychophora > Peripatidae > Epiperipatus > Epiperipatus broadwayi. The sequence goes on from JAQFVV010006306.1 coordinate 3,895,229, forward strand.
GGGGTGGAATAATATCTTAATAATATTTTCTCATAGCGCTACTTCTGTAAGGTATTTATTATTGGCATCGCCGCAAATATAAGTAATGTTATTATAAGACCTGAATTCTTATGTGTAAATTAAAAAGAATCTTATTAATGAAATCCGTTATTATATAATATTCATGAGGCTAGGGTCAGACAAATAATCAGACACATTTATTTGTTATTAATATAATAAATCTTAATATATATATATATATATCAACTCTCGAATCATTGCTTTCTTTTAATTAAGTTATTATTAATTTATAAGTTATGCTCATAATGACTAGATGATCTCCGCTAAAATACAAAATTAATATGCAAGGTCACGAGCCTTCATTGCTCCTAAAGTATAGTTCGTTTTTAAGTTAGTCTATCATTAAAGTTAGCTTAGAGTCTTTTTGTGTCTCCGATGAGCGATGCCGGCGGTGAGAAGTAAAATTAGATCGATATCATCGGGATTGTTGCTCATAATGTTATAGATCTGGGAAATAGGCAAATAGGGCAGAATTCATGAGTGTTCCTGACTTATGTATCTTGCGTATGATTGGATCTGAGGTACTTTTGCCTAGATGCTAGATCTTGTTATGTGAGCATACAAATCTGACCGGTACAATACATAGGATGTTAATAAATACTTTGATAGCATACCTTTCTTCCTAATTGAGTAGATATAGATCACTTCATATAAAGGTGATAATAAGCCATATCCAGATCACCAAAAAGCTATAGAGTCAAAATAATTTATAAATTTCCTAAGACCAATAGCACACACATGCATATATTGTACTTTCCACAAAATTCTGACTCAGAATAACACAAAACATCTTGGGTTCTAGGGGCGGGTGATTTACTTATTTTTTTGGAACTCTTACTTGCGAGTAGAAGCAAGTAAAATTCATAATCATAGATAAACCGCGTATGAGTGAAGGTTAATTCCCTTCTGGATAGTTACAGATAGATACTGCACTAGATAAACAATTATCGATTTAATTGATCAAAGATGTAAATGGTCTAAAATAGATAATAAATCAACAAATGCTAACATTTTTAAAATATTTAAATAATAATAATTATGATTGGTTACTGGCCATAAAAAAAATGAAAGTAAAATCAATAAATGGATTATACAAATGGAATATATAAATATAATAGTGTGTGAATAATATAAAAACAAATATAAATAGATATCAAACATTGAAAAATACTTAAAGAATAAAAATTCCATTGCATATACGCATACAAAAGAATATAAATATGACTATACCATTAAAAATATGGAAAATAATATCAAGAAAGGTTGATTAGGAAATATTTGTATACATTATACTTGTATTTCAGCCTTAAATAAAATAAATGGAAAAAATATAATACATTAATATATTTAAAAAAAAAAAAAAGATTGAATGGAAGAAAAGGATGGAGAATAATGAATTTACTATTAGAGAAAAAATCCAATTTATCCAAACCACTTTGAACACTTTTTAACAAACCTTGTATTGTACATATATTCACATATGCTCACCATTTCGACTGTCCTGGTCTTCTTCAGAGCCAGTTTACTTTAATCTTTTTAATTTTTTTTTGTAAAAGATTAAAGTAAACTGGTTCTGAAGAAGACTGCAGGACAGTCGAAACATAGGTGTATGTGAATATATGTACATAAAAGATTTTGCTAAAAAGTGTTCAAAGTGGTTTGGATAAATTGGATTTATATAAGATATTACAGCAAAAATAAAAGAAAGAGTGATTTTAGTAATATTTCTACAGAAAAAATCTAAACAAAATATAAGTAATAAAAGGAGCGGTAAAAATGAAAAAACTTTAAAGTAGATAAAAACAACAGTAACAAAAAAAGATCATTCATGATAGTTTTAAAAATATGATTTTAAGATTATAGTTTTAAAGTATTACTGTTATGTATAGAATGAAAAAGTGTATTTTTAAAAATGCATAGGATTTTTATTCACTGCATTTTAATTACTGTATTTTTATAAACTCCTCGACAGTGCTATATAAAAAATGCTGAAATGTTGGGCAGCAAATTAAATGAATAATTTGATTTAAAAAAAAAATAGTTTTAAAAGAACAAACTGATGGTAGTAATGAAATAAATATATAATGAAAACATTGTGAATCAGAGCAAGTTATAATATTGTGAAGTTATATGAAAAATATTACTATAATTTGATCTACAAATATCAAATTTCTTGAACTCGTACTTTAAATAAATACATTAATAATCATTCATCATCAACCATTATCAATCCATTGCAGGATGAAGGTCTCTCCAAGTACAATTCATCTTCTCCGATATTTAGGCTTCTCTTCTCCACATCAACCTTGCACACTTTCTTATTTCATCCATCCATCTCACATGTGGTCTCTTTCTGGGTCTTTTGCAATCTCTACAAATATCAAATTTCTTGAACTCATACTTTAAATAATCAAATTTCTTGAACTCATACTTTAAATAATGATCATTATTAATCATTTATTAGATTAAAGATTATAATATTATCCATAGTTCAGACATTAACTTTATTATTTATTCAATCAAAGAAATCCACATAAATATCAAGTTATATTAAAAAATACATACACACACATATATACAATTTTATGATTAATATTTCAATTGAAAAAGCAATTACTATTTTGGTCTCAGCTTAAATAATAACTTTACTCCATGTGAGTTTTAATTTTTGTGGGTTGTAACGGCAACAGAAATCATTTAATTTTTATTTCACAATAAACTAGGATATCCCAGAGTTTATGAAATACAAGATAATTATGTTAACTTTCTCACAATGTTCTTATATAACAAAGTTTTTTATATGATACTGCTCTAAAGAAAAAATATACAGGTAGATGCACTGATGTAGAACAGGAAAGGTTGTTTACACAAATACACAAACCAATAAAGAAGTTTGCCTATAGGTAGAACTTCCAACATACTATTATCTTAAGATTTATTAAATAAAATAAAAGATTACTCTGTATTTTTATAGATCCCCAATATTTCCTATATGGTACTGTTAAAATGGTATCATCTTATTAATTTTCTTATGTACGAACATTTATCTTCCACTAAGCAAGCATTATATCTACACGCCCCATTTATAAAATGTAAAGGTCTTAAACAAAAACTTGTCCTGTAATCATGGAATAATTATTATTTATTAAATTTGGCATTATCATCGTAAGTATGTTTCAATTATGTAAATAAAACGTCATTTAGTCATCACACTGCAATACCATGGAATATATGTTAATAATATAGGAGGTGTATAAAACGAGAATCCAATACCAAATAGGACAATTTAAGAATACTATTATTTAACAACTATAATAATAAAAGTAACAACCTATCTTTATACAATACATGCAAATATTATACTAGTTTGAATAAAAGAAAAATATATTACCTGATCAGATTATTGTTGTTGAGAATGTTGATTAATCCTTCTGCTTACAACTACCTTTATTATATATAAAATAAATAATAACAACAAATCATACATATATTTATCACTATGCATGAAAGTTTATGAATAATTTTATCCAAGTTGATGTGCATAGTTTATTCCAATAGGTTTCATGTTAATAAAATTCCTTCAGATAAATCTAATCATTATTTATTAAGTTTTACATTTCGCATATATAGTAAATTCTTTGTTATCCTTTCTAAAAGCTTCATTTCACCGGTGAAATAAAAAATATATATATATCGTTAGTCACATCCATCCATCCACAATGCGATGTTTCTCGTTTAAAAACAAATAACATTGTTTACCACAAATTCTTTTAAAATAATCCATTAAGAAAGTAATTACATTGGGAATTCCTCCGGCGATGTTTGGAATGTTGCATCATTTTAATATTTCTACAATTTCAGTTTCTTTCATAGATTGGCAAAACAAAGCCAGTTAGGTTATACCAGAAATTTCACAGGCGAATTAATGATTTGCATAAAATTGACAAACACAATGAGGTTTGGTCCATTAAGCATAGTAAGTTAATTATCCTGTAGTTTTAAAATATTGAAATCTTAAGCGATAAATTTAAATAATTCCATGGTTTTAAAAAAAAAATCTTCAGTTGGTAAAAATTTTTGAATTTTATTTATCAGCTCCAGCTATTAAATTCTTAATTATGTTTCTAATAGCAAATCATTTTTATTGATGATAACGATCAAGAAGCTAGTATCTGCCCTGGAAGGCAAACATCTGATGATTTCCATTTAGGAATATGTTTTATGCTTTCTTAAATTATGATCGCCATTTTGGTAACCTAACCTTGGTAACACTTTATTCATACTTATAACATGAATTGAAAATTTCTGTTCTCATAAAAAAAAAAAAAAATTATATTGTTTCTTATTAACACTATTGAACCAATGGGAATTACTATCAATATATATATAAAAGACATATTTTGTGGGTTCATCTGCGTCAAAAAATTTAAATATTAAAATACCGACGTTTCGATTTGATCACACTCTGGGTGATAAAAGGTAGAAAGACGGTTGTAGAGGCGCTACAGTCACTGATTTGAAAAAAAACTTAAAAGTTCCACCAACAGCAAAAATGAACGTTTTTTAAAAAAATCTTTCCAAATAGGAGGAAGTTTGCATGTATCATCTCACTTATTGATATATTTGATAAAGCCTGTATACTATTATATTACTAATTTATTTCCTTGCCTATTACATTTTTTATCATTAAAATATTAGCTTGAATTTTTTGTTATCCATTAAACACTATTTCTTGCTATATAAAATGAGTATATAATCATTAAAAGAATTCATTTTGTGTCTTAAAACTGAAGCTAGAAATATATATATATGAAAAAGAGGTTTTCTATGTTGATATAAAAACCAGCCACTTCAAGAATTGAATTAAAATATTTTCTAGGGATAATTATCATGCCTGATATAAATAAATAAAGCATATTTTATAGGAGGAAGTTTAATAAAAAAAAGAAATATGTAAATAAAAGCACAAATATATTTCGCTATTAGAATATTCAAATCATCCTTTTCTAATCATTGCATCAAAGCAGCATAATAGAAAGTCTAATACTCAATAATTCACACGTGACAAAGCTAGGTGAGATGGAGTATAAAGAAGTGCTTTACCTATTGTAGTTTCGTTGATAAGTTACAAAACAACCTCAGAGATTAACCAAGTCACAAAGCCAAATATATTTTTCATGTTATTTTTCAGAACAGTCAACATGTCATTTGGATCATAATAAATATCTGTGCTGGTTCCATGACGAATAATAAAAAAAAAAAAAAGTAAAAGCTAAGGAAAATTGTGGAGAAAAGATAGAAATACTTTTCTTTTTCACTGTCACCTCTACTTTTGTCACCATTCCACAACAACTTACTTAAATTCTGCAATTTAGGTTATTTTTACATCACTGTTTGCAGTTTCTTCTACACTTGTGGAGCAAGGAAATCTCTAAATGACTGAACAAACAATCACTTCGTGAATGAAAATCCTGTTTGAAAGCAATTCATTCTTGAATGCATGAACTTGTGGAAGATCACAATTAAGAATTTCCAGTTTCCAAAATCTGTCCTTATTAATATTTTCTTCATACAAAGAGCTTTTTATAATGACTATATCCATAAATACTAGCATAAAAAAAGAGACTAGAATATTAGAGTATAGAAATATGGTTGCACAAACACACAATCCTAATCATAGTTAGTTTAAAGAGATTATTATATAATATAAAAATATTAAATTAAATAAGCTCTGTACCAATGCAAGTGACTGTACATAGTAAAGGGGGGGGGGGAAATCAGAATATGGAAAACAAGGTGAGGAAATAGAAAAATTGCCCTTATCAAAAGCAGTGCCTACTTGGATGAATCAGTTTATGTATGACAAGATGGGCATAAATCTTATTTTTATTTTATTAATATTATTTACAAATACTCAATTATTATTATCGAAGTATTAGAAGAATTTGTGATATTGACTTTTTTAATACGGACTATCAACAAAGTTGACTTACGAGGTTACTTGCAACTATCACATGAGAAGTTTCTTCAAATTTTATTTTTCCCCTCTGTTCATTATTTTCATGTTTCCTCAAACAAACATAAATTCATTAGTATATGAATGATTTTGCTACTTTTCCCCACTTTGATCACTGCTTTATGTTTTTTAATCAGTTTTCATGATGAGGTGACCGGTATCATTTCAAGTTAAGATTCTTCTTACTAGCCTACGACTTTAAAAAGCTATTCTGATTTTAATTCAATAATATTTCTTCTTTCCTTAATTTAAATATAGTGGACAGATTATAATTTATTTAAAATTACAGCTTAGCACTGCTTTCAACCAGGTCAGTCATATTCATAGGATGAATATAGGTTTATATATATAAATTTATATAAATAAATAAATAGGCACCCCGACATTGCAGCTTGATAAATAATTGATAGCCTGATTCTGTTGATTTCATAGACATGTGCCAATAATTTTTTCTCTCTTGCACCAAGTAAACAGCGACAGATAAAACAATTGTTCTCTAAAATTAACAATAACAGATATAGGTAGGAGTTTATTATATTGTTGCTTGATGATTCTACTTGTAGGCAATAATAGAAAGAAAGGCCGATCCCAGACTAATCTTTGGTAAATATATGAACTAAAAATATTTTTTTTTTTTGTTGAATATTTATCGTTGTACTAAATTTAGCATTATGGATAATACTAACCCAGATATATCGGGCGGACTAACCTCGGTTTCCAGGAAATTATTAATATGTTAAAGGGGTTAGAAAACAATTCTAAAAAGAAGCCAAATTAGAAGATAATTTGAAAAAGTTAGAAGCAAAAATGTTATAGTAATCTTGAACTGAGAATTTAATTTTGAGAGAAGAAGTTAGGATTGAATCCTTGACTTTAAAAGAGAAAGTGGAAGAGTCAAGAGAAGAGATGAAAGTAGAAATCCAGAAAATGAATGAGAAACTCAAAGAACCCAAGGAGAATGTAAGGCTTTTCAAAGATAGGTCATGAAAAATAAAAGCTCTTAAAGGAGAACTTAAGACATTTCAAAATTGGGATGGAATGCTCATTTCAGGCAGTACATAAGAAATGGAAAAGAAAGATTGAAAATGCTACTGAAGTTCAGAAAGAGATGATTAAGTTTACTCAAGAAGACTGTTTACAATTAAGAGTACCGAAATAAAAAACAAGATAAAGGAAATACATGAAAAGATCCACAGTATCCAATACTATTCTCAGCAGATTCCAAAAAATGGACCACAGGGTAAGTGAATTTGATGCTCAAATTAATGAGGTTAGTAGAAACAAAGGTATAGATGATGAGTTGAGACAAGTAGTAGAAAAGCGATATGAAAGCATCTTGTGACTCATAGAAGCTGACCTGAGACAGAGAATACTGAAAACCAAGAGAGATGAAGCAATGACTTACAGCCAATGCAAAACACAGATAATAAATAACCAGATAGAGAAATTGAAAGTGGCTTTACAACTTAAAAATGATCACGTTATTAAACTGGAAAATCAGATAGAAAGCTACAATGTGAACACTGGTCTCATGAAAGATCTGCATATAGAAGAAAATAATAATATTCATCTTCCACAGGAAAAGAATATAAATTCTATTTGTATAAACCTATATTAGTTCTATGAATATGACCAACCTAGTTGAAAGCAGTGCTAAGTTGTAATTTTGAATAAATTATAATCTTTCCAGCATAGTGTACCATTGTTATTTATTCTGACTTTCTCTAATTTGTCTGCCATTCTTGATATTTATGAACTGCAGAACTTATCACAAATTTTTCTTTGGATGTTTCTTTTTGCTATAAAAGATTTTCATAATGACAATTGATAGATAATCTTTCTCTCTTTACGAAAATATGTTCAATGTTGAACTATTCTTTTTTCCATGTCACTGCTTTCTTTGTTCCATTTTAAAGTAATAGTAGAATTTTCTATATTTCTATAGCTTTAAGCTCTTCTGCATAAATATTGTTAATGAGATGTGATGAATCCAGAACCATGTCTGACTGGGCCCAGGATCGATTCTGGTACTTGCAGTAACACCATTAGCATTCTTTTTGCATATGTTGTATTGAAAATATGCTATAGTTATTCAGAATTCTAACAATTCCATTATATTATCAAGAGGAAGAGTTGTTCTCATTTGTAGACTACAATCTTCATTTAACCATTTTCTTATAATAGATAATGTTTCAATACTGGTAAATTTGTGAATATCCTTTCCAAATTAAAACTTATTAGGAAGTCGGTTTCTTTTATTTTAATGTTTTTGTTTAACGCCACAAAATTCTTGCTGAAATTTATACAGTGAATTTAGGTCAACCATAATGGCATTCTTCTGTTTTTTTGTTTTATTGTATATTAATTAATAAAATATTAACTAACTTAGATAGGATCAAAACTGAAAAGATGGCTTAGAGATTAAGATATGTAAGATCAAATACTAAAAGAATTAATTGATTAAAATGACAAAGTGGCTTTGTATTTGATACATCGTACAGTTATGTCTTGGGTAATGCAGAAACACTAATAATAAATTTGGTAGTAAAAATGAGGCATAAATTGAGCAGATAAAAATAAAGGTGAATTATTATAGTCAAATGGGTAGGGGGTGGAATGAAATATAATAGAAAAATATACCGAAGTATTTCACTGAAAGCAAATGCCATAATACTAAACTAGTTAAAATATATTTTGTCAATTATTAAATGCGGATTCATATGTGTATCTAAATTACTTATTTATCCTATAGGTCTAAATAAGGTAGTTCAAATAATATACTTGGTTATACATAAAATAATTATCATTATAAAATGGGAAAGTTAATGAGATTCAACAAATTTCAATTTTTTATGTTTAATTTTTTTGAAGAAAAACAGATAAAACTTTAATATCTTAAAATGCTATATGTAAGTATAGTTTACAATAATATATTATTAAGGAATTTAATAGTATTAACTATATTTTATTTATAAATATAATTTAAAATGTTTTATTTGGATAATTGAGACATACTGGCATTAATTTCATTACATTTTGTAAGATATCATTTATCCTTTCTAAATTTTATTAGAATTTTTCCAATTAAAAAGAAAATTTATTATGCTGTTGATTAAAATATAAGAACTGAAAATATGGTATTTATCCAAATAGTCTTAAGTTAATTCAAATAACAGGCTATGAAAAAAATATCTAAACATTTAAATTAACATAGCATGTTTTATTCGAGTTACAGAATAATGTGCATTACTTAAGTAGACAAGAGCATATTAAGGGAATAGAGATTTTAGGTGCATTCCATTCTGTGTCAGTTTCATGAAAAATCAACATAAAACATATTATTAATAATTAAACTGACATGCCTGCCAAGAAGAGCTAGAAATCATCACATGATCACTATTTCTTATGCTTGCTCATAACTGTTATTAAAACAGGCAAACTCTCCATACAGTAGTGCCACTCAGTGCAAGCCAGAGTAATCAATGGATGCCAGAAGGCTTGTGCATAAAATTCCTATCTAGTGCCTACTCTTCCAATATCCCCAGACTAGTTTATGGCTTGTGTTGCATAAAATCCCTATCTGCTCACTGATGAAGGCCACAAGTCAGAAACTAGTTCGTGGATATTGGATGAGTAAATCCCTATCTCCTCACTGATGAAGGCCACAAGTCAGAAACTAGTTTGGGGATATTGGATGAGTAGGCACTAGATAGGGATTTTATGCACAAACCTTCCTGCATCCATTGATTACTCTCGCTTACACTGAGTAGTGCTAATGCATGGAGAGTTTTACAGCTAGAATGGGGATATTGGATGAGTAGGCACTAGATAGAGATTTTATGCACAAAATAGTAAAGCCCAGATAAACTTATTATCTGTTCCCACATGACGAGTGTCCTGAGCTCTAAATTCATGAACAGAGAACAAAGCTAATCTTAAAGATTTGGTCTGTTATAATATTTTCAATCAATGATAAAAAATGTATCTAAACATTTAAAGTACATGAAACATCTACAAAAAATATCCGTATAATTTTTGATAAGGGAACAAGTTTAGTGATAATATTTTGGTTATTTATAATTTGAATTGTATAAATTTCATTTTTTTCACCTCTTTGAATTATTGCGTAATTCAGAATAAGTTTGCCAAAATCTGCTTAGGTAATATACTTGTTTTTATATATTTTTGAGATATGCTTATATCTTTGGGAGATATTTTGTTTTGAAAATCTGGTATTTAGGCAAGCTAATTAAGTATTTAATTAAAAAATGAAAGGATTGCTTTTTTGATTTATAACCCTATTTATAATGGATAAATCTACATACATAATAAATTCTGATGTGATCTCGCATTTATATTTTTTCTTATTATGTTATCTTTTTTTTTAAATTTATTATTATTATTATACTTATCATTAATAAAATTATCCTTATGTTAGAAATATTTTTTTATTTTGGAATTAAGTAGCCCATTTCATGGCATACATGCTTTAGTAATGTAGTTGTACATTTGATTAATTCTGAAGGAGAGTCAAAATATCTGAGGGTAAAACAGATACTGTGCTACAGATAGATTAGTGAAATTAAAAATATTGAAAAATAGTTAAACGAAGTAAAGTTAGATCAAGGGGACAGCCCCGACTTTTACATTTATCTTAAGAAACAAATGAAGTCAATTTTCAAAACAATTAATAGACTATGATTCATCATCATCATCATCATTTTCAATCATTATCGACCCACTGCAGGATGATCTTTTCAAGTTCAACCCATCTTCTCTGATTTCTTGCCTCTCTTCTCCACAGCATCCCAGCACACTTCTTTATTTCATCCACCCATCTCACATGAGATCCCTTTCTAGGTCTTTTACAATCTTTTGGAATATTGTTTAAAAATTTCAACTGTCTATCTTTTATCATCTCTTCTAGCAATATGTCCAGCCCAACTCCATTTCAGCCTTTTAATTCTTTCAGTGGTATCAGTAATGCCTGTTTATTCTCTCACTCTTGTATTTTGTTTTCGATCTCATCTTGTTACTTCTAACACATACATAATTTCCATACTTTGTTGAGTGGTCTGAAGTTTCTCTAGTACTCTTCTGTTAAGAGTCCAAAACTCAGATCCATAGGTACGAACTGGTAACACAACATTTATTAAAAACCTTCCTTTTCAAACACATAGGCATATTTCCTTTTAATGATTAATTAAGTTATTTCTATTTAAAACAGCTCCAACCAAGTTTAATTCTATGATTAAGTTCATCATCTACCACTTCACTATCACTCTTTGAATATTATATTTTGAGTAATCAAACTATGTATGTTTAAAAAGAAGTGGTTTTGGTAACAATCTAGCTACTGACCAACATTGTTAAACAACTATGAAGAGAGCAAAATAGCTCCATTAAAAAATAGCTGTCCAAATAAATAGTCAAATTATAAATTGTTGGAAGCCTTATTCTGATACATAATAATGCATCAAGGATGTGGTTGCACGCCCAAACAACAATCCACACCAAAGCAAACATCTTGATTACAGAATATATTTCCCTTGCTTAGATGATCTGCTTATATAATTAAAATAATCTTTGAATTAAGTAATTGTAATATTTCTACTTTATCTCAGTAACAGGTCATGGCCAGGTAATGTTATATTTAACTGTTTTTGAGTAGCAACAGTGCCATCCAGCGACCTGTACCGGCAGTGATACTAGTACAATAAACATTTATTTTTGGATAACTGTATAGTTTGTTTCCTTTAGATAAGGATTTAACAATTCCAAACTCTAAATAATCTTTAATTATCCTCACTTTGATCACCACCGATTCTATTATGTATTTCAGCTCACACAATTTGAAAACTTAACACATTATATTATTCTGTAATTACACTTGTGGATAATAAAAATATACAATGTAATAAAAAAAAACTATAATTTGTACTTACCTGAGCTTGTTATTGTTTTATCATCATCATTTATTTTTCTTATTCTTTAATCTCTACACCTTCTTTAACTTCCACTATAATATAAGTTATAATACCAAGCCAAATCTGTGGCTGGTAAAATTGTATTTTATTACTATCAAAAATATTCCCAAAACTGGATTAGTAATAATAATGTAACAACTTAATTAAATTTCACCTTACCCATTCTTTTAACTGAAATAATTTATTTTGTTGCACTTTTATAAGTTTTTCTTGAAAAAAAAAAAACTTAAACATAAACAAGATGTTTTTTATGCAAATATTTTTTATATAAGTAGTTTATTTTCCAAACTCACTAATTAATTCATTCAATAATTTGCTTCCCCATCTGCTAATACAAAATTGTTTATACACTATTTCATCTTAATTAAATTGAAAAAGTTTGCCAAAAAATACAGTTAACAAAATATATTTAACTACATTAATTAAAAAAAATATTATGTATAAAGTTTAAATATAAGTACATATAATTTTATTTCTATCAAAACCTCAAATCAATTCTTTTAATTATAATTTTGTACTTTATTCTGTTATAATCTCTCTCTATAAAATCTATATGAATGTTTGTCCGTAAGGCTGTCACGTGTTTCTTGTGAAGTATGTTTCTTTGTAATGCTATCACCAGTCAAATTCATAATCAATTAAAAAAAAACGTTTACATTATGTGAAGGAATTAATTCCACCATTAACAAAACTTAATTTTTTTATAAAGCAGTTGTCCGTAATGCTATCAAATTCACGGATCAAATATAATAGTTATATTAAAAATTTTAATTTAGCTTAATTAATACTTTGCCAGGTACATGTCTGAAATTTGACAAATAGGCCGGGTTGTTCCAAACATTTTTTTTTTTCCAATTTTACAATTGTGAATTTCTCACATTTATTTATATACACCTGGGTCTCTTTTTACGCGGACTTATTTAACACATTTTGAAGTTACGCGATTCGTGTTTTCCCGGAAGTCGAACTCCAATATTGCGCTATTACTTTAAATAATAAATTTCATGTATATTGAAAGTAATAGCACATTATTGGAATTCGACTTTCAACTTAGTAATTTCAATATTTTCAGTGCTTTATAATAGTAAGATTTTATGCAATAATGAAATTAAAATCATGATTTCCACATTTTATGTATACACACATTAAATTTTACAAGATTATAATGTAAATTTGTTCAAACATTGTGCGTGTTAATTTTGCACTTTAAATCACAATCTGTTTTTGCTTTTTAAAAAAAGAATGTAATCAATTATTAATCATTTACTGTCCACAAGTTTATTTTTAAAAGGTCAGTAATAGCAGTGGGCACAATTAAATTTGACAATTAAAAATTAAAATCTGATTTTTAATTGTAATTAACAATTTAAAAATTACTTACGGCGACTTGAAATAATGTGATGTGAAATTTGATTTTTAAACGGAATTGAAAATTAAAGACAAAAATAAGAATTTAATTTTTAGTTGTTAGTTTCATAAGCAATTAATAAAATCATTGTCTCAAAGATTAATTACTAATTACGTTGTCACCAGAAAACCATCGACACAACATGAGTGTGAAGTTGGCGCTAGTTGTTTGCAAACGAACGTGTTTTTCGGCAAATAGCTATAATAATTAAAACGTGTATAAAAAAATGTAAATTACTGTTCTGTAAATTATGCATAAAAATATATTATTTTGAATAAAATTAAATATTATAGTTAACAAAAGTTTGTCTTGTATCAATTTTTTTCAAATTTGAAATTTTTTATTAGTCATATTTTATTTCCTTATTTTTTTTTGCGCGAATTTTAAAGTAATTTTATGTTGGTGCTTTGCTTTTACGCGAATTTTGAAAAATCACAGACTGCACCCCCCTTTTTCAGTAAGTTACATCTATTTTTGCGCGATTTCGTTTGCGCGTGTTTTCTGAGGAACCTATCTATCGCGTAAAACAAGACCCAGGTGTATTAAAATCTTTTGTTTAATTTTACATTAAATCTTAAAAAAAAAAAAATTGACGGCCTTTCAGACAGGCTACAATTCTCACACTTATTTATATAATATTAGAATCTTTTGTTTAATTTACATTAAATCTTAAAAAAAAAATGTTAAAGCAATCCATAAAAAAACAAACATGGCCTTTATAGGCTAATTATATCTGGTTTCTTTATATTATTTACAATAATGATAAAAATTCAATCATATATTTATATATTGGTGACAAAGGCATGCTATAATAGTAAAAAAACCCACTTTCAATTATGATGATCTTATTACAAAAAACCAATACAAAAAAGTACAAAAATTCTAAATCCGTGAAGAAACAAAACTACAAACATTATTTAGATAAGACCACAATTACTTCACTAATTCTCAAAAACAGAAGTAAAACTCTCCAATCCAGTAGTACCACACAGTGCAACACAGAGTAATCAATGGATGCAATAAGGTCCCTATCTAGAAATTGGATGAGTACGCACTAAATAGATATTTAAGCACAAACCTTCCTGCATCCATTGATTACTCTGTTTTGCTCTGGATAGCATTACTGTATGGAGAGTTTTGCCTCTGTTATAACAGCTTGTGCAAGCATGAGAATGGTGGTCGTGTGATGTTTAGTGGTTTAATTTTCAAAAGAAAAAGCATATTTTAGCAAAATTCATTATCTCTAAGGCATAAGGCTCATATTCCATTAAAATTTATTATTAGATCTAGAAATTCACTAAATCAAGACTTGTACAGACTGCTTTTCAAGATTTTTAAAATTCTTTGGTAGATGGGGATGGTCCTATATTAAAGAATCTAAGCACTTTGTGAAGACCATGAGAAGTAATAATTGATTATGTATATAAATATAATGTATTAATTGTATGATATGACACATCTCTAACTATATCCACAATAAAATTAGAACAAGAACAAAAAAACAATAGATATTTTTGTGTTAGGATTACTAAAACAAAAATCAAAATTACTATTTATAAATACCCCTAAAACAGAACAATACTTAGTGTTTACATACAATCATGACCAAAATAATAGAATTATGTTATCACCATGGAACAAAATAAAGGAAGTTCATTAGAAGCCAGTAACTTGGGGGAAAAAAGTTCACCATAGAACAAACTCTTATAAAGAATGATTATCCATCAGTTAACATTAAGAAAACATTAAACAGACAACAAATAAAGAACAACAAATGAAAAAGTTAGACACAGTAATGTATATGTATCAAAAATGGCAAATATATTAAAAAAAATCTGCAATTAATGTGAGACCTGCAAGGAATTCTAACTGCATCTATGGAATACCATTTAAATGTGGAAGGTCATAATACTGGAACTAGTTATTTTATTAAAAAACAACTTAAAGATATTAAATAATGATTGGAGAGAAAAGATAAATATGTCTATCATAGCAGATCACATATGTAAGACACATTTTCATTTTGGAAACCCCCCCAAAAAAAAATATACATAAACAAAAAATTAGCATAATTCATAACGTTTGGAAAATAACAATTAACCTTGCTTTTAAAAGGAAAAATGGAGAAATGAGGAACATTCTCATAGATAAGTAAATACAATTTCTAATGAATATTGTCTTTAAAGAATAAGCTAGTTGCTCCATTGAAAAATGGCTAAAAGCACATAAAATAATGATTACAGAAAAAAGACAAATGTGTCTAGATATTAGACTATATATGCACCAAGAAACATTTTCAGATTAGAAACCACAAGAATATTTGATAGAAAGAAAAGACACATAACAAAAAAAAACCTGCTTACATGACAATGGTAAATAATACCGTACATTAATCTAGTATGATAATTCATAGTGTTTGGAAACCACTAATTAACACTGCTCTTAAAAAAAAAAAAATGAAGAAGACCTCATAGTTAAGTTTATAAAATTTCTAATGACAATTATAATTAGCAGAATAAATTAATTGGTTAGAGTATCACATTAAATTCAGTATTCACAGGGTTCAATTTCCTGTGTTAATTGTCACCTGACGAGGTAGGAACATTGACCAAAAAAAAAAAAAAAGTTGACTATTATCATTGGAAACACTGCTTTTCTTACTAACCTATGTGTTATTACTAATGGTTGGATGTATATAAAAAAAATTATAAATAAAATTTGAATTTTCCTAAAACATTCAGTAGATCAACTAAATGATAAAAATGGTTTAACATATAACAAATTATTATTATTATTTATTATCCAAATTATTCTAATAGGGCTTTTTATTTTTTTTAAATCTCAACAACAGTTTTAAGTACTTGTTTTTACTCCCCACCATAACCAATGTTAGATCATTGTAATGTAAATGCCTATCACTTTTCCTGTTCCCTATTACTAATATGCATATTTTGAAAATACTTCTGCAATTTTATAAACAACTGTAAAGAACTCTTGAGACATTGTTTATTCAATCCCTTTTCTAAGATGGAGAGGATGACTGAAGGGAGCTTGAAAGTCGTGTTCAAACCCCTATTATTATATAAAGTGAAAACCATAAATTTCTGCATTAGAGTTGGGTAGGAGCATTATTGATTCATTATCTAAATAAGTGTTAATGATACTTTTTGGAGGTTAATTCTCACATCTGGTTTTATTCCACTATCTTCCAACTGTAGACTCAATATCCAAAATTTAGCACTGATTAATAGTTAAATGTTTATAACAAAGGCTTCACTCTACTGTAAATTAATTTTCTTGCATAGTTTAATACAGAGAAAGAATAGTGTGGTTTGGAGCCCAAAGTATATGAACCACCACTCCCATCTTCATCACTTTTGATGCTCGGACTTATTAACTTCCAAATAATAAAACAATTAATTATGATTTATTAAAATTATATATTGTGACCTTCTGGATTGGCACCAGAAATATTGATTATAATTATGTAGCACTGTATCAGTAACATCTGATGGCATCTTACTAAAAAAAATGAAATAACCTGAAATTCTTAAATTTTTTTTATTAATGACCTAAAACTATGCTTAAAAGCACTTATAGATGCAATTTGAAGGTTTTGAGATCTTTAATAATTTTCTTTAGTGAATAATTAATGATAGGAAGGGGGGTGGCTTGTCTCAAAGTTGTCAGTCTAGTTTAAATTGATTCCAAGTTTGTTTTGTCAGCAGAACAGCATTGATATTTGTTTAGATGGTTCTCTGGTTTATTTGCTTATATTTCAATCCATAGTATAAACAGTACAATATGTGCGACTCGTCATCATAGAAACTTTTATTTCAGTCAGATCAGTTTAGTACCTGTAGCATAGTAATTGTGAATGTTTATGTATGTCTGTGCCATTTTTTGGCTTCATTTTCTTTTCATGTACTTCATTAAACCACTAAATATCATGTCTCATAGCAAAATATTTGATTTCATAACCAATAGCTTGAATAACCAGCTTAGTTACTTTTTAAATGAATTAATGGATCACTGGACTGGTGAATTATTAAACAACAAATATACTACTGAATATTTTATTTGCTAAAATAATTATCATTAATTTTATTCTGTTACTTTAAAAATACAGAATAGTTCAATTTAATATATATTTTTTTTTACAAAAGACAAAATGATTTTTTTTGCTTTCTTTTTCAAGACAAAAGTTTCTTGCATAATCTTCAGTTAATTAAAATCTCAGTGCAATGGGTGGAGCAAGTCTGTAGCTAGAGACCTTTGAACTTTCAAATGACCTTGGATTATTGGAAGAATAGATGCTTGGGTAATAATTTGGGAACTATAAAAAAAGGAAATTTTTTACAAAGGGGGATTTCATTTTACTTCACTGAACTGCATGTTGCTTTCTGATTTCATTATAAAAGTTTTATTAGTACAATTTTGTTTTACAAGCTAATTCTTCCAAGACCCAAGTTTGAAAGTGAAAAATATTATTAATTTTCTGCACAATGGAAACGTAAAACAACAGTAATGAGGTACATTATTCCTTGTTTTTAACTAATTATTTTAAATTCTAAAGCCATCATTTGGGATATGTATGTGTGCTATATTATAAAACTATTTATTTCAAAATTTATTTTACTTAAATCTTAATTCTAGTATTAGAGAAATGTATGAACTCTGTTATTACTTTGGAAAAATTGTAAACTCTTCCATTAAACATCTCAGGAACTCTTTATTAATAAATTCTGCTAACTATAAAAGGAAGTTCAAATACAAGATGTGCGTGAATAATTGATTCTAACCTGATTTATCATTATTATTATTGTAAATTATATAATTTTAAATCTTCTCATTCGATAAATTCAATTTATAAAACAAAATAAGCGTATGTCACGCTTGAATGTGAAGCTATAATAAGATACAGTAATTAAATACGCTAAGCGCTTTCGAGGTCCTTTACCTCATATTCATAGCGAAGCTGTGAGCTGCGAAAATAAAAAATGGGGCGGGAGAAGTTGTATGCAAAGCATATGCAAATAGACTAAATAGTCCAGCGTTTAGAAATGTCGAAGCATGTGTCTCGTCTATTGATTGAGTTGTTATTGTTGTTGATGTAGAACGCTTCTCTGATCTTCCGCTTAATGTCGTTTTTCTCAATACAAACTATTTTAGGGTGGGAAGGTTCAAATAAATGTCCAGTTTTCTTGGAGTGTTCCAAAAACGTAGATGAGTTATCGTTGTTTTTAATAGCTCTATTATATGTGTATCTGTGTTGTGCTGTCCGGATGGTTGTGCCTGCCTTGGTTTCTCCAAAATAAATGGCGCGGCAACCGGGTTGTGGGCAAGTGATGCTGTAAACGACGTGGGGGGGTCTGAGAAGGTTCTAATTTGTCCTTGGAGTTATTGATGAGACGGTTAGTGCAAGGGGGTGTATGAAAGCTGATTTTAAATTTATTGCTCAAAATCTTGATTAGTTGGTGTGAGATTTTATGTATGTGGGGAAGACTGATATATGGAAGATTAATATTGTTTTTATTAATGGTGATTTTTGTATAACACTGCTTGATTTTGTTGTTGATAGTGTGGAGTTTATAGCCTGCCTGTAGTAGGTCTTTAGTATAGAGGTGTATGTTGTTCTTTCGATCTGCTTCAAATTTGCACAGCTGCATGTTTCTGTGTAGGAATGCTTGTAGTCCTGCTAATTTGTGGGAGTTAGGAACGTTAGAATGTGGATGTATGAAGCCTCTGATTTCAAAAGGCTTTATAATCATTGAATAATTTATACATGGTTCCTCACGCGTTAACTTAAGATCCAGGTAATTTAGGCTTTGGGATGCATCCTCAGATGTGGAATTAATGGTTAGCTTAGTGCTGTGCGTTAGTTCTTGTATAATATTGTTTGTGGTGTGTTGATTGGCTAGAATAAGTATGTCATCTACGTACCGGATGTATAAAATGTGGGGGTTATCAGCTTGGTATTTAGGCACTATTAATTTTTCGTAGTAATTAAGAAAAATGCTAGTGATGATTCCGCTGAGAGGGAGGCCCATCGGCCATCCGCTTTCATATTGTACCAAGTGTGCTCAAATGTTGTGTATATATGCTTATCCATCCAAGTTAAAAATGTAATGATGAAATTAATGCGTTCAGATGACATTGTATTGGTGAGTTCTTGTTGGATAATGTGAATAGATTGCTTTCTGTCCACAGATCCATACAACTCTTTGACGTCAAAGGAGGTCATACGGAAGTTGTTACAGATCGTGGCTTTATTGATTTTCTCTACAACCTGAAAGGATGAATTAACAGAAAAATTCCCAAAGCCCAGGCTGTCGATTAATAGTTGATTAACCATCGTTACGGTTTGAAAATAATGGACTCCCCCAAAATCCATCATTAGACGCAGTGGTTCACCTGGCTTATGGAGTTTAATGTTGGCAAACACTCTAGGAGCTTTGGTGGAGGAAGGATAGACTCGGTAGTATTCAGCAGTAGAAATGCCTTTATTTTTATAAGGACGGAGAATGGATGCAATAAATTTATCTCGGTTAAGCTTATTGTTGAATTGTGTGACAGGGGTGAGTTGTAGATTATTGATTTGTTCTTTTATTTTATGCTTATAGTCATGCGAGTTTAAGAGCACGAATCTATTACCCTTATCTTCTTTAAGGCAAATTAAATTATTATTATCAATGAACTGTTTCGTAATTTTAATGTCGTTACTCCAGCTATGATCTTTTATATGTAGCTGTTTTTGTGAGATAGATTTAACTATATTTGTTATGATACTATCTCTATGTGGATCATTAATTATTATTGTTAAAACATTTATCTAACCATTTGTACCTAAAAAAAAAAAAAAACTAAGAACAAATGAGTGATGTATAATTTGATGGATTGATTATTAAGTTTTCTCAAAATATTCTGGAATAAATAAGTAGAATAGTATAAAACTGAATATGAATTTCATTTATTTATTGTTCTCCTTATTTGCAGTTGAATTTTCTTATTTAAAATGTTTTATAAGCAAACTTATGTGAACTTAAGTGGATTTTATAAACTTATCAGTTATGCACTTTGCAAATGTCTTTTGAAAACTCAGAACAAATGCTTGAACATATCTAATGACTTAAGTAATAAATTACTGCTATACCTATGTTGTAATAATATTAATGGAGAATTCTCAAATGTAATATTGCCAGCGGTATCATTAGCCATTGCTAGAACTTTCAATTGCACCTAAAGTGGATCCAAATTAATATTATTTATCTTCCTGCAGGAAATCGTTAAGTGTGCCAATATTTATGTTTATACCAATTACTACCATCATGTAGTATATGACTAAGATATGTCATTTACAGACTATAAATGAACTTTTCGTTTCAACCAAGAAAGGAGAAACTTTAATGATTATTATTATTTGTTAACAGTTAATAGATAGTTAGGTGTAAAATTTTGTCTCATGATTTTATTTTTATGATTATATTATTATTGCTTTCATCAAGAATGACTCACTAAGTATAATAATAAAAAAATATTATACTATGTAATTAATATTATTTTAATGTAGTTTTTATTGTGCGCTTGTATTACTATACATGCGTGTTAGAAATGGAAACATCCATTCAATGTTAAACAGTGAACAGCTTATTGTTGAAAAAAGCTCATTATGTAAAATTTATAGTTTATCTTTGCATTTTTCAATAAGTTATAAAATAAGTATTTCTCAATAATTATTTAACTCAGAATTTAAAGATTTGTTATTTATCCTAAACCAAAGTTTTAATTTCAATTTTGTGCTAATGCAAAAGGTACTAAAAAAAACAAAAAAGGATTATTTCATCTTTACTTGCTAGAAGTTATATTTGCCTTGCTGATTTAATAATAATTAGTATATTTCCAAGTTAAGAATATTATGCTTGTTAGAAATGAGATATTTATTCATTATTACCTTTACAGTTTATTAATTGATATTTACAGTATTTCTTACCAAAATGATTTGAAATTGTTTGTGTGTTATTATGCTCATATATACATGTCTGTTATTTAATCTAGCTATAATAATGTTTGAATTGGAAGTAAAAATACTTTAATGCCATTGGTTTCGGACGATGAAAATGTGCCAAAAAGAAGTTGGAAGATTAGAGATTTATTTAAGTGTGAATTTATTTCTTTATTATGCTTAGTTTGAAATGTATTTAGTGGCTATGCAGAATGAAGTTATTTATGTTAGATAGTATATGGAATTGAGATAAGCTCTTCCTTTAATTTATTTGAGTATTTGACATGGGTGGATTATATAGTATATAGTCTGGAATGAGAAAACTCTCCCTTAGTTTATTGAAGTATTTGTTAGGAGTAGATTATATTCTCCAGATTTAGTAGTAGTATTTTATGAATTATAGTATGAGAAGCCAAGTAGTGTATCTCCCTTATTTTTGGTGATGAGACCTTGTCCATGCCAGTTTGTTTTAAGTCTCAGAAGTTAGACTTGGGAGCTATTGTATATTGTTAGTTAGATGATTAGAGTTAGGAAGGTCTTTTATCCCCATGTGCCATATGGAATGTTTTTCATCTTTTATTCATAGCCAAGTGTGAAATAGTTTGCTGACAAAAAGGGAAAATAAAAGTAGAGTTGATTTTTCTCACAGAACAGCTGAAGTAGAATTAGTATTAAAGCTTGGTTGGCCATTGTCATCATCCGTATTATGATCTTTATCCCAATTTCATAAGTAAACCAATCGGATTTAGTAATATTATTTATTGTATAACAGATAGCATAATTCAGACACATGCATAGATTATTAATTTAGAAGGTATGGAGAAATCCATCATTAAAGTGTAACTCTTTAATTATCATTTCAAATCATTTTATATTAATTATTTAGATTTCATACCATCAATTCTCATAAGGTTCCATCCTCATTTGAATGAGCAAGTAAGAAAAGACAAAGTGTAGCTACTTAACAGAATTATTTAACTTATAAAGTATAATTTGATTTTACTCTTATTTTTACGCTTACTCTTAGATTTAAACCCTTCTCATTTTGTTTGATGTGCATTTGAAGTAAAATGCCAAGAACTTTAATTTCATACAGTTTTGTTTTTCATGAGCATATCAAAAGTGAGTGATTGCTTGAGTGTATTGAAAGTAAAATATCAAGTATAGAAGAATTTTATATTTAATTATCTTAGTGTAGTATTGTAATGTTTCTGTGTCATATGTTTATCAGAATTGACTGATAGCTTAAGCCAATTTTGTCAGTATAATATCAAAAAGTTTAGTTTTGTATTATTATTTTAGTACTGAAAATATAATGCTTCATAAGTCTATCAGAATGCTTGATAGCTGGCATATGTTTAAAATAAAATATAGAAAATTATCTTTATGTTATTCACTCTTATGTAGACCATTTAACCATTAATGTTGGAATCATCAAAACATGTATACGTGTCAACTATTAAACCAAATGTTTATTTAAGTTGTGCTTGTGAATAAATGTTTTATTTATTTAAAGTTGTGTTCAGAATTCTTCTTTGACATGCATTCGTATTTCATATTCCCACACATGCACACACACTTACTTAGCTAATATGATATGCTTGCACTATCCCATTTAATTTAATGATGAACATGTTCAGATATGATAATGTTGCTTTCCTTGATCCAAACACTGTATGAAATGTTAATTATTTAGGGATTCTCTGAAAATTTTGTTATTTAGTTATTATTTAGATGATGAATTGAAATCAAAATGCACTCGATTTCTTTCCTTATCTAACTACCATTGTTTTATTAGGATATTGCTTAATTTGTGTCATTACTTTTATAATAGTAATTAGTAGTTGTTGAGAAATATAGTTTTAAAATTAAGCCATGTAATGAATTAATTCCCTGAGATATTCATTTATTAATTTAGATTAGACATTAAGTCAGTTACTTCATTTAAATTACTGAACAATTAAAAGTTAAGTAATGTTGTATTTTATTTAATATTTAACTCTAACTTACCAGGCAGTATAGTTAATCAGCATTACATTTTTATTTATTAATTTAATTTTCTATTATAGTAGAGGTTGTTCAATGTATGTGGATGATGGGAGGAGATGAGGTATAGACTATACCTTGTCAATTTGAATGGTAGAAGTTTACCAATTTTAATTCTTATTTATTTTAGAATTTAATAAATGTTTTGTTCATATTAATTATAATGTTTCCTCCCACATCTAATATACATTTTACACCTTATAAATCTCTGTAGTCCCCAACAGAGCTAAGCTAAGGTAGAATATCATTTAAGAGCCTCATTAATAATTTTAAGGTAAAATCAGACTAATAGTTTATTCTATAATCAATAGAATTGGCACCCCCGGGATATTTGTTGTTAGGAAAGGTAGGAGAGGTGTTGGGAGAGGGTTACAATATATATGTAATGAATTGCAAAACATAAAAAATAGTTTATAACTATAGTAATATATTAAAACTAATTGTGCACTTAGAATCAGCTTAAAACAGTAACAAACTCTCCATACAGTAGTACCACACAGGGAAAATCCTAGGAATCAATGGATGCAAAAACAGTAGTGTCATCCGTAGGAATCAATGGATGCAAAAAGGTTTGTGCATAAAACATCAATCTTGTGTCTACCCAGCCAATATCTCCAGACTAGTTTCTAGCTTATGACTTTGAATCTGAGAGCACTACATTTAGATCTTAAAACAGAGGCAAAACGCTCAATACAGTAGTGTCATCGAGTGGAAGCCAGAGTAACCAATGGATGCAAAAAGGTTTGTGCATAAAACCCCTATCTCGTGCCTACTCATCCAATAGCCCCAGACTAGTTTCAACAGTGAGGAGACTTGGATCTGATAGTCACAAATTAAAAAGTAATCTGGGGAATAATGGATGAGAAGGTATTAGATAGAAATTTTATGCACAAATCTTCTTGCATCTATTGATTACTATAGTTTACACTGGGTGGCACTACTGTGTGGAGTTGCCACTGTTTTAGCAGCTTATCATGTGATGTTTAGTAGATTAACCAGCTTATTCTCCTCATCTAACAATTTGTTTTTCTATTTCATTAATTATTTGAAGCATTCTTGATTAATGACATTGATTCTATTGCAGAAAATAAGAAAACAATTTGTAAATAAGTTTACAAATTCCTTTAATATAAACTATTATTTGTGATTAAAAAAAACAATTTGTTTTGCATAGTAACATATGTTTAAAAGAAGTTCATCCGAAGCAAAAAAAAAAACAATCCCATAAATATTATAATCACTTAATCATGATAATTCGTTAACTAGATTTCTAGATCTCTCTTGGTCAGAATATCACACACTCGGTAGCCAGAACATAGTCAATCCAGTCAACCATCCAATTTTGGGTCTGTGAATGAATATCTAGTCATTCTTAGTTAGAAGGTAAAACAAGATTAGAAAGCTACTTAGATCCTTACCATCAGGCAATTAAAAGCCTGGAGACTACTACCTTCTATTCCACTGTTTGACACTATACCCTGCAGAGAGTTATTTAAAGGCAGCTTTGTCATTACAAATACATAAAATAAAAGATCAATAACTATTAATAGTAAGCCTTACTCTATTCTTATGAGCGTTGACTGATGCATATCGAACAGTGCCTCGAAAACCAGCTGCAGCTCTAGGTGCACGAACATCACCAGCAAGAGTTGTATATTGCCGAGCCAAGCCAAAATCAAGCATATATACTTTGCGAGAGGTATGAGGTAAGCGACCAATAGCAAAATTAGACTGGAAAAAAAAGGATGATATTAAATTAACACATTCTTATCTTTTTGCTTTTATTTTTTATTAAAATAAATATACAGCAATTCATACAAAATCTTAATTCTATAATTACTATTCCCTCCCTCCTCTTAAAAAAATCTAATTTGTTTACACTTTTGGCATATAATTAAAAGTATAAATCAATAATGATCATTTTTTCTATTAAAATATTTTTTAGGCTATTGCTACAGTTACTAATCTCAAAGTGGAACTACAACAGAAAAATAGAATGACGTTCCTCCAGTACCCACCTCCCCAGCAACAAACTTATCACAAATTTCCTTCTCTCGCTATTCATACATAAAAGTATAGATACCAGATTAATTGAGTTAATTAAAGGAGTGTTAATGGACCGATTGTTACAAAAAAAAAAAAAAAAAGAATTACAGTATAAAGCAATCTTTAATACTAGTGAGATAGAAGTATCATAAACCTGCAGATGGTTAATCTAAAGTTAACATAATATTTTTTCCTTTTTCACAATGATCCAGCAAACGTCCATCTCTGCAACAAAGGAAGTCTTTTTTGATGATATTTCTTTTATTTTTTGATATTAAGTGGAGAAGTGCTAATGATACTAGGATACACCCAGTATCAGCAACAACAGATTTTTCTTCCTTACTGGAGCCAGACATATTACTTTACAGGTTTCTCGATTTATTTTAGAATTCAAAAACCACATTAAACAGAAAAGAATATATAAGATTAGCAGTTTTGCTTTTAAATATATGTGTAAACATGTCCTATTAAATTTAATACTACGCCTATCAAATGCACTTTCGATGTGATTTTCATTTTGGTCCCTCTCGTTTCATTTGCTTTAAATATACCATTAATTTATAAACGTAATTATCCTGTTGATCACATTGCTTTAGTTACATTAAAATTTATTGATAAGTTTTTCTTCAAGTCTATAAATTCTTGATTGAAAATGATCACATACTATTGTTGAAGATAATGACATATTTTGAAACAGATATTTTTCATGAAAGACCTTTAAAAACTATTTTTAAAAGTCATTAAAAATAATTTTGAAAAAATTGAACCATTTTACCGAACAATCTGATATAGTTATAATGCAGTATGTACGGATATGTATATAAGTATATATTTAGATGATTGTAAGTAAACATATTTTATTTAATGCAATTACAGTCACACAACATATGAATAAATTTACCCTTCATTAATTCTAGAAAATTAACATACTGTAAGCATGCGTTAGACTTACAGAATTAATGTGTGCTGATGTAAAAAATCCAGATAATCTAATGAAGTTTATACACACACCGAATTCGAGATCTTATTTTCTAAGAAGATTATGTATTTTGTAAAAGTTTTATACAAGTTTGTGCACTCCAGAAAAACTAGAATTTATTACAGAGATTTTTTTAGATCGCGAATTGATAACTGATAAAAATTTAATTAAAGAATTAACGTAATGGCGATCAATAAAATTCCAAGAAGTAGCTGCTGATTGCAAATATTTCTAGATAAGAGACATTATCTTATATGGAGAAGGTAATTAATTGTAGCACTTATCAGAAAGCTATAAAAGGAGTACGTAACAAGTAGATGGACCATTCGATTGCATCTCCAGTTGACCTTACAGTTCAATTCTGGTGTAGGAGAGAGCTAGTGTCAGTGCTTTGGTTAATGTGCAGTGCTCAGTGGAAATGGGTTCACGAGCAATAGCTGAATAGGCCCACAGAGATTGGGAGACCATAGCCTGAGGAAACCATCCGGATAGCAACTAAACGAATTGAGTTTCCAGCGGTTTCAAAAGGAGTTACAGGTGGACTGTTGCAGAGACAGTAGCTGAAAATAACTTAAAGTCAGTCGCAGTCTTATACTATGATGTGTTCATGTGCAGCTAAACTAGACTGGGGCCAAAGTGTGCATAAATCGAGCCCATTGTGAACCATTATTATAGCAGCCAGCCTGAAAGTACATCGTGGGAATTGAACATTAGTGAACTGTTGAGATAGTGTTGTTGCAGACTATTCGCTACTCTGATTACCTAAAATATTGTGAGTTTTTTATGTATATATTCATTTGCTGGCCGCCCAGTCATACTTGCAGACACAGCAGAAGATTAAATGCTTTTTCATCTACATTTATATGTATATATTATATTGTTATGAGTGAATAAAATATTGTTTAAGTTTTATTTGCATTAATGTTTCTTTTTTCCAAATATACTGAATCAACCTAGTTAGAATTGCAAATAATACCCCTAGGAAGTATAGCAGATTGGTGCCGTTGACAGTAGAAGAATCTGTAAAGAAGTTCGTCAGTGGGCTGTGTTAGAAAATGGGAAAAAACCTCACTCTTTATTGTTGTCTATAAAAATAATGCTGTGACTGAATTTCTATATAAAAATGGCATTAAAGAATAATTCTCTAAGCGAATTAGATGAAAGTAATGCAGCAGGTTGGTGCTTTTTACGTGGGACATATAGAGAAATATATATTGATGAATAGCATAGACAATGACAAGTTAAATGTAGCAATGCCTTTGTGGCTGTTAGGGAAGAGGTCCTGCAAATGGCGATCTGACTCTGAGAACTGAAACCTCCTGAAGAAGTATCATATCTGAAATTAAAAGAGTGCATATTTTAAACCTGCAATGTCAAAATTAATGGCATGCTGAAGGTTTAGAAATAGAAGAGAAGCACCATGCAAGGAATACCAAATTAATGACAAGCTATTAGAATCTTAGCGAAAGAATATAACTTTAATGCCAAGATGGATAACATGTTCATCGATCAATTATTGTGGGAAATGACCATCAATAAGCTAAGGTAAGTTCTTCTGAGTGAGCCAATATTGACTTATAAATATGCAGTAGAGAAATGTATAGCTCATGGATTGGTTATATGAAATGCTGTGGAATTCCAAAATATTAAAGACGAGATAAAACTTCTAACCGTCAAAAGTTCAAATAAGGCCTGCATATGTTATTACTGTGAAGAAGAAAGGTCATTTGAAAAAAAACTGCAGGTTTAAAAATGAAAGATATCATGCTTGAAGCATAACTTGACACTTATTGTGTAATTGTTGCAATAAAGACAAAAATAATACGAGATTACGATCAGTCTCTAAATCATAGAATGGAAGTATCAAGAAAAAAACTGACATTAAAAAAAAAAATTATGAAGTTAGATAGCAGTGCAAGATTGTCATTAACATCATAGAGTGACTGGACAAAAACAATCTGGAAGGCTAAAAGAATGTTACTCTTGAGGAAACTGATGTGGTAGTCACTGACATAATTGGAAACAGAATAGAGATATGTGGAAAAGTAATGGTATCTATTAAGATAAAATCCTATTTTGAGAAGAAACTGGTTCAAACCATTGGTAATTCCGATTGACTAATTAAAAATTACAATTAGAGTCAGAAGTCCAAGTTAAATGAACATAATTATTTCAAATCAAACTAGCCCAAGTAAAACATAGCCAGTCGATTTTGACCTAGAACTGGTAAAAGAGATACAAACAATTGCAGGGAGACCACGTAAGATCCCATTGATCAAAAGTAGAATAAACAATTCATGAACTGGTTAAAAGAGGTATTTTAACTCTGATAGAAGAATTATCACGGACCACTCCAGTTGGGGTTACTGAAATCAGACAAGACCGTTAGCCTATGCTCAATAAGCACATCAATAAGAGAGCTTATCCAGTACCCAGTATGCAGGAGATAATAGCATTATTACAGAAAGCAAAATTTTTTACTAAAGTTGATTTAAATTCCATATTCTATCAGATCCCCATCACGATTAGAATGGCCGAATTATTAAATATATGCAACAACCTAGGGTTGTATAAGTATAACAAATTAACCTATGTAACAATAGCATCAAATCTGTTTCAGGAAAAAATGGATAGTTTCAGGGTATGGAAGGTATTATTCCTTACTTTGATAACAATGTTAATATGCGTATTTAAGGTTTGTGCTAAATGGGTGTGAGATTAAATTTCTTTACATGTATTTGGACTATCAACAAAATTAAGTTTCTGGGATACCAAATTTATCATAAAAGAAAGTACACTAACCCTGAAAAGGTGAATGTCAAAGACACAGGCATTTTTTAGGCCTGCTCAATTTTTTAAAAAAAAAGCGCATGTTACTAAAAAAAGGGCAGTGATGGAAGTAAAATATAGAGTATAAAAATGCTTTTAACTGAACTAAGAACCTATTAATTTCAAACTATTTACTTGTCCACTATCGTAATGATCAGAAATCCATCTTTACAATTGATGCCTCAGAATACAGAAGATGGGCTGTAATTATCACATTGTTATTATGACGGTGAACGTCCTGGAACATTAACAAATGCCAAAAATAAACTACAGTCACCTTGACAATACTTTTGTGGACATGAGTTTACAATTTACACTGATCATTATCTATCTATTGATGGGTATTCTAAGAAATTTGAAGAAATTCCTGAACATGCTAGCTAAAGAATAACCCACTGGAGTAACATACTGGCAATTTATGATTTTGAACTCATTTATAAACCTGGTAAAGAAATTGGCTATGTGGACATACTATCAAGGTTATCAGATACATGCGAGTTTGAGCATAAAATTGCAGAGATCAACTACACAGACACCATATAACACATCAGGATAATCCCATAGTAGCATAAATGGAATAAAAGGGTATTGCCTATCGAACATTAAAGAGATGGATGAAGCATAATTGGCCTAAAATTCAACCTAATTATGAAGCAAAACCTGTATGGAATGCAAGTGAAAGCTTGTCAGTGTGCAACAATTGTATCCTAATGACAAACTGTATATTTATAAACAACTAAAGGCAGAAAACAAGTACTATCTTTATTCCATAAAGGATACCTGGGAAGAGGGAGAATAAAAAAATCATTACCATCATATATATGGTGGCCAAATATGAATCAAGAGATTGGGTAGACAATTAAACATTAGAGAAACTGCCAATCCACCACTACATTGTCACTGAGAAAATTAGAATCTTGATTTAAGGCAACCTAATCCTGGCAAAGGAAGACCATACTTGGATTATGCTGGATGATGGAATGATTCCATTTTTCTTTTAGTTATTGGCTTGTACTCTCAATGGACACAGTAAAAAATTATTGTCAAAAGCACAAGAGTGGATTATACTACTAAAGCTTTAAATGAAATGGTCTCACATCACAGATACTCTGGAACAATAGAATCTGATAATGGAACTGGTTTTATGTCTATGCAGTTTAAAGAGTTTTTTGTTAACAAAGAAATATGTCATATATTAACACAACCATACCATCTTGAATCAAACGGCCCAGCCAAAAAACGCAACACAGCAATTAAAGACCACCTCCTATAAAAATATTAGCTAAGCTTTGACTTATATAATGATTTGTCAACATTTCACACTTTGTATGCCTACTAAATGAATGCTAGCTGGAATGCTAGTGCATTAAAAGTTTCAAACACATATTTCAGTATTAGTCCCTAATATGAACATGACTTGACGAAATGCTAATGCATTGAAAGTTTCAAACACATATTTCAGTATTAGTCCCTAATATGAACATGACTTGACGAAATGCTAATGCATTGAAAGTTTCAAGCACCTATTTCAGTGTGTGTGTGCCTAATAAGAATGTGACTAAACAATACCATTTGGCAGCAAAAAATTCCAAGTTGGAGACACTGGAATGGATAGGGCTATCCTGGCAAAAAAGTGGCTTTCCAGAGGGATAGTAAAAGTTATATCAAACCAATTAAGATTAATTCAGATTTCTTATAGAAACCAAATGAGAAGACATGCTAATCATTTGAAAATTCATCAGAGAGAACATCAATAGAAAATTTACATTTGATGGAGAGAGAATTCTACTAAAAGAAGATGAATACACAAACACATTAGGAGAGTGACGAGATAAAGAATCGTCAAACATATAAAATTGATTTATCTGAAGTGAATAATATCTAGCGAGTCCAAAATTATACCAATGGGGGAACCTAAAACCCTAAAACAATCGCAATAAGAAGAGGGAGGGAAAGGCTCAAGATGAATAGGTCTATACCCCATCATGTCAGAGACTATCAACAATTGCTAAGGGTACAGGATTATATTTGTGACTAAAAAGATAAATTTTCTAGAATGAGGAGAAGTATTGGACTGTCTTTAACAGTTTTATAATGCAGTGTGTACATATGGATATGTATACATTTATATACTTAGTCAATTGTAAAATAAAGATATTTTATTTAATACAATTACAATCAGACAACATATGAATAAATTTACCATTCATTAATTACACTCTAGAAAATTTACATATCATATGCATGCATTAATAAAATTAATGTATGCTAAAATATTCAGATTAATGCAGAAACTGAACTAATATAAAAGCGGCAGGTAATCTAACAAAGTGTGTATGTGTGTAAAAAAGATATTAGGTCAAAATAACACACATAAACGTGTTTTCTAAATGTGCATGTACTTATACATACACCATGAAAGATAATTATATAATTTTAATTTTTAAAATTAACACTTTATTTTTCATTAACTTAACGTTTCCATACGTATATTAATTTGTTAGGAGTGAATAAACTCTTTCTAAAGTTTTATTTGTGTTAATAGTTCTTTATTCCAAATATATTGATATGACCTGGCTGGTATAATACCCCCAGGCAGGAATAGAGCAACTACATTATATATATATTTTTGTAATTTAAGTAAGTTGATCAAAGGTATGATATTTTTGTAAACTTTCTTACTTTCAATATACTATTTTTTTTTTTTAAACAATCACTAATTATAGCCAATCTGTTTTGTAAAATCAAAAGACTTTTCATAATATATAAAATCTAAACACATAGGAAGTTTATATTCATTACATTTTTAATTATTTCTTTTACTGCATTATAGATGTTTCATGATACACGATATGTATCTAAATCCTATTAGTTATATTGGCTGAGCCAAATTCAGCTTTCTATTTTTTCTTCGTAAAATTTTAATAAAATTTTTTTTAGAAAAAATATACAATTCCTAAATTTTTTTCGAGCAATTTATATATATATATAATAACAATATAAATACATTACTTCAATTTTTGGAAATATACTTTCCT
The DNA here is from genome assembly GCA_028023455.1 of Epiperipatus broadwayi. NCBI lineage: Eukaryota > Metazoa > Onychophora > Udeonychophora > Euonychophora > Peripatidae > Epiperipatus > Epiperipatus broadwayi. The sequence continues at coordinate 3,927,640 of JAQFVV010006306.1, forward strand.
ATTAAATATTATAAAGATAAAAAAATAAAATATTGCCACTAACTTTAATTATTTCAATTGCTATATGATTTTCATCAAAAGATTGTCCATTTTTTCTTCAGGCAGTGCATATTTCACTTCACTTCCAATGTCAGTATATATAAAATTTCATTTATGCCCACTGAATTTATTTCCTTATCAGTAATTTCATTAGGAAAGTAATTATTGTTGGATAAAAAGTAGAACTTATCTCCTTTCTATCAGCAATTATAACATTCCACCTGATTCATTCAAGTCGAAATGTGCTAATTTCCTTTATGAGAAGGTTTTACAGTTACATTATTTTTTTTTATAAAAGTGATAATTTTCAGTTTATGGCTGAAGATATTTTACAAATGTCATTAAATTTTGTAAAACTTTTAGTTTATGTTTAGAAAACATTTTATTACAGGAAATACTATACGACACTAAAATTTCAAAATAGATAAAACGGATAAAGAACATAATATATGTGCTTTAATGTAATCCGAAGAAACATTATTAATAAATATGACTGCACACACGATTCCCAGATGAAAAAGTAACAGCCGCTATATCATAAAATTTTACAAAATTTATGAATTTTACCGTTTTTATTTTTTTATATTTTCATTTTTTTGGAATAGTTATAATTGATGTATATTGATACAGCGCATATTACGACTTCACTGTGTTCTAGTTTCAATGATATATAATCATTTCAACTTACTGTTAATTTTTTTTATTGGGGGAAATATAGGATAACTAAAGAATACAATAATTTATTTTATATATTTAAGCAGACATGATTCATAATAGCCGTGTGTTAGAATTGTGAGGATATTGACTTAATTTGTTTTAAAAGAACTTAGCATCTCTCAGTAATCTCAGTTGTTTTTTTTGTTTAAATATACGATCTATTAAATAAATATAGCTAAAATTAATAAATTATAGTCTCTATTTTATTTCCTTAATACTATTTTATATATGTATAATTATTTTGTTTTGTTTTTTATTGCAAAAATTCTTCCAATGTGACTTTTTATTTTGTTATTTTTAAATCTTTACAATAATAGATTGTATGTAAATAAATCAATTATTTTATATAGCGTGATGTTTTTTATAAACGATAATATTTAAACAGCATTAAACTATTGCACATGTGCTTTGGATTTTAAATATAAAATGAATGAATACTAACACTTCAACCACATGATAAAGTCTTTGGAAAAGATAGAATGGCCATCTTGTTTATAAAAAACATCACGCTATATAAAATAATTGACTTATTTACATACATTTAATTTCAAATAAGAATGACGTATCGTAAATTCTAATAAATTTCACCAGCGACATTCATTCAAGCATGTAAAAGTAATTTAAAGTGATTATTTAACAACTTCACGCTTTCACTTTCAAACACTTAAGATTCGCCCATACAAAAGCGTTTGGGTTCGAAAAGATAGATGGCCATTCTATCTTTTCCAAAGACTTTATCATGTGGTTGAAGTGTTAGTATTCATTCATTTTATATTTAAAATCCAAAGCGGATGTGCAACAGTTTAATGCTGTTTAAATATTAATAATAGATTGTAGTAATTGTTTAGATTATAAAAATTAATATCTACTTTTCTATCTTCTATTATTAATGCTTGTGCTTTAATTTTGTAAGTAGACATTATTCCTATTCAATGCTTTCTCTAGACACAAATTAATATATTCAGCATTCAATTTGATATATGCTCATAAACTGTATCTTCGGCATTCAATTTGATATATGCTCATAAATTGTATCTTTGGCATTCAATTTGATATACGCTCATAAATTGTATCTTCGGCATTCAATTTGATATAAACTCATAAATTGTATCATCGGCATTCAATTTGATATACGCTCATAAATTGTATCTTCGGCATTCAATTTGATATACGCTCATAAATTGTATCTTCGGCATTCAATTTGATATACGCTCATAAATTGTATCTTTGGCATTCAATTTGATATACCCTCATAAAATGTATCTTCCACATTCAATTTGATTTTTGCTCATAAATTGTATCATCGGCATTTAATTTGATATATGCTCATAAATTGTATCTTATAAAAATGGTTGAATACAAACATATTGCTATTTCATCTTTTACTTAATATATATATTTTATAAAGATGCATGAGTTTTAATTTAAAAAAAAAATTAATGTTAAGTCATAAAACTGATAAATTCATTGATACATTAAAAAAAAATTAATTGCACGATTATGAAACATACTGCGATTAGTTTCCTTTTATTTAAAATCAACTTAGGTCAGTTTAACTTTATCCATTTATTCCGTGGGCATTGTATTCTATCTTGACTTAGCTTAAATTATTTTTGCACATGATTTAGAGCTCGTATTTCTGAATCATCATTTAATTCCTATTAAAATAATTATTTGGTATGATTTTTGACATTTTTTTTAAAAACAACTATAATTTGTATTACTACACAAAAGTCTATACAAAAATTATGTAAAAAAAAAAAAAAAAACTTGCTGGTTTCACGTCACGATGAAGAAATCCAACACAATGAATGTTTTCAATAGCCTTCAGGATCTGGGAACCAAGACGCAGTGTTGTGCTAAGAGAAAATGAACCTCGTGGTTGGCTTCGACGCAGTTCCGCTAAATTTTTTCCTTGAAGTGTCATAATTACATAATTGAACTTATCATTTCTACCACAGCCAATAAAACGGCAAACATGATCCTTTCCTGAAAAATAGTAATTTTAATTTCAATTAATATGAACATTTTGTTTTTGTTTGTTTACTAATATATATAAACAACAAAGAAAAAAAAAACAAATGCCTTGTTACTAAGAAGATCATATAATATTCAAGCATCGGAAGTGTGAGAGTTGAGCTCTTTAGCTTTCAACCACTGCAATAAATCATCCAATAACTTCCTCCTATACAGCAATCATATTTAAATAAATGTGTTAAAAATTTAAGCCAAATTACCCATAATTTTAAAAGTTTTATGTATTAAAAGAAACTTGCAGTAGTACCCTTCATTTATATTACACATCTATTAAACTATCATTATGAAAATCTTCAACTGTTTTAACATTTTTTTTTTAAAAAATAATAAAAAAAAAGAAATACTGCAATTGTTAATCTATATAGTAAATAAAAATTTCAAGGCATTTAATTAGAGACAATTGCATTAAGTATGAAAAGTTCCAGAACTCATTATCACCTCCCTTTTACTCCATCAAAATTCTCCAACAAATGAGCTATTATAGGCTAATGAGAAAACTTGTTTAGTGTTATAGTCCTTCCTTCTCTCAGAAGTGGACTATACCAGATGCCTCCTTATCTGATTGGATTAAGCATTGTTTGCCACAGGCCAATAGCCTGATGTATAGATAAAACATAGCCAATGATTATTACAGGCCAATAAGCAACGACGCTGGCTGAATCCGAAGGTTTTCAATAAGGTCAGGGATCTGCTATAAATAGACAGCCTTTTGTGAGAATCAGGGTAGAATGTCTGTCTAACCTGAAAGACTGTTCGCGTTCTCCCAGGGAAACTCTGCTAACATAAACAGCAGCAAGTATTACTATTGATAACACTACGCTATTTAGTCTATGCAGCTAGGCAAGTCCCACAGAGCCCGGACGCTGCTAAGACTACTGTTGGCTCGAGGCAAGTTGTTTTGTGCAGCTGGAAGAGCCATACATCCTACCCGTGAAGCAAGCTATCAGGTATAACTAGAAGTGGTAGGCAGAACCCAGAGTTTATGTTAAGCTACAATATTCAACATTATAAATATTCTCTTGTATATATACTGTATATTGTACTATGTATATTTGTAGATATAATAAATATATTAATTGTAATACTTGTCAGTATTATTTTCTGTAGGTTGGGTCTGTAATCCAGACCAAACATAACATTTAGCTTCAGGGATTATCAGCTAATAATAATTGCTATTTTCTTAGCAATACCAAAAGCTAAAAGTTATCTGTGATTATATGGATGTAATCTAATTTCTATTCTTTATTATAATAACAATCCATAAAAATACTTAATTTAATATATATACCCATGTGCTATTTATATTTTAAAAATGTGTATCACTTTTGCTGAGAAAGATATTTGGTCTCTGCCTATTATAATAATTCTAGATGTTGATTCCCACAGTATTATTTGAAAATATAGATTTGATAGTATAAATATAACAATATTCCACTAACTGAATACTGATTAATAATTATCACTTACATGAAGCTGCCAATTATCATCAAATCTGAAAAAAGGTATTAAGGATACTTCTCTTAATCACTGCTATATCAGCACAAACTATGTCTTTTCCTGTCCCCTGACGAAATCTTCAAAAACAGTTTATATTAAGAATATTAAGCATAAAGGTTTACTAGATGCTGAAAAAAATATGTGAAAGGCTTCAGGAATTTTTTTTATATCTTTATGAATTAAAGGCAGTAAAATATTTATCAGGTAATCTGTCCCAAATGGTGACCTAGAAATATAATTTTAAAACTCCATTAAAAGTCTTCTTCATTACCTTAATGAAATTGATGTCTCTAATGATAAAGAATACAGTTAAACTTTCAAACAAACAAAAAAAACAACAACTATCAACTAAAGAAAATTCTCATTTGGAAACATTAATTACTTATTACACTCCAATAATCTGTTATATCCAATGACTCTTGGCATACATCTTCGCCTCACAGTGAAGTAATCAATTTCAAATAAAAGTGATGTTTCTATAAGATGTGATATGTTGGACTATTTCCATCATTTATGAGTGAATGTTGAATGTATAGAAAATTTTAAACTTTATTTAAACTTTTCAAATACAAACAACTTGTTAATAATAGCACACAAATAGACAATAAGGTTAATAATTACACAACGTTTCGAGTAGTATTATTCTCCACTCTTCTTCAAGTGTTGCTGGCCTATATGCACAGTGACAATAATACTACTCGAAATGTTGTGTAATTACTAACCTGTATTGTCTATTTATGTGTTATTACTAACAAGTTGTTTATATTTGGAAAGTTTAAAATTTTCTATACATTCAACATTCACTCATAAATGATGGAAATAGTCCAACATATCACATCTTATAATATACCATCATTACAAACCTTCAGACAAATGATGTTTCTATAATTTTGTATAAAAAAGTAATAATAGCAATCTCAAATACAATGCAAAAAACATTATAGTCTAATTATTGTATTTGATCTCGTCTTTTTAAGCTACAGATCATCAGACAGAATTTGCTGCTACTATGTCCTGGTCAAAATAATGCATGGTGAAATAGAATTCAAGATAGGTCTTATTGATCCAACATTCTCTTGTAAAAAACAACAACAATCCACTTAAGTAATCAAATAAACTAAATCATCACTCTGCAATATGAATCTTCCACGTGGAAGTCTTTTCATTAACTACTCACTATGATCTTCTTGAAATCTTCAGCCATAAATTTAAACATGGTAATGATTTTAATCTATCTCATTAAATCATCTTTTTTCCCAGAGCAAGAAGACTTTTTGCTAAAAAATGAAAATCATTCCTATTGCTCTCAAAGCCATTGATAAAATATGCTAACAGGAAACTGAAGACCAGCTTTTAAAAACCTAATAAAACCTAAACCCTTTTATTGTCTTAAAGTTACACTTGACCACATCTGATCTTATGGAACACTAAAGTGGATGTTATAAATAAATTCAATAATGTGGATTGTGAGACATTTAGACTTCTATCTAGCATTATATACTATCATGCAGCCTGATATAATCATCTTACTATTAAAATCAGAAAAATTTTAGGTTTTGAAGTTTTTGTCAACGCTCTCTCTGTTTAGGACTGCTATGTAGCAGAGAGTGAGCACACACTGCTACTAGCACTTCTAAACATCAGAAAAGAAATACCCGGTACAAAATATTTAAATGATTCTATATTGAGCTATTATGTTATCACCTACAGAACACCTAATGCCCAAGATTTTATTTTTTTACAAGATAATTCACATATATGACTTCAAATGAAACAAACATAAAGATGTGGCAAATTATCTTTTAGATTAACGCTAAAATCAGTAGCAAATTTCACATGACAAGCATAGAATATCTTTGTTCTATTGTAATTAAATACTCTATTAAATTAGGCAAACGCTGCTATCTTACATCTTGCAGCAACATGATAAAATATTTAAAAGCTATTTCTTTCTTACTATCCCATGGATTGAATAACTCTTTAGTTCTCATATTTTGAACTCAAATTAGCATCTACTAAAAAAAACCAAAATGTTTATGGCACAGCTGATGATCTATGAGATAAGATTTAATAATATACTTTATTCCATAATACACATTTTGTAGAAATTAAAAAATGATTGTTTTATTCACATAATTTGAGTTATCAACATCACATATTTTTTCAGAATTGCTATCTCATTTATACTTTAATTATATTAAAACACTATTATAATTTATATAAGGGCTAAGAATGCTGAGTAAGAAAAGCTTAAAAATAAAAGCTGTTCAGAATAATAGAATAAAACTTTTATTTCGATATCTTAATCCTGATATCATACCCAATATGAGTATATATCTGGATTAAAATATCGAAAGCTGCTCAGAATAATAGAATAAAACTTATTTTGATATCTTAATCCTGATATCATACCCAATATGAGTATGATGTCTGGATTAAGATATCGAAAGCTACTCAGAATAATAGAATAAGACTTTTATTTCGATATCTTAATCCTGATATCATAATATGAGGATGATATCTGGATTAAGATATCTAAAGCTGCTCAGAATAATAGAATAAAGCTTTATATCTTAATCCTGATATCATACCCAATATGAGTGTGATATCTGGATTAAGATATCGAAAGCTGCTCAGAATAATAGAATAAAACTTTTATTTTGATATCTTAATCCTGATATCATACCCAATATGAGTATGATATCTGGATTTCGATATCTTAATCCTTATATAACTAATATGAGTATGATATCTGGATTAAGATATCGAAATTTACTCAGAATATAATAATACTTTTATTTTAAGTTTTTCTTAGTCAGCGATTCTAGCGTTTATATCAATTGCAATTGTATAGGAAATTTTAATTCAATTGCAATTGTATAGGAAATTTTAATCAAAGTATGTAGAATTAAAACACTATTAATACATATTAGCATCAAAAATAAGAGAAAAATAAATAAATGCAGTACGTATTCTGAGAAGATGATGCGTTTTGCATTCTCTTTTCAAGATGGAAGAAATTTTCATCAGAAAAAAAAAATGTAAGAAAGAAGAAAATGATAAAAAAATTAAAAGTAAAAAAATAAAATTAAAAGAAAATAAATAAAAGTCCAATGCCAACTGCGCATCATAAATTGTAGGTTTAAAAGTAAATATATTTATTTAACAACAGATGACGAAACGACATTTTATGGTTGCTGTATTAAAAAAGAATGAAAGAAAAACAACAATATTAATTATTCATCAGACAATAACTATAAAAAATAAAAAATACAAACATTGTTTAATTAAGTACAATAACAGACATTGAAGATTATTGGCAGTAGCAAACTTTCCATACAGTATGACGTCCATGCAAGCCTTTGAAGCCAATAGATGCAGAAAGGTTTAAGCATAAAGGGCCCATCTGGTGCCTACTCATCTAATATCCCCAGATTAGTGTCTAGTTTGTGGATTTCATCAGTGAGAATCTTTGGAACTGAGTGCGCTGCACCTAGATCTAAAGATCGGATGCAACCCTCCGGCAGCCATCTTTTACCTATTTAGTTAACTATAAAGTTAGCACTCAAGATAAAAAACACATTAATGTTTTCAATCCAAACTCATTCATTTATATAATCATACAGATCTGAATCCAGTTCAGCATCTATACATTTTGGTGTCCTTGATTTATCAAAAACCACATGCATGATATAAAACCTCCAAAACATCACATGATCATCATTTCCTTTGCTTACACAAGTTATTAGCAGCAGCTAGAAACTAGCCTGGGGCTATTGGATGGAATAGGCACTAGATAGGAATTTTATGCAAAAACCTTCCTGCATCCATTGATTACTAAGGCTTGCACTGGGTGGCACTACTGTATGGAGAGTTTTCTACTGCTAATGCAAGCAAAGGAAATTTGTGATCATGCAATGTTTTGGTAGATATTGAAGATAAAAATAAAATTGATAGACTAACATTAACATTTGTAAAAAGTAAAAATAGAAAATGTTTAATAATAAAACAAAACAATAAACAATCAGAAATATAATACTGAATTAGATATCAACTGATTAAAGATTTAAACTATCTTGGCGATAAAATCTCAAACAATATTGCAAGAGATAATTTAATAGATTCCACATCAAAATTCACGAGACATGCCAACATTTCTTAAGTTACCATAGCAATTGGGTAATATGATAAGCAATCATGGTAGTTTGCTATTGTTCACTTCCTCCCCTTTGTCACATTTTTAAAAGGTGTATTACGACCTTTAATAAGCTTTTACATTAACAAATAAATAATATTTCTGTACTGTAATTTTCTCTACATAAGTCTCATGCAAGGTAGGATTGGTTTCTATTCACTTTTAGTACCTTCACAAACATATGACCAAAGGTATGTGAAAAAGATCTACGATCCCCAACTGATGACTGCTAATTCAGTACAAAATGTGCTTCTTTTTTTGGATCATACATTTTTTTCACATATCTTTAGTCACATATTTATGATTACATTACTCCACAAGATGTTAAAAGGAGAAAGAAATCAGTAGCTACTTTGTGAGAGAGTGGAAATATTGCTCATTATTGGATAATCTCTAGTCTAATGAATGACTAATAAAAATGATTTACATAGTAATTAGATATTAGTAAATGATTATTCTGATAAAATTATATAATAAATCAAAATTTGACTTCTAACAATATCTATTTTTTAAAGAAGTAAAAATAATACTAGATAGAGGCAAAATTCTCCATACAGTAGCACCACTCAGTGCAAGCCAGAGTAATCAATGAATGCAGGATGGTTTGTGCATAATATCACTATTTAGTGCTGAAGCAGTCAATGTCTAATCATCATTGAGCTTCATGCTTAACAATCTACACTAACCTCCTATGGGGCCTGCAATGCAGACCCCACTGTAAATATATGCCATTCACCCACACACTGTATGCATAGTGATCCAAAAACATTAATAAGATATTTAGCAAAGTAAAACAGTAGGGTGAGTGATGCGTATATATATATGAACGAAGCAATAATTTTATTTATTGCTGAATATTAGATGTTTTCTTTATATAATTGTAAATATCTTTTTATATATGTGTGTTTAATTAAACTAGTGGAATGTAACGACAAAGAAAGATGGGGAGGGCTTGAAATACTGAAATTATCTTTATCTATAGTCAGATTGTTTTCATTAATTAAAATTATAAATCTTAATTAAAATTCTCTTTTAGTTGTTTTCAAATCTCTAAAAATAGCTAAAATGGTATTTCCAGCCTTATCTGTTTTAGTTTGTTAATTAAATATTTTACTAATCAAACATGTTTTTTTTAATTAAGAGATAGCTGTGGGCAACTGAGATTGCATTCTTGGTGGGATTTAGGTGGATAAAAAAAGGCCCATAGAACAAAAGAGTTTTTTTTTTTTGGAGTTGAGATTTGAGTCAGTTGAGTTGAGTTCTTTTTCAGTCAGTTACTTTGAAGGGTTTCAAGACCATAACATTTTAAGAAGTCAAGAGAAGTTCGGTGCGATGAATTGTGAGTAGAAAAGAAGCACCTTTTTTCCTTCTTCTCTTGAAGAACTGTCTGCCTGCCACTGCCATGTTCCATCTAGCTGACCATACAACATGATTACTTCTGACTGCTGATTGCTAATGATGCCGCTATGCTGTTTTTTTTCTTAGGTAACCTTTTAACGTAGAACTGCCTTCATAAGTCAATACTTTTGTAATTTGTAATCTATAGTTCAACCTTCATATCTTAATATATATATTATTTTATAAGCTTCTGCTAAATTTTGCTTTTAAACTCTCTCTCAGTAATCTTTTATTAATATCATGTATTTTAACTTACCTTTCACGCTTAATTAAATTATATATATAAATATGGGCGATTCCATTAAGATGTTATGTATTTTGTTTAATGTATAAATATAATCTATTTTCTTTAATATGCCAAAATCGCTAAATTCGCGAGTAAGGGGGAAAATAATTGTTTTACTTGGAAAAAGGGTGGGCTTTATTTAAAACTTATCAATAAAGTTTTCTTTATATTAAATAGAAATTGCTCGCGAGTTTGGTTTCATTTTAAATTCATTATTCTTAAAGTAAATTAAAAACTTTTACTGTGGATGAATTTTGCTAAATTGGCTGCTTTGAATTTGTCTTTAAATTTCTATTTTAAAAAAAATCGTGAACCTTCACATAATTAATCCAATTCTTTTTTTTTTGCTGGTGCCTGAAGGGCGAATTCTACCAGTTAATATGTATTTGGGAATCGATTCTTTAAATATAAATGTTGTTATTCATTATGATTAGTTAAATGACTCAGAATTGAAAAATAGATTATTGCGCAAGGGGTTAGACCATTTCCAAACTTTAAATAATATTATAAAATTATATAAACGTTGCTGGCATACCTTTTCCTTTATTCTGATATTTTATCTTTTCCATTTCTTGATCATTTTGTTATTGGAGACATCGAAAGCTTGAAGCTCCTGTCCTACTTTTCGAAATCGTTCGTAATCAGAGACTCTCTGTGGAACGTAAAGTTTAGGAGGGTTATGATATTATGTGCTGCAGAATACAGTGCATCCAGATTCTGGGCTCTCAAACCCAGACCCTCTTTCGATATCGCTCCGCCAGAATGCGCGGACATATCAACTCTAAGTTCGTTTTTCAAATATGCTTTAAAATGATAAAATATCCACAATCGCCATGAAGGCGAGATTTCTTTAATGTATGCTAGTACCGTTACTCTGCTCTTTAATTTGATCGCCGTCCGTCTAATCTTAGTAAGTCGCAATGATGTGTTAAAGATAATGATTCATTTCGTAAAATACGTTCAGTATGTTGATCTTAAAACTGCTTTCGTTTAAAAAAGCGTTATCGATTCCCAGAGACGTAAATCAATTGGTATAATTTATTCTTGTAAATATTGCGCATTGTTTGTTTTTTATGTATACTTATTCTAAAGACGCTATGTCCTAACAATGCCTATCAAACATATGTAATGATTTTAAGATTGTAAATAAATGATTGAGACCGTACATTTATATTTATTTGTCAAAATAATATGAAATTGTATCTGTACAATTATATTTATTAAATGAGTGATAGAGGGGATTTTATACAACAAAGTCCCAAGTCTTGTAAATAAACGATATTGTCCCAAGCGTGAAACTGGTTGGTAAAATATACATGCGTTTTTTAATCTTTTGTAATATACATATGCGTTTGTGTAAGATTTATTAAAAATATCTGTTTCATGTAAATCCTGGTTTGTCGTTTTTGAAGTATTATTTTCTAGTTAATATTTAGAACTATTTTCTTTAGCTAAGAGCTTAGCATCAATAAATAACTATAATAAATGTAATTCCTGGGCTACTCCAATCTCGATCATCACCATCAGTCTGATCTTATGCTCTACCGCTTTGCTTATGGGCACGGATTTAAAATAATTTTACTGTGTCATCAGAATTGTTGTTCATTGGGTCAGAGATTCGAAGAATAGGCAAATAGGTTAGAATTCAGGATTGCTCCAGACCTGTGAATCTCGGGCATGATCGGATTCGAGGTACTTTTGCTTAAGATTTGAATCTTGTTAAGTGAGCATACTATTTTGACCGGTACAGTGCCTACTCATCAAATATTCCCAGACTAGTTTCTAGCTTGTGACTTTCATCAGTGAGGAGCCTTGGATCTGAGACAGCTGCACTTAGATCTTAGGATCCAAGGCAACTCTCCAGCAGCCACCTTTTACTTTTTTAGATAACTATAAAGCTTTGAGTCCAAAATGAAAACGCAATAATGTTTTCAAGCTAAACTCATTAGCTTGTACAGTTGATCTTATTCTGGCTTGCACTGAGTGGCGCTACTGTATGAAGAGTTTTGCCTTTGTGAAAAGCAGCTTGAGTAAGCATAAAAATGATGATCATGTGAGGTGTGATGGTTTAAAAATAATATTTATTACAATAACTCCAATACATACATCTTTACTTTTAAAATGTCTAAACAATATTCATTTCCATATATCATTTGCATTTTAGATATTGGAAAAATTGACAGATAAAATATATTGTTAATTTATTATTTATTTTAAAAACTAATAAATTTTTTGCAATAAAAATGCTAATCACGTTATACTTATATAAGGCTCAAACCTTAGTACATGCGCCTTGAGTGCTTAATTTTTAACCAGAGGGACCTCTACAAATCATAACGCAAGATTTGACTTTATAAAGATAAGGGGAATCATCTTCTCTCTGAACCTATTTTCTTAATTATACAGGCAAATCTAAAGCATATTGATTTGGGAGCATGAAGCTTAATAAGAATTAATATTTACAACTTTAAATTGATTCAAAATATTTCTAAATTTAATATCTGATATTGACTCGTTGTAAATAGAAAGATTTAGTGAATGTTAATGTTTAACAGAAATAGTGGACTTAATCAGTGAAGAATTTATTAGCTTCATGCTCCCAAATCAATATGCTTTAGATTTGCCTATATAATTAAGAAAATAGGTTCAGAGATAAGAGGATCCCTCTTATCTTTATAAAGTCATTTGTAGAAGTCTCTCTTGTTAAAAATTAAGCACTCAAGGCGCATGTACTAAACACGTTATAGTAAATTATCAAATAATATCATTAAATGTTTGCATTTGTTACGAAGCTATACAATAATATTCTATACACAATTCTACAATGAATAATCAATAATTAACACTTATATAAAGAGCAATGACCATTATCCTTATTAGTTATATGACCAAAAATTTAATCTTAACATTTGAATCAGCGCACACTAACGTTGCTTGACATAGATGAACATTAAAAGCATTATTAGGCAAACATAAAGACATTAAAATACGTACTAATATCTTTTTTTTAAATAACAATTTATGAGGATATGATTAACTACGTCCTATCAAAACATTTAATCTAATATAAAGAATAAACAGTCCAAAATCTACATTTCCTTAATAGAGCCATTTTGTCTTCAATATTTTGTGAAAAGTTTATAACTTCCACAAGCAAAATTATTCTCATAATACAGTAAGCACAAAATATTTAAACTAATAGATTATAAATGCAAAGCATTTAATAACAAATTCAGAAATTTTTCAGCACATGGTCAGCAAAAGTGTAATTGAGATTCAAATTAAAATAAAGACAATAATTTAAAGATAGATGCCAGAAGGCTTGTGCATAAAATCCCTATATCCCCAGACTAGTTTCTAGCTTGTGGCCTTCATCAGTGAGAAGCCTTGGATCTGAGAGCACTGCATCTAGTGCTCTCAGATCCTAGGCTCCTCACTGACAAAAGCCACAAGCTAGAAACTAGTCTGGGGATATTGGATGATATGTATTAGATAGATATCACAAGCCTTCTGCAACCATTAATTATTCTGGCTTGCACTGAGTGGCACTACTGTTTGGAAAGTTTTGTCTGTTTTAATAATAGTTATGAGCAAGCACAAGAAATGGTGATCATGTGATAGTTCAACAACAAGTGACCTATCAGGAAACATAAATGCACTTAAAATTGACTCCCAATCCTAATCTGAAAGCCACCATAATTCAAACATTATTAAAAAGAGTAAATATCAATTAAAGTATAAGTAATCAATTATAAAACATCATAAATATAGATTTTCTCAACTTCGATAGCAACCACAACACAATCAACAATAATTATGCAATTGTCCATAATTTCTCCCAATTTCCCTTTAAGAATCACTATACTCAATCACAAAAACAATGATCAAACAAGTTTAATTGTACACCTTTATTTTACTTATGTGATTCAATTTAGGCACTGTAGAATCGATGGCCACTAAAAACAAAGCAGTAAGTTTATGAAAATCTTCATAATGGATTACCAAACTATAGAGGGGAAATTTTCTACTATAAGATCTTAATTCAAGCAGAAAGAATTGTTAATTAATGAATTGTGTCCATTAAGTGACATTTTGCTCATTGTGTTGGTCAATATTATCCTTGTTTTAAAAAGGTATTATATATACATGTCAAGCGTTGTTAGACGAGAGGTCAGCACAGCCACCTTGCAAGCAAGCAGTTGGTTGCAGACGGTTGTTGCGGGTTCGCCTCCCGGCCGATACTATGACATATGGGGAAAAAAAGGGTATTATACATATGTACAAATACAAAGATCTGAAACTAGTCCAGAAAATTGTATGCTTGGCAAACTTAATTATTAATTAATTTCAGAAATCTCAACCCTTGGCATAATGATGGCATATACCAAAATTATTGAATATCACAGTTTCTCTCGGTGAATGTTTTATGTTCTGTAACAATAAGGCAAAACTTTTGGTTGAGCAGTTCATGAAACCAGACAATGATTGTGTCTTTTTGCATTACCATTTGTATTCTTAACTGATCAGTATTTACATAAGATTAAGACTATTGTTGAAAATGAATTTCTTACGAGTAAACAGTAAAAACAAATTTATTATACGTATAGACTTTTGAGATGTAAAACTAGTTGGTGAAATCATAGAAATTTTATTTATGGTGACTTACGGCTATAAATCTTAGTCTGTGATGTAGTTCCACAAAAAATGATTAAACTTATGAATATCATTTAGTACTGCAATTATAACATGTCTTGGCTACCTTTTTCATTAAGTTATTCTCTAGTTTCATCCCTTTTCTTTATTTTTGATTAAATTTTAATTCATTTTCAGTACTTCAAATAAGCGGCAATTCGTAAAAACTCAAACTTAATTCGTCACTTCCAAATTTCTTAGTTCAAACACTAATACTGTACCTTACTCCATATTATATTTAGAAATAGGATGCAACATTATATCATGCCATCATCAAGGCAAAACTATTTTAAAATTAATGTTATCATAGCATATATTTCTCACATTCATTAAAAATATTTTTGTTCATTTTAGTATGTAAACTACTCAATATTTAATTTTGTATTCAATTTTAAAACATAGCTTTTAAAAACTTCATTTTAAAAGTCATCATTTTGTAAAGAATTTACTTTAATAATATTTTTTTACTTGCTTAAATCTCAATAATTTTCTTAAAGACATGGAATTTTTTAACTTCCTTGTTACAAATTTCTTTGTCTGGATTGCTCAAGACATTTCATCAATTTATTAAATTGAAACCCTTTATCTTTTTTCTTCTTCTTATTATTATTATAAGTAAAACAGGCAAAACTATAAAACTATCCATACAGTATTGCCACTCAGAGCAAGCCAGAGTAATCACAAATGCCAAAAGGCTTGTGCATAAAGTTCCCATCTAGTGCCTACTGAAGCGGAATCTGAGATTCAGATTGTGCTTCACAGCCCACCTCAAATCTTCCGCTACCAAGCTAAATTCAAACCCTATTCTTGCGTATATATTCCATTCACTAACACATATTTTTATCCTTTTTTTTTTGATTATTATTGACTAACATACTTATTAACGAAGATATATGCATAAATATCTGAATTTAAATACACACACAAAAAAATAAAAGTAATAAATATAGTATTTAAAGAGGGAATATGTATACGCAATAGGTAACGGGGGATTAATTATAACGGACTTATAATATCAAAATATATTATATGTTCTGTATTTTTTATTTTATAAAAGTTATAGTAATTATTTATTGATTGCAGTTCATATATAGAGATATTGTAGAGACAAACATAATGAGCAAATAATTACTACAAAAAGTTCGTTATATGTCTATTCTATAAAATTTTGTTTTTAAGTTATTTTTGCTATTAAACTATACTTTTTAAGTTGCACCACGTAGTGGTTCTAGGAATACAATGTTAGTTTCACGCCCCCTATATTAGGTGGAATTAAAAAAGGATTACGAAGCTTCACTGTAATATTTTGAAGCTAAACTGAGGGTAAAGTCATTACCTTTAAGTGTTATTATCAAAATGAAGAAAACTTTTAGTTTTCTAACAGCAACAAGGGTTTAACTGACATCGTTGTGAAAACAAAAATAGCAGAGAACGTATCAAATAAAGTGCAGAATAGAGGGGGAAATGTGAGTCAAGAAAACAGCAATATGAATAAACAACTGATGGAAGAAGAGAATCCAGTTACCAAAGAGAACACCTCAGGTGATTTGGACTATATGTCACCCAAAATATTACAAGGGAAAGAGAAAGCGAATGTCGTTGAAAGCTTCAATAAGTTTAAAATTGGAAACAATGTTATCTAAAAAGCGAAACCGATTAATAAAAGTTTAAAATTGAAAACGTTATCTTAAAGTGAATCAGATTAATAAGAACAAATCTATAAAATCTAAATTTGAAACTAATGAGAGAAGTAAGTCAAACAAATTATTTAATGGTAATAACCAAGAATTTAAGTATGAAGAGGCACTACAATCAAAGTATGGGGTAAATAACATTATGCAAGAGGCTTATGATAATATATTGGATTTAACGGATGAGGAAGATGAAAAATCCAACTGTTTTAACGAAGTCACTTAATGAATAACTTTTAATAATGATTGAGAAATTTAAGGAATAAAAGCGAACAATTCTTTTATCAAGATCATAACCACAGACAAATTCATTTGACAAACTGGATGCTAGACACTCCAGCTAGAAATATCATTTTTGTAACAGTGATAGAGTTTTGTTGTAATATTTGAGGGCACAGGTCTGCACTCCTCATTTCTTTTGCAGGGGTTGATGATGGCGGTTGTTGGGGGTCTGGTTTGTTGGTGCGGGCTGTTGACGATTATTGCCGCTTCCGGATAACCTGCAGGGAGGGTACAGGGTCAAAGTTTTCAGCGCTTTTCCCGCTCTGATGGGCTGCTGCGCTCCCTTAATGGATTGTTTTTGGGCAATACAGATCTGTGCTCGTCCATATATAGATACACATTAAGTAAGGTTATACAACCTTTTTGTGGATATGTTTTTTTTATTGAGCGTATGTACTTTGTTTTTACCTTGTAACATTGAACACTGTAATATCATGTAGCGGGTGATCAGTCACCTGTGTTTTTTTTTACCATAATAAAAAAAAACACTCTACTTTTCTTTTAAATCCAATATGGAAGATGCGATTGTAATTAGTCAAAATTAATTAAAGGTGAGAAACGTAATCTTGTATAATCTTCTAAAATAAATTTAATTAAAAGTTTCTCTAAAATCAAAATTAGAAACTAAACTTAATTGATTTACTTTTGTCACAAACATTTTTTTTATAAAATTAATTTCAGTTTGAATACTTATCTAACAATGGCATCTTCCATCACAATGGGTAAAAGCTTGTATAGAAATTCTTTTGGAAATTAGATTAAAAAAAATGATTAGCAATGACCAATCAAGAAAGGATTCCACAAATACCAGGACAGAGGAACTAAGACAGTCAAGGAGAGCAGTTGCCAAAAATTTTCGTTCGTTTAATTTCAATGTGTCGTGAGTAAATCCACTTCACCTTTCTCGCCATTCGAGATGGCCTTCCCTGAAATCTGTGCCCATGGATCCTGATACTCATAGACTATAACTATATACCTGTTTGTTAAATACTGAACTTACTACCTGCCTCAATAATTATGCTCGTGAAACTAGATCTAGTTCTCAGAGGGAAATCTGAAAAACATCAAAAGAACAGCCAAGTTTGTCCAGAGGTAATCATTTCAAATGCTGCTAGACTCTTAAAGTTACCGTGAATAATTTTAAATTTCACCTATCTGTTTCGTTAAACATTTTGTAAAGCCTTTTTATTTGTAAAATTTAATATTAAGTATGAATTAATTTGTAAAATTCTTACCTTTTAGTTAATTGTACCTTGTTCTCTCTATATAACTTAGCTGTAATCTCTATATTAAACCTCTCCTGAATAATTATTATTTCTTAATTTCACATCTATGCGGCAATACTTTATTTTCATTATGATATTTTATATTTTCATATATTAAATTATATGTCGATAATTTCCCCCAGAATCGCAAATGCTTACGCTATCTCTTTTAATAAAAGAAAACCTTCCTTACTTTTCAGAGGGTGATTAATCTAGTATTTTTTAAAACAAATTTGTTATTCTTATTATAGTGAGTGCCTGCAAGTCTGGGGAAATAAAATCAGAATCTGATAATTACTGTATAATGTTACTTTCGAAACAAACTAAGCAAAAATCTGTTTTCTTAGAAATGTGTTTTTTTTTATTAATTAAATAATAGTGCTAACTTCTAAAAACTTTAAATATATTTATATGCATTAAATTAATATTACTTTCTTGAAATCACTAACCACCACCGACTTTATATATATTTAATAATATGAGAAGTATTTATTTATTAAAGCATTCAAAACCAAAGATTTATATTAGTTATACGTTGTGGGAAGTTTATGTGTAATTTAAAGTAATATAAGGGGGGGGGGGATATTCTAGTTCTATAAGCTATTATATTAGCATTAAATGTAATTCTTCCATATCCACATAGTAAATCAAATCATACCGGTATGCTGGGTTTTTATCAATAAAGATAGGCGATAATTCTTTATTTCTTAGTTAAGTTTATATATTTATATTAATGCAAGCGTTACGTGTATACCGGCCTTTAGTTTTATATATATTTGTGCTTCATTCATTTTTACTTCCAATACCAAGGACAAGGTTTGGCAAACCCCTTTGGACTTCTTCAGTGCTAGATATTATTGCATACGGTTCGCTCTGGCAAAAGTCCAGCCTATGGCAATTCAATAAAGCACATTCTTCGTTGTTTATGACCCGACCCTGCCAACGTTTGCAGAGAGTCACCTTCTTTAACTGTGAATTGAAGCACCTTCTTGGATCTCAGAATAGATCTCTCCATTGCCATCATACACGTACCGCTCTCCCATATTTCATTCTCGTTAAAGCCTATCAATGCTCCTAAACCGTACTGTTATGATTATGCTAAATGGATTGCCATTTTTTATATTTCATTCACACTTTCAGATACGATATTGCTGCCATAATTATTATTTCCTAAATTAGCTTCCCACATACGTTCTTATTTCGCAAATGCAAATGCTATTTTATTACTTAAACATAATTACTGTTTGCCATCAAACTCAATAAACTTATGTATTGGTTCAAGTGCTGTTGTTTCATTAATGGTGGATTTAAAGAACTTTAAATAACTGTAGTCTAGCGCTATTATTAAAAATCTTAGGTATCTCATACAATCTGCAAATTATTGACATATAAATAGCCGCATTAGAACAAAGCCATAAATTATGTGTTATTGCTGATTAAATACGTTCATTTTATAGCATTGTAAGAGAGGTTAATGTCGTCTAAGGGAGATAAATACCCATTTTATTTACATTTTAACACAAATGTTTGCAATCAATTATATATATATTTATCTCAAGTTAACTTAATAAATCTTATACATATTACTAAATATCTAAGTCATTGTTTCATTTATTGAATAGAAATAATTTTGATGTTATATAAAAGGTTTCATTTATTAGATGATCGAAAATCGCTAACAATAATATTCTATACATGAATAAAGTTCAAATAAGAGTCTTTTTGTGTCACACCTTTGTGATGCCGGCGGGTAGAAATAAATTAGATCAGTATCATTGGAATTGTTGCTCATAAGTTGGTAGATCTGGAAAATAGGCAAATAGGGCAGAGTTCATGAGTGTTCCTGACTTATGTATCCTGCGCATGATTGGACTCGAGGTACTTTTGCCTAGATGCTAGATCTTGTTATATGAACAGACAAAACCAACCGGTACACTACTCATCCAATATTCGCAGATTAGTTTCTGGCTTGTGGCCTTCGTCAGTGAGGAGCCTTGGATCTGAGAGCACTGCACCTAGACTCTGGCTTGCTCTGAGTGGCAATACTGTATGGATAGTTTTGCATGCTTTAATAACACATAAGCAAGCATAAGAAACGGTGATCATGTGACATTTATTGATTATTATAAGTAGTTAATATTTTAAATAATGTATATGCATTTCTTTATAGTGATAAAATGCAAAGCTTCTCTCTTCAATAAATTAACGTCAAAAATATTTTCTGCTCCATTAGAAATCAAGGTGAAAAATAGAGTGTAATGTATGATAAGATATTAATAAAAATGATGGTATCAGAGACCAACATTGCATTGTAGATCCATCAAATCAATTTAATTGAAATATTGCTAAATGAAATATCTACCAATAATTTTTAAAACAAAATGATAATAGTAAAAACACCTTTTAATAATTATTTTTAGCACATTCATTTCTTTTTAAAATTTGGTTATATCTTGCTTTCTTTTTTCATATTAAAGTAAATTTATGAAAAACTATTTATAATTGTGTCCCAGTTTTATATAGATTGCCCTAAACTTCAAAAAATAATATCATCCCAACTAGTAAGAACGAATAGGTAAGATACACAGATAGCCAGCCACATGTTAACTATAAAGGTTATACTAGAAAACTGGTTTTGAAAGCCAATTAGTAAGCTATGGTTCATTGTAAATGAAGTAATATAGTCCAAGAAGAAAAAAAGCTTTATCTGTCTGAATGGAATTGTTATGCTTAGCCTTCACTTTATATTTATTGGATATCATTTAATTGGACAAATAACTATATGATAAATAAATATAACAAAC
This sequence comes from Epiperipatus broadwayi, assembly GCA_028023455.1. Lineage (NCBI taxonomy): Eukaryota > Metazoa > Onychophora > Udeonychophora > Euonychophora > Peripatidae > Epiperipatus > Epiperipatus broadwayi. The sequence goes on from JAQFVV010006306.1 coordinate 3,948,543, forward strand.
ATTTCTGCGTTGTCTCGGTCGAATCAAAAACTCAAAACAATGAGATGACCTTGCTACTCTTTTTACATACAGCTGCTTATTCCAGGAACAATCCATACATGGTAGGAGCAGTTGAATGTATTAATCAATATTCTTAGTGAAAAATTACCATTAAAAAGTCATCTCAAATAAATCACCTTATTCACATAATAAGATATCGGAGATAGCATTACATTAATAGCAACAATAATGAACATTTTGTCTTAAATCAGCCGTCTGAAGATTGCAAGATGCAGATGTGAGCTATTGGTGTTATTTGCAATGACTACTATTAAGTACAGAATATCAAAATTTGGAGGGTAGAACAGATCTGTGATAATAGAAAAGGTACCATGTTATTTTCAATAGTAAAATTTACGATTTATTTGGGCAATGATAATCATTGAATCTAGTAACAATATGACTGTAAGGTTTCTTCAACTGGTACCTGCGAGTAGGATCATCATCATCATTTTCAACCATTATCGATTCTTTGCAGGATGAACGGTCTCCTCCAAATCCAATCCATCTTCTCCGATCTCTAGCCTCTTCTCTCCACATCACCCTGGCACACTTCCTTACTAACTTCAATCGCTAATTTTTCTGAACATCTTAGAAGTTAAAAGGTAAGGGTTGGAATTATAAATAGAAGTTCTGAAGAAAATCACTGGGGCAATCAAAACTGTCGGGGGTTGGAATAAAAGCATTGTAAAACAGTAATAAAGAGCATAGATAATTTAATATTAAAAGTCACACTCTATTAAAATTTATATCCTCCTAATGAATATACTTTCCATTACTACATTTTTTTTTGTTCTAAAATATGAAATAAAAAAATAATAATAAATCTCATAATGATTCTTTTGATTAGGTATCAAAATTCCTAATTAACAATTATTGAACTGACATGACGTCCGTTGTGTTTGACACTGAATGACTAATATTAAAACAATTACATAATGAAGCATGCCTACTGCATAACAAATTCTTCCTTCACGTGAAAGAGGTTTACTTAGCAAATGATTGTATTACTGCTTCTACGCTCCACGATTATCATGTATCCTTGCAATTTTATAATCAAAGACGCAATGAACAAACTTGACTTTGACTGACATAAGTAAAACGTCTTCTGTTTAAAAAAATCATCAGACAATAAATTAATGTTAAACCTATAACAATTGAAAACATTGATATGAAGAACTTCCTTTCTCTACTCATCATGCAGTCAAAGACGAAACCTGTGCATGCGATAACAATGATTTAAGAACTCACACTATACACTATCTAACAAGCTAATTAGAAATTTGAAAATTAGCAATGAAGTGGGGAATTTACTCAACTTTTATTATTCCATGAAATTTTCTCAGCACACATTTAAAAACTTAAAAAAAAACAACAAAAAAAACAATCACAAATAGCACGATAAATACAATTGTCCTAGAAGATGAAAAAAAAAAAAATGCAAACTTTTAATCTCTTACCTTTATATCAATAGTCATTAGTGGGCTAAATGCTGTACGCCAAAAATAAATATATCACTGATATGAATAAACTAATAACTTAGAAAAAGAATTTGTCACAACTTCTACTGATCACTATATATTGCTACTTGGTCAATCATTAAGAGACTGATCTGATTTATTTGAAACTGTATGGTCCATATATATCAAATACATTTACTTTCTTAGCAATATTTCAACAATTAACTATGATAGTAATGCTAGATATATATCTGATTTTGTCTGCCAAACTAAGGTCATACATACACTAGTAAGATAGCTATATCTTGTCAAAACCTTTGCGATGCTTTTAATTTAAATTTGCTCATCACATACAATCATATAAAAAATTTACTAATCTTAAAAAAATTCTATTAAGAATACATGTAATTTTGCAAAAATTCTAAAATTAATGCAAAATATTTTACCACAAACACATCAAATTTATCTTCAAACTTTTTGATGGTTCAACTGCAATAAAATCTTCCTTGAAGTAAAGATTCCATATATAACTACATCTAACAAGTCGAGCATTGATGGCCTAATGGTTAACGTAGCTGCCTTCCGAGCAGCTGGCCCAGGTTCCATTCCCGGTCAACGCATTTGACATATGAAAAAAAAAAACTACATCTAACATGAAAGGTACATAAGGAGGATAAAAAAATAATGCATCAACTCCTATATAGATACTGATACTTTAAAGGAATGCATCAATTAGTATTCAACAAAATGATCACTAGCCTAAAATTTTCATGCTTGAGACCATCAAAATTTTTATATCTATATGATACTTACATATTAAATAACAACCTTAAAGTGATATATTTTGTTAGATAAAAATGTATTTTATGACAATTAGATGTTCAATGTCCTAAACCAATCCATGAGTAATCTCATATATTTCTCAACCATAGAATGATGTATTTTAACACAATAGCAACATTTTCCCTACAGCGTATTCATCTAGTACAACCATGGTAATCAATGAATGCCAGAAAGGTTAGGGCATCAAAATCTCTAAACCAGTACCTATTCATCCAATACTTCCAGACTGACTAGTTTCTAGGTAATGGCTTTCATCAGTGGAGAGCTTTGAATCTGAAATCACTGCAACTAGATCTTTAGGTTTAATGCATTCAACCAGCTTGAGCCCAAACTGAAAACCATAAAGTTTCAAAACAAGCTAATTCACTTGTATAGTCATATAGATGAACCCGATTCTGTATCTATATATATCGTCTTTGGTTTTTTCATAACTATAGATAACAACATCTTTTGATTAGCAAAGGTATTAAACCACTGCAACATCATATACCCAACATTTCTTATGCTTACACAGTTTGTTAACACAATAGCAACTTCCTTTTTACAATATTGCCACCTAGTGCAAAACACAGTAATAAATGGATGCTAGAAAGTAAAATTCCTATCTAATGCTATTCTTCCAATATATCCAGATTGACAAGTTTTTAGATTAATAAAAAAGGTAAAAAGTGGCTCCTGGAGGGATGCATTAGATCCAAATATCTAGTTGCAGTCCTCTCAGATCCAAGACTCATCACTGAAAAAAGTCATAACCTAGAAACTAGTCAGCCGAGCATATTGGATGAGTAGACACTAGGTAGACATTTTGATGCACAAACCTTCTAGCATTCATTGATTTTTATGGCTTGCATTAGGTGGCAATATTGTATGGAGAAGTTGCTATTGCAATAACAAATTGTGTAAGTATAAAAAATGGTAGTCATGTGATGATGTGTTTTGTTAGATGTAAATTCACTTGCGACAATAAAATGTACAATGTCTTAAAACAATTTAAACAATCTGCAGCTATTGATAAATCTAATGTAAAGATCACAATATATGAAATAAAGTTATATATTAAGAAAAAAGTTTTACATTTCCTTTGTCAATATACATATCTTAAATAAGAATAAAATACTTATTTTCAGTACATTTATTAAACTATGAGAGTATTATTTTCCCAATATACTTATAAAAAAAGATTTAGTTTTACCCATCAATAATCTTCGAGTATTACACATCCAAATCCCATAATTATTTATCTTGAACTACATACAAGCATTCAAGTATGAAGTGTGACAATTTAATTCTCGAAATGCATAAAATACACATGGAAGTGTGCACTAGTGGCTATTGTTGCCTTCAAAGTAGTCCCCTTGTGCATCTGTACACTGATTAAAATGGTGTTCCCATTTTTGGAAGCACACCTGGAAATCATTTCAAGGAATACCTTCTTTTGGATATCAGTTACAGTAGAAAATCTTTGTCCTTTTAGCACAGTTTTTAATTTTGGAAATAACCAAAAGTCATAGAGAGCTTTATGGCCAAAAGTCTCTCACAATGAGCGCACTATGACCCATTTTTATGACAGGGTGTACACCCAGATATTTATTATCTTCTCAATAGCTAACTAGCAACTAGTTCTACCAGCTTAAAATTTACACATGTTAGCTTAAACATGTTCAATACTTGTGTGATTTCGATACAATCAGATCATAGATGTCGCCACACAGCCATTCCAGGAATTAAATTGTCACATTTCATATTTCTATATAAAATAATTCCATTTTAAAAACCATCACAGTAAACATAAGAAGAGAGTGTGCAGACCTAAGTAAGAACTTGATACCTTTTAAAGTCCAAAAAATATATGTAAAGTCTCTTACATAGATATGAGTAACATGCTAATACAATAAAGCATCACTCACCATGATCAAACCTCTCTTTCTATGTCACAATACTGAAAATATTATAGATTTTTCAAACATTAGAATCTTATCCAAATGTGAAACTCTCCACTACAAAAAACTAAAAAAAGTCATTGAGATTCTTAAGAAAACAGATTACATCAACAAACATGAAGACAAAAGTTCATTAATCAGAATATCTGTTGTACTTATATCGATTTTCTCATCTACTATCATTCCTTATTTTCATGTTTTAAGAATGATCTATTCCTGTTTTTTATTAACTGACTTCTAATATGGGCTATTACAGAGTCAAAACTCTCCATACAGGAAGGTCATCCAGTGCAAGCGTGAGCAATCAGTGATACAAAAAGTTTGCGTATAAAATCCCTATCTACTACCCACTCAACCAATATCTCCACACTAGTTTCTAGCTTATGGCCTTCGTCAGTGAGGAATCTTGAATCTAAGAGTACGGCAACTTGATCTCACGATCCAATGCAACCCTTCAGCAGCCACCTTTTACCCTTTTAGTCAACTATAAAGTAAGAAGTCCAAAATGAAAACACTATAATGTATTCAATCTATGCTCATTTGCTTGTATATGCATACAAAAACTAGTCTGAGGAGACTGGATGAGTAGACACTAGGTAGAGATTTTATGCACAAACCTTCTTGCATCCAATAATTACTCTGGATTTCACTGGGTGGCACTACTTTATGAAGAGTTTTGTCTCTGTTATAACAGCTTGGAGGGAATGATGACCATGTGATGGTCAGTGGTTTAATAAGGATTACTGTTTGCAATATCACTACTACACTTTTAAAATAATATTTATTAAGCAACTGATGGCAGATGTAATCCAACTGAAACATCAATACAATAGTACTGTTAATTATACATGGATGTACCTAGATAATATATCCTTTATATGAATATATATATATATATGGATATCAAATGAGTTTACGAATGTTTGCATAAAAAATAATACAAAGTAAATGTATTAAAAAGTTCTGAAGAAGGCTGCTAGATAGTCAAAACTATAACATAATTAAATTGAATAAGACATTCACAAGAGTGCAAAAAAGGAGTAACGTTTTGCAGAAATTTTCAGGTAATGTAAAACAAATGGAAAAAATATTGAACACCTTGATAATATAACAGAAAAGTACTAATATAAAATTTTATATCAATTTAAAAAAAAAAAAAAATGTATTGCTATCATTTAATGACTTCTTTTTACATTTAACTTCTTTAATTTTACCACTATTTTAGTTAATTGGATAATATCCTAAGCATTTGATGCAGTAGAAGAATGGGAACTGAAGATCTCTGGATCAGAGCTCAATACGCCACTTCCAATGCTCAAACATTATGTGATTTAACGATTAATTTCTCCTTCCATTAACCATTTATTCAATACAAACATATTGTTTCTACAATAATTTTATTTTCTTATATTTTTGACTGCCCAGCAATCTCTATTTAAGCAACCAAATATTTAAATACAAATGACTGCATAAAAATGATATATCTAAAACACACACAATTCATATTTTCATTACAATTGTACAACTCTTACATAATTATATTAAAATCTTAAATTTATATTTTACTGTTTTACTTAATGTCTTTAATATATGATTTTGTCTTAAAATTTTTATATAGCCTTTTATACTTGACTTACATTTAATGACTAATTTTATATTTTACTTTTTCAATTTGCAATTTACATATATATATAATTATAATTTAATTATTTAGTTTAAGTTATTTTTAAATTAATATAACTTTTATGTACTTAAATCATATTTTTTAATTTTTTAATGTTTTGTTTTCAACTACTTACCTTCACTTCCCAACTATCAAAAACTTAAAAATTAATCCAAGTTCAAATAAAGATTTACTTTTAAAAACTTTACTAATAATATAATAAAATAATCAATAATAATAATAACTGAATAAGTGAAGGAAAGTGTTATTTACAAGAAATAAACATAGAAAGAGTTATAATATGGAGTAGAAATAACATAAAACATATTTGATTTAAGTGCATATATTTTAGGTTAAATTAAAAATAACTTTAATTAAATAATTACATTATAATACTTAATAATTAAAGTAAATAAATATAAAATTAGAAATTAAATATAAGCTGTATATAAAAGATTTTAGACAAAATAATATAGATACTAATGAAAACAATAAAATATACATTCAAGATTACTCCATATTCATAGCTATTATTATATGTAAATGTAATGAATACAAATTTATGCAAATCATTATCCTGTACATTTTTTCGATATTGTAAAGCAGGCATCCCTTTGATTGATGGCGTTTGGAAATCTACATATCTTGTGTATATTATTATGGGTAGTAAAGCATAATACTTAGGAAGAACTTCTTGTTCAAAATAATTTAAGAAAATATTTGATATAATCCCACTAATAGGAAGTCCCATCAACTGTCAATCATTTTAAACCATTTTCTCTCAAATGCGCCACTATATTTTCATTGAGCCATTTTAAAAATTCTACAATAAAGTCAACTCGTCCAATCGGACAATTTTTCTTTAATAATTCCTCTCTAATTACAAGAATAGACAGCTTCCTATTTTTCGATCCATATAATTCCATTATGTCTAATGCGGCAATTTTAAAATCAGTATTTATTTCAGTTCCTCTAATTTTCTCGACAAACGAAGATCTAACTGCATACACACCAAAACCAACACTATCTACTAACCATCGGTTTACTAATTTAGCTGTGTTAAAATAATGGACTCTGCCGAAATCCAACATAAGTCTTAAAGGCACTCCTGGTTTGTGTAATTATAATGATATATGTTATATTTTTTAGAATTATAAATAAAATATGCATTGTGTATGTTTTAAATATAATTATTCAAGATTTATGTAATATCGACTATAACAGAAGTATTTTGAAAAACGTCAAACAATTCTGTGAAAATATAAAATAACCTGTAAAACCCCAAATTGAAAATAAACCAGCTTGCCGTATATTTCTAAACTAACAAGCAAAATAAAATATTTGTTATCAACATTCAATGTTAGTTTCCGTACTCCTCCTAATCTTAATAGATTAATCAATAATACCAAAGACAAATTACAATAGGAAGAAGCACTGCAGACTGTTATCCCATGCAGCAACCTGGAATGTACTGCTGTATACTACGGGGGCGGTCTAAAGATAATATCTCCATTAGATTAGTGCAGCATAAATACTTATATAAGCTTGCTAAAAACAACCTTGAATACAAGTCTGTATTTTGGAACCATGTGCAACAACATGGTCACATTAAAAAAAAAAACCACAGAATGTCAACCTCGTGTGTGTGAAGCTGGATGATAGTAAAATAAGGGTCAGAGGTGGGTTTATCACCAATAAAAAAAAATATCATCAACAAGAGAGAGAATAGTATCCAGTTATCTAATTAAGTGGAATATTTAAATAACTAATTTGAATAAAATGCATACATTATCACCTGACTGAATAAACCAAGCAACACATTATTTATCCACAACAGCTACGATTCCGGTGAACTTCACTTGCACTCAGATGATTCTAAATCATTAATAAAACTAGATATTAAAACATTTTTGCAAACTGTGAGTTATACGATAATATATTGTTCCTATATACCTTACATGTATTTAAATATTTGTAACTCTGATGAAAACTGCTAGGCAATTGAAACTGCAGGAAAATAAAATAAAATAATTGTAGGAACAATATGTTTGCACAAATTAAGTGTAATGAAAGAAGTTATTCATCATATTTATGAATATAATCAATGCATAGAAAATAATAAAAAAAGAATAATACTAACAATTACATGACTTTTCTAAAAACTAATTATTTGACTATTATTATTAATTTATTGCATAAATGCTTAAAAAAATTAAATTTACTTAAAAACAAAAAAAAAATTAAATTTTTTGCAAACCTATTCCAAACGTTATAATTAAAAATTATTTTGTCAAAAAAAATAATTAAATAAAAAAACATTGGCTCGAATGGAAATATTTCGGATGACTTTTATTTTGCAGCAAATTCAAATGATTTTCTTAAATTACTTAAAAATAGAAATTCACGTACAATTGTAATTTTTTTTATATTTATAAATAAATTGGAATATAAATATATTTTCGGAATTACTACTAATAATATAAAATAATACAAACACATTTATAATGCATCTATCTGACACATAATGCAAACCAGCATGAGGTTTAAGTTTTTCTACAACTTAAAACATATAATTAAGATTTTTTTTAAAAAACATTATTCAGAAAATAAATATTTAATTCAATATTCATCAAGTTCTATAAGTATTAATTCCAATAATACAAATGATTACCAATTGAAATGTTAAATGCAAATTACTCAAGATTTATCAAATATAATAGTTAAGTACATATTGTTATATGAAAATAGAATTTTATAGACATATACATCACCGAATTTACAAAGGATAATACTAAAATTTAGGTAAAAAAAAAGACGGATGATTTACAGAAGTTACGATAAATTTTTATCTATTATAAAAACATTTGTAATTCAAAAGACTCAAAACTTTAAGACCAAAAGTAGAAATAACTTAATAATTCCAAATATTTAATTCTCTTTTCTTTAACTAATACAATTCTAATAAAGTCATTGTAATCTAGTAGTACAAAAAAGTAAAATTCAAGACTTTTATAATGTACTAAGCATGTTTTGGGCAGACCACAGCACACTGATTCTGGCATTGGTCTGCCGAAAGCATGCTTATTGCATTACAAAAGTCTTGAATTTTGATTTTTACTTTTTCATAATACTCGATTACAACAAGTTTATAAAAATGAGTTAATGTACATGTAATTTACAATTAACTTATTTTAACATTATTTTATTTTTTCTATATGAAATAATTTACCTTGTAATTTTTTTAAAACCGCCACTTCCATTTTAAGTACTTGCTTTGTTTGCTTAGCAGATTCAAGCTTCATAGCTACTGATTCTTTCGATACCAGATCCAGGCCTTCATAGATTTCTCCAAATCCTCCACCTCCAATCTTTTTAATCTAAATAAACAAAATTATTTTCCGTATTTTCTTCATAGCATGCATCCATGTGAAAGTGTGTGTGTATATATATGTATAATCAATAATGTAATGATCAATGAATTTTACTAGCATGGTGTTAGATTGTAATTTTATTTAGAAGGTAATAAACTCACCTCACTCACGCTGTTTAAAATACTAAATCAGCATTGTTAAATGAGAGGATATTCTCATTCCAGCCAAAAGATAAAGACTTTGAGAAAATACAAATGACAGCTGTCTTTATCTTGTGTCTGGAACGAGAGTATCCTTATATTTAACATTGCTCATTTAATATAATGTATGGCATCTTGTGGCTGGAATAAAAATATCCTCGCATTTAACACCACTGATTTAATATTATGTACGGCATACCTGAGGATTTATTACCTTTTAAATAGAATTACAATTAATAATGAATTTTATATATATATAACAAAAGTATGTTTTTAAATTACATTTAAAAATAATTCTCATTGATCCACTTCTGAATTTTTTCCCCTTATTCATAGGATTATTTCAGTTATAAATATAGTATATCACATTAGTGCAGAAAGGAAACTCAACTTTTCCTGCTAGTAAGTGAATACCAGTTAAGTAAATTAGACCTTTTCAACCACTCAGAAATGCAAAGACAATATGGCCTATAATAACTTTAGTATAATATTATTTTCTTAATAGAATTACATTTTAATAATGTAATTAATTAAAAAATTTATATAAAAAAAATAAACAAATATATTATAATAAAGTAACTAAATTAAAAACAATTTAAAGAAAAAATAATGCTACAACAATTAAATTTACCACAATGCAATTTTTCTTTCCCATAATATTTTTTTTTTTAAGAAAAAAAAATTTAAGAGTAACTTATGGCAATAACAGATTGTTATGAAATCTACAAAAATCAAGCTTGACTAGCTTTGAAGTTCTAGTCAGCAGATTCCTCACCTCCATCAGATTTCAGGGAATTAAATCATAGCATCTTCATAAATACTAAAAATTAAAAAAATATTACCCACAATATTTAATAACTTTATTCAGCTTAAAAAAATTGCCAGAAAAATTAATAATTAGCATGAATAGATACATAGATTGCTACTCAACCACACTAGTGCATAATTCTGAAAAATGCATCTGCATATAAATTAGAAACAGTACTGTTATAAGTGAAAAACATTTAAGCGGGAGCTGCTATTATGAGATGATGCCGTAAACAAAACCTTGAAAAAATACCACAAAACAAAAATATGTTTTTAGTATCGTAAATTAATATCTTTCTTTATTTACAGCTAATAATGGCTTTAAAATTTCTACATATTTTTTTTTAAGCAACTCTTTATATTCATGAAAATTTCTATCCTTTCTCTGTGTATTATTCTATAATCAACTTCTGAGAGAAAAAACATCAAATGAAACACAAATTAACAAATAAAATCAATGTTAATATAGTGAATATGTATATAAATTAATAAATAGACCCAGTACATATTGCTAACTGAAAATTCAAATATAAAATGTCCATCACTCCCCCTCCCCCAATGCTACGTTTTTGTAGCAACACTACCTTTAAATCCAGACTTTATCTTTAGCCACAAGGTAGTGTTGCTGAAAAACATAGCATTGGGAGGACATTTTAGAACATTACTATAATGGTTAATTATCCAATACAATTTGTTTATCCATAATGTTGTCACAAATACATAAATAAATAATCAATCAAAACAAGATTGAACTAAACAACTATTAATAATTATATTATAATATTTATCAAACCGGCTTTCATCTCCGTCGAGATTGTCTCGATGGAGATGAAAACCGGTTTGGTCTCAATGGAGATGAAAGCTGGTTCGATAACTATTATAATATAGTTATTAATAGTTGTTTATTTCAATCTTGTTTTGATTATCTCAATGGAGATGAAATCCGGTTCGATAAATATTATAATATAGTTATTAATAGTTGTTTTGATTGATTATTTATCGAACTGGCTTTCATTTCCATCGAGAACTTGAGAAGGTCTCAATGGAGATGAAAGCCGGTTCGATAAATATTATAATATAGTTATTAATAGTTGTTTATTTCAATCTCATTTTGATTATTTATTTATTATTTATAGTTTAATGTATTCAAATGGAATGAAAACAAAGGAGGACATGTATGCAGTGCAATTATCCAAAAACAGACAAATAATAACCATGTAAAGCTTGGTTCCATTAAAACCGGCATAAAAAGTTCTACAATACAGAGACAGATTTCACATTTATTACTCCAGACCTAAATAATCAACTAATTCACATCGAAGAAAATAACTGAAAGTTATAAAAATAACCTTAAAAGAAAGTTAGATTGAAATAGCTATATGTACAACTATGTTAAAAACAGCCATAGTTCAATAATTTTTGTTAGTCTTAACTGCATAAAAGTTATCATAGATTTCTTTGCATAATCTTATTAACAATATTGCATTATTAAAGATTTTATGTGAGCAGTACAGGTCTAAAATAGTGTCAACTAAACACTCAATATATAATTAGTCAAAACAAAAACATTGGTAATGCTGATGCTGTAAATATTGGGGGGGGGGGGGTTTCAAAATAATTTAGTCTTTGAATGTTCATAAAAAATTATATTACCAGGGATGACTGAGCTGGGTCATGATTTATGAATTGTGACTATAATGTTTACCACTCTATCACTGCGTTAAACCATGCAGGGTGCTATAAACACTAAAGTATATAAAACAGGCAAAACTCTTCATATAGTAGTGCCACCCAGTGCAAGCCAGAGTAATCAATGGATGCAAGAAGGCTTGTACATGAGAGTTTTGCCTGTTTTAATAACAGTTATGAGCAAGCATAAGAAATAGTGGTCATGTGATACTAAAGTATATACCCTGATCAAAAATAATAGATAACGGGAATGTTATTTTACTTCAAGTGAAAGATCACAGGAAGAAAATTCTAGTATTTCACATAATGCCATATATAAATATTTAAAAATCTATGTTGGTTTCTTTGGTAATGTGTTCTATGTGAAGTTATGAAAGCAACGATAGGTTAAGATTTTTATTGCTAATGTTAGAGTAGTTATTTAAGAAATCAGAGTTTTTTAAAAAACCCGTAGCCTTAATTCTAGGATAGAATATAAGTGAAATAAAGGCTTTAAAATCCAGACTGACTTTCTTTACATTACCAAAACAAGTATTTATTAAAAAGAATAAAGGCATTCTGATTCAAAGTGACAAACTTGCCAAGTTTCTTAAAAAAAAAATTGTAGTTAAGAACTTTTGAAAAATACTATAGAAAATTCCATTAATGGGTTAATTAAACTATTCATTCAGTATCATAGTATAAGGTCAGCCCATCCCTCTCCTATTAATATACATGGATAAGCAATGGTCTGATAATTTGAGGAATTAGAATGATATAAAATGTACATGTGTATGACTACGATATCAAATCCACCATAGCTTTGAGCATTCTATCGGTTTTTCAATGAAATGGATGGTTGAATTGTTGGAAGGGTAAAAAGACTGAAGCCTGTCCTTTAAAGTTTAAGGAATTGTTATCTTAACATAAGCTGAGCACTGATTGTATATAAGTGTGTAAGATTATGATCTCGCCTAAGTGATGAGTACTGGTTTTGCATAAGGTACATATATTGGGGATTATTTACCCTTTTTCATGTGTGGGTGGTCATGTGTATCGGTAGTTTGACAAAATGGAGAATGAATATAAACTGAAAATCCTAAGTTCTAATCCCTCAATTAATGAATTAAGTGAATAATAATTAGCAACTAACATTCGAAGATGTCACTGATATTAGAACAATATTGTCATACTAGCGTTAACCAAACTTTTGCATCTAGTACATATTAAAAAGAACATTCTTTCCAAAATATAAAACATGGAATATAATTGCAACATATCAGTTTTTTGTAATATAAAAAATTAAGCCTTTTTGTAAAAAAAAAAGAAAAAGCTATGCATCCAATGATCTAGTCCACTATAAGAATAACTGGAACTTTGGAACAGTGTTTATTAATATTAGAGCTCATAAAATAAATATTAATTCAGTGAAACTAACTTATGAATAAGCTTTAACTATAGCTAGTGAGAGTTCTTAATCCTAGAAAATCTGGTTAGCAAGACAAGTAAACTTTTCAAAATGTGACATCAGCCAATAGCAAAAAACTTTTAAGAGAAGTATAGTCAATGTTAACATATCAGTCCACAACAACAAAAATATCACATGATCACTATCTCATACTAGCACATAATTGTTATTAAACAATTCAAAACAAAGCAAAACTCTCCATATAGTAGTGCCATCTTGTGCTAACAAGAGCAATCAATGGATGCCAGAAGGCTTGTGCGTAAAATCCCTATCTAGTGCCTACTCATCCAATATCCCCAGACTAGTTTCTGGCTTGTGGCCTTCATCAGTGAGGAGCCTTGGATCTGAGAGCACTGCACCTAGATCTTAGGATCTAATGCAACCCTCCAGCACCCACCTTTTAACTCTATTTAACTACAAAACTATGAGAATGAAATTGAAAACACAATTAATATTTTCAATCCAAGCTCAATAGCTTTTTGCTCTTGTTAGCACAAGATGGCACTACTATATGGAGAGTTTTGCTTTGTTTTGAATTGTTTAATAACAATTATGTGCTAGTATGAGATAGTGATCATGTGATGTTCAGTGGTTTAACACCAATCCTGCCTAATAGGATAGTGGTGGCTATGGTTGTTAAAGAGCCAAAGAAACCAAAATGTATGGGTGCTGAATTGAGTTCAGACCCATATGACTATATAAGCTATTGAGCTTGGATTGAAAATATTAATTGTGTTTTCAATTTCATTATCATAGTTTTGTAGTTAAATAGAGTTAAAAGGTGGATGCTGGAGGGTTGCATTAGATCCTAAGATCTAGGTGCAGTGCTCTCAGATCCAAGGCTCCTCACTGATGAAGGCCACAAGCCAGAAACTAGTCTGGGGATATTGGATGAGTAGGCACTAGATAGGGATTTTATGCACAAGCCTTCTGGCATCCATTGATTGCTTTTGTTAGCACAAGATGGCACTACTATATGGAGAGTTTTGCTTTGTTTTGAACAACAAAAATCGTTTTCTGAAGCTATTTTTATTCTAACAAATCTAATTCAAGTTTTGCAACATTTGCAGATTCTCCTCCAAATTGAATTGTATATTCCACCATTTAAATATTTTTCAGCCTAAAATTTGTTGTTTTTAAAATCTAATTTTTTTGTACCACTGACTAATGTCACTTTTCAAATTAAAAATTCTGTAAATGTTCTCATTTTAATTAAAGATAGTATTTATGCACACATATAGTCTATATTATAATTCTAATCAATTAAAATGGGAAAACAAAAACTTCATCTTATTGGATTCTGGATTTTCAGTAAGTTGATGACTGTACTCTTTTTGCCAATTCAGGAGATGATTTATGATGTACATAATGTTTTGAATGCAACAAAAAGCCAACTTCGTTATCGGCCAACGATGAACAAAAAATCACCAGCAACTATCAGTTTGAATATCAACTTGAGAATGTCAACTGGTAGGTGGACATAGATATTGAGATCCAACACAGATTACAATAGGCTGCTGCTTTAAACAAATTAAAAAATGGAATATTTCATCAGACGGAAATAACTACGGCAACTAAGTTAGCTGTATATATGAGAACTGTTATTTTATATAAAAAATTTTCTTTAAAACCATCATCATTATTAATAAAAAATTAATAACAATAAACTTCTTTTCTCTTTAAAAAGGAAAAAAGTAATTCTATTGGATTTTTATATATGGAAGATTATTTAATCTAACAGCATGGAAATGTGACTTGAACACCTTACTGATACAATATAAAGGCTTTAAAATTTTCATTCAAGGATGCACCAGAAAAATTTAAAAATATAATAGCAAGATCGTAAAACCAATTAATATATTCTTCAACATTCTGGATATAATATTATGAAGTCCACTATTGTAAAATCACACCACCAACAGATTAGAAAAATAAAATGAATGAACAATGCAAGACTTTCTAAAAAGAAGTTTTATTATGAACTTGCGTGAAGTTTACATTATAAGGATTATTTCAGACACTCTAAACAAGCGCAGCATTGATGGATTTCATTGAGAAGATATAGCAAAAAATAGAATACATTGATTGGAAAACTACAATTAGATATGGTCTTGAAATATTTTAGGAAAAAAGATTTTCGACTTGGAAATTAAAAATCAACAACAGAAAAATGGACCAGTATGTTTTATATATGAATGTAATTGTGGTTCATGGTTAAGTTTGTATAATCATCACAAAACTCACTTTAAGAGCAATTTTGTTTTTAACTTTCCTTTCCTTGGAATTGGCATATTTGTTTATGAGTGGCTGTTGAATGTATGTAATCTATATCCTGTTGTAGAACATTTAACCTTAGATCCCCCCATTTGTTAAATTATGGTTAAGATTTTTCTTTTTCATAGTTCCAATCCTTAGCTTTGAGATTATTAAAAAATATCCAATTTGCATACTTGCTATTATTTTTGCAAATAGTTTTTCTTGACTTAATCATATATTTTCCATTTTCAGAAAATTGACTTTTTTTTTTTCAGCTAAGAATTTTCATTGTACACAATTTCTTACCTATATCAAAACTTAAAATTAGTCACCAAAAATGTTCTTTTATCTGAAATGATGTACTTCTGATTACTCTTTTTAGAATATACTTCACATCATCATCTTTTCAGCGTACACTATGTTTCTTACTTCATTAATTTCTTTTTTTAAAAAAAAAAATAATTGCCTTATTTAATTTACATTTTCCCAAACAATCCCATGTTATATATTGCTCAAATTTACTCACTGTTTGTCTCCAATGTTGATGGAAGTATTTATTTAATAATATTTTTGCTTCTTATTATGTTAGAATTCTAAAAATAATGTTATGCAATACTACTTATTCTCTAAATTGTAATAAGATATATTTTTAAGTTTTGGTATACACCTAGGTCTTGTTTTATGCGGATTATTTTAATGCGATTTTGAAGTTATGCGATTCATGTTTCTTCTTAATATCTTTCATATTTCACTATATTTATTAGATATCAAAAAAATTAAATTATTAATAACTTATTTTGACTTGAAATACTTTTTTTTTTTTTTCAAAAATATAACGTTATATTAGCAGCTAACATGAATACAACTTTGAAGATGTATTTAAAATCTTAGCTTCTATGTAAATAACCTACTTATACTAATCAATAAGTAGTAATAATAGATTTATATGTACGTATAAAAATATCACAATAAATATTCAAAAACTTTAAACTTTTAAAATGTATTTTGTTAGATATTAACAGAAATAAATATTTTTTTAGATTTTTAAAATAAATAATAACGAAGATTTTATAAACTGAAAATAATCTTTATAAATTTTTTTGTTTTGATCGCGATCTCATTTTTTAAATATAGAAACAGAAAACCATTAACATAGCTCAAGACTGGAAGTGGCACTAGTTGTACATCACGTCACGAATCTGATTTCTTACTAGTTCACAAACGAACGCATATTGTCAAACAGCGGTAATGATTAAAATATGTATGAAAAAATGTAAAATTAAATACTGTAGTTAATAAAAAAAGTAAAAAAATACTGTAGTTAATAAAAAAAGTAAAAAAAGTTTGTCTTGTATTAATTTTTTTCAAATATTTGAAATTTTTTATTAGTCATACTTTATTTCCTTATTTTTTTAATGCAAATTTTAAAGTAATTTTTCCTTGTTGCTTTGCTTTTATGCAACTTCTGAAAATTACTGGAACCTATCCCCCATTTTTCAAGGTAAGTTACATTTATTTTTGTGCGATTTCTTTTGTGCGCATTTTCTGAGAAACCTATCTACCGCATAAAACGAGACCCAGGTGTATATTATTTTTCAAATAATGGATTTAATCTTTTTTTGAGATACACTGAAAAAAAAATTATATTGTAATTCAGTGATCATATAGTTATTTATATAAAAGCCAATCATGCATTGATATGTATTTTTGTAAAATTACATAACATTTAAATATATATAAAAATGCCACTAGAAAGTCTTCATGTGTGATGAAATTATGAAATATAAAGAATTCATCCTAATATTAAGAATACACTCATAAATATTTTCAAATGCAACAATGGTGTAATTCAAGAAAAATTCCACAAAGTGTAAAGATCTGAAAACTGATTTGATTTTGGGTCATATCAGGTGAACAATGACCATTCTTGTAGCAGAATATTCATCAACATTTTAGATAAATTTCAAAGTTTGTAATATTCGACTCTTAGAAGAAAATGCAACACTTTGAAAACAAAATGTATCTTCTAAAAGGAATTTTTTCCTTTTTTGCCACATTTCATTTTTGAGACCAAAATATGCAGTTTAATTGAACACAATTTTAGCTTTTTATTACATAATCCCTTATTTCATCAAGAGAAAAAATACTATTCAAAATTACCTTAAAGTGGGAAAGGGGGAATTCGATTCAAGAATTTTATAACCAAATTTAAATCACTTATAAATATATAACTTTTCAACAAATCATCTGAGTTTTTACAGGATGTTATATTTAATGGTATTTAGTATAGAAATTTCAAAATCAATCAGACAACTAGAATATGGTACGACTTAATGGACCAAAAAACATTTGCTACTCCTAAATATAATCACAATAATAAGACTAAAAATACTAATATGACAGTCTATCAGATAATTAAAGAAATGAATGCCCCCATTTTCAAGAAAAATCTAAACATAAGGTGCAATTAAATCATTAGTATTAAAGAGATATTTTAATGTTGCTCGTTATAATAATTTATTAGATGACAGGTTTTTTTTACATATAATTTCCTTTTATACATCTTAAGCTGTGTATGCTCATTACTCAAAATCATTATTAACTTATGCATAAAAAGAAACTGGATTCTGCTATCCAAAATTCAATTACATATGCTCTTATATTTAGCTATATATAATTCAATATAACCCGATCATTGGATGAAATAATCAACCAACAAATCAAATATTTAATCTAATTTTAACATTCATTAAAATTTCAGCTAGACTCATTCTAAAAATCACATAATACACACATTTTAAGTAATCATAATAATCTTTTTAAAAGCAGAATTAATTATTTCCTATTCCTATGTTGATATCAGTTACAAAATAATTTAACTTATAATATAACAAAATTTCTTATCATGGGTATCTGACTGGACAAAACTACGAATCAATAAAAAGTATTGTACAGATAGATAGCAGTGCTTTATAATAATAAAATTTAATCTCATATGCATGACCACAAATACTTCAAATGCTATATAATTCTTTATTGTTAATCATGCCATTTTAGCGCCCTTTATAAACAATCTTCACTGATTGATATTTGTATTAGTGATCTACAAAAATTCCTCACAATCAACATATGGACTAAATAGCATGATATGTTTAGTAAATTATATTTATTAGCATTTATCGCAATATGTACTTTTAATTTTTTTTTTCCCATATGTCAAGTGCGTTGACCAGGAAGCAAACCAGGGCCAGCTGCTTGGTCCAAGCAGCTATGCTAACCGCTAGGCCACCAACGCTTGACAGCAATATGTACTTTTAATTAGTGCAAAAGCTTCACCATGAATAATTATATCTATGTCAGATTAATTTTACTAATAAATTTAATAAGTATCTTAATCTCTACCCCCCCCCCCCCAATTGCCACGCTTTGAACAAATGATGCTGGCCATGTAAAGATCAAAGTAATGACCAGACCGCAACTCACGATCAAGCAAAAAACAAGAACATTCTGTGCCCCCCCCCCCAGTGTAGTCACACAGGATAACCATCTTGATCCAATTTATTATTCAACATAAGATTTATGGATGATAATTCCCTTCCTTTTTATTATGCAATGATTATGATACCATATGGCATCAAAAGTACTTAGCTTTAAATAAATTCCACATTTCAAACCCAAACCTGTTTTAGTCGTTAAATGTTTTAACATTTTCTTATTCTTTACATTATCACAGCTTTACAGGCTTTAATAATTTTTTTGTTTAGAATTAAATTACTTATGTATCACAGTACTTAGAATTTTGTTTTACATAAAAAAAAAAAAATCTGCGTAAATTATATGTTGATATTGTTTTGGTATTTGGTCTTGCTGTCAAAACATATTCTTTCAAATATCATATTATTGGGTGACATCCAATAATATCATATTTGAAAGAATTTATTATTTTTAAAAATAAAATAAAATAATTCTGAAGAACTTAAGTTAGAAAACAAAATGAGACTGCTAAATCTATTATCTGAAAATAAACAAGAGATAAACTGCACTATCTCCCGTTCGTATTCATAGTTTCGTTATTCACAGTTGAAAATGAAACTAAATAAAAACACTAAAAAGCGATAACAAAAATTAAATCATTTTAAACCAACTATTAACTGTATAAATGGAATAGAGGCATAATATTTCAGTTATCAGAATCAATTAAACACACTTATTTAAGTAAAGTGCCTTTTTTTTTTAGAATCGGAAAGTTACTGGTTACTGTTTTTACTGATTACTGTACCCTATCACTTAAAATGCAGAGCATCTTATTGAATGAATTTTTTTTTCTTTCCACTTAACATTTCAATATAATTTATTTTTAAAAATTGAAAAACAACTCTTTGACTTAAATAGAACTCCTAGGATAGAAAAAAAATAAAATAGGTGACACACATATGTAGAAATTGTATTACTAATAAATTATATTAGGTAACTATATACTTATTAAAAATCCATCTAAAGTATACTTGGCTTATTTAATTTATTTTGTTCTCTGTTGTGATTTTTTATATTACTAATAATGGCTGAGAATCAAGGTATTATATATATGTTTGAGTATTTAAAAAAAGTGTTAAAATGTATATATTAATATCAACAAAAATAGGCTAAAACGAAATATCACAGGAACAGAAAAATTACTATGATTATTATTTGTTTCTAATACAACAACAAGAAAAGCAAGACAATAAATGAACAGATAAAAAAAAAAGGGTAATAATTGGAGAATACATTTGAGTACATTACTGGAAAACAAAAATCTTGTTGAGAAAAGAATGTTCCCATTTATATCAATCAAAAATGAGGAAGAATAAACAGAGAACATATCAAAACACAGAAAAATTAAAAAATAAGAAAGAAAATTCTTAAATTAAACAAGAATTTAAAAGTAGAGATACCATCATGATTCATGTTCAATGAAATAGTGGTCAGAAAGATTATATAATTTCAATATATGTATATATTAAGAGACATATCTTAAACTTTTAATGTAAGTTTATTTTTTAAAATGAACTGCGAAATTATAAATATTCAATCAAACTTTAATACACATTACTTTAAAAATTTGCTTGACTCATACAACATTGGTATGTTTAACATTAAAAATTTACTTTCTTTAAATTACGTTCTATAACTAAAGAATTGGACTGTGCAATTTTGTCCTTAAAAAGTAATTTTGTTTATAACATCCAATCTCTGATTATTAATATCTTAATATTGAATTATTTACTTTGAAAGGTACTATTTGGTTTCTTTACGTATAACTAATTATTTATTTATCTAGCACCTTGTTTTATTTCTAATGGCCTTATGAAAATCAGTTCGACACATGCACTGTATGAGTTTATAAAGCTGAGGAATAACTAACTCGCTCTAAAAAAAAGATGGGGTCTTTGAAAAGATAAGAATGAATCCACCTTTTTTTTTTTTTTTACCTAAATTCATATCTATAGGCCAATCTAAAGCATTTAGAAATGAAAGAGAAAAGTAATAGAAACTCATAAAGATATTTAATAAAATATAAATTTCTATTTAGGTTATAAAGTATTAAAATGAAAAATAATCTTTAATCTACTTCTTTTGCAACAGCAACAATATAAAGTGTTTCTTTCGTCTCATTTAAAAATGATTAAAAAATATTTCAGTTACTAATAAAACTATCTCTTCTGTGATAATTCTAGCATACAAACCGGTGAGATGCAACAACCTTGTCTTAATTAAAAAAAAAAAAAAACATGCAGAGACAAATATAATCCACATTAGCAAAGTGACAGCCTTAATACATTCTTGCTAAATATTTTTTCCCACAAAATGAAGATAGTCTGTTCATAGGCAAAAGAAAAAGAAAGAAAAGTTCATGCATCCTTATTAAAACATGCGCTATAATTTAATGCTAGAATGTCATATAAATTTATTAAGCAACAGTTTGAGTCCAAAGTCCCATATGTGAATTGTGATTTAATACAAAATACACGAAACACGTTTCATTAATTTTAAGGCCAGACAAACGGGGCAATGACAAGGAAACGTATAAAAGACAATTTCTGAACTTTTGCAAGCTCAATACTTAATGTTAATAAATTTAAATAAAAATTTCTGCAGTTTTTCTATGTTTCGTAATATTACATATAACAACGATAAAAATTTTCACTAAAAAAACAACAACAATAAACTAAACTTTATAGAATTTATAAGGTTAAATAACTAAACATCACATGATCACTATCTCACACTAGCACATAATTGTTATTAAACAAGGCAAAACTCTCCATATAGTAGTGCCACCCTGTGCCAACCAGAGTAATCAATGGATGCCAGAAGGTTTGTGCATAAAGACCACAGGCCAGAAACTAGTCTGGGGCTAGATAGGGATTTTATGCACAAGCCTTCTGGCATCCATTGATTACTCTGGTTGGCAATACTGTATGGAGAGTTTTGCCTTGCTTAAGGTTAAATAACCTTCACACTACCACACACATTGAGAGAGGAGTGAGTTTGACACTTGTAAATCAAAATGTATGACTTTACTATTGATAAATACTCTTCATATAATAGATACATATCAGAGATGGTGACTTGGGCAAACTGATGAGTGCTGGTTTAGCACGAAATGGATCTTGGGGGGACATTTGTCTTTTATTGTATCTTTATTCATATGACTTTAAAAGAATGTGTGGTAGTGTGAAGGTTATTTAATAAATATATAAATAATACACATGGGAAAGAGAAATGGGAATAACTCCATGTGTGAATGTTCAATTAAAAATCAGATATATTAAATTTTAACAGGTTAAAGCTTATATCTGGGCTAAAGACAATGTCTAGTTTAGGGTTTTCCAGAAGGCTTGTGATGATGATATTTTAGATGTATTTGTATATTGTGGACTATTTTCATCATCTAGTATTTATAACATATATATGTGTCCTTTGCACACAGATAATGAAGTTTGTAAAAATAAATAATACTCTGCAATTTAATGAGCTGAGTGCTTTGGTTCCACAATCATAGCTACTAAAGTGTTGAGAACTATACAAATGTAGTATGCAAATTAATGCAAAGTGATTAAAGAGACCATTTTCAAGAGAGAAAAGCATGCATTACATCTATTGATTGATGTAGAATCGTTTGCTATGTAGCATGCTTCCTTTATCTTACACTTGGTGTCATTTCTTTCAGAACAGACAACAGTTTTCAGTGATTGGTTGGAAAACATGGCCAGTGGCCCTAAGGGTCCAGGTTCAATTCCCATACCTGTACTGTCACTGGTCCAGCCAGAAACACCTGAAGAAGAGAGGAAAATAATATTTCTCAAAATGTGCATAAACTAACCTCTGTATGGAATATTTCAATAAAGTTAAATTTTCTAAAGACATTCAATACTCAATACCAGATGATGGAAATAGTCCAATATATAAATACAATCCCTAGTTTAGTTAATGATTAATGATAATCATTATTGTATTTATCTGAAGTGGTTGGTGTCAAAGTTGTGGTAGCAGTGAGTTTGACACCTGCAAAACAAAATGCAAAAATTTATAAAGTATGTGCATTAGTGAGTCTAGATAAAATAATTGGCCATTGACAGGGGTTCTTTTGCTTCCATAACTACAAAAATGCCCTATTTGAATTACTACAGTGGTAGATTTATGGATTCTAGAGATCAAAGTCCATGAATTATGACTCAGTTTGTCACAGTGCCTGAATTTCTTAGGAATTCCTAACAATAAAACAAAAATTATTTTAACGAATTTATGATACTGTAATGTTAAAAGCATTCTTCCACTAAAATGAAATTAAAAACAATGTAAAAAAGTAAATGCAATCCTATTTTTTGATAATATTATCTATGAATTCTTTTAGTTGATACATAATTTTTTTATTATTCTAATGATTTTTTTAATGCTAATTATGTATTTTTGTTCTTTTTTTTCCTAAAGCTGTGATGAATAACAAATGAAAGATTTTTCATTACATCATCGTTAGAAGATAACTATTGCCTCCTAGTGGATATTTGTCATCAGGAAAAAACGTTTTGAAAAAATGGAGACTGAGTGTATAGACAACAATCATTTTATTCACAAGGTATATCTTTTAGTATAGATCTTTGCTCTTTTAATTTGATAATAAAAGAATATTTACTAAAATTGGTATAATATTTAGTTCTATAAATTTTCCAACTCTTTTTATTATGTTTTATAATTAGCCTGCTCAATAATATTAAATTTAAAATGCTCATCTGTCTCGGTATAAATATGCAATTAGCATAGCAGACAAGAAAGCTATATTACTACAATAGTCAAATATTAAATACAATTTATTTGTCCATAATGTTGTCACAAATATATAAATAAAATTATCAATCAAAATAAGATTGAAATAAACAACTATTAATAACTATATTATAATATTTATCAAATCGGCTTTCATCTCCATCGAGACCTTCTCAAGACATATAATATCTTGAGAAGGACTCGATGGAGACGAAAGCCAGTTTGATAAATATTAATATAGTTTGATAAATATTAATATAGTTATTAATAGTTGTTTATTTCAATTTTATTTTGACTGATTATTTAAGAAAGCTATCTTCTTGGATCAAAATTTCTTGCTAATCTTACACTAAAATATCACATGACCATGTAAGTATTTATATTATAATCCTTACTATACTAATCCATAACTATGATGCACTTTTTCTTTTTAATATATAGGGTATATGCACCCAGACTTTCACATGACCCACCACTCTGCACTCTATCTCATAACACTGATACACTTCAACCCATATATGTCGAAGAAATAAATAATCACCAATATCCGTATTTCATGCTAAACCAGCAATCATCAGTTGGCCCAGATTATCATCTCCACACATACATGCCATAAGTGCTCAGATATATATTAAGATAGCCAAACTTCATACTTTAATGGACAGGCTTCAATCCACTCCATACTCCAACTCTTCAAGCATCTATCCAATAGAAAATCTGATGATGGAAAACCCAAAGGTCACCCTGATGCAGAGATTCTCGTAACATTCATTTTCTTTTTAAAATAAATCCAAATTTTTACTTTAAAAGTAGTTTTAACATGTAATAAATGCAATAAAAATTCTTTCAAGAAGATTTTATCCACATAATTTATCTAACTAAAAAGCTTCACATTTTTTTTTTTATAAAGTTTTAACATATCAAAAATTCAACAACAACAAAATGCACCCCGTTTATTCGTACATCATTAAAAACCTAACTTCTTTGTGGCTCTGAGATTACAGGTACTTGTAATTATTATTTTATATTGGTTATTTTTGTATAAATTATTTATCCAATAAGAATGAATACTTGTGGACAATCATATGATGTTCAAGCACCAGAAAGGAAAGGATAGGTCTTGAGACAATAATCTTTAACTTTCAAATCCATCACTCTACCTATATGCTAAACAGGTCAGAACAACAGATAATAAGTTGGAAGACTAATATATATATATATTATTTTTATAATCAACCTGAGTGAGGGAGGGGCCAATCAAGAAAACTTCTTTGCCTTATGAAAATAATTGCAAAAAAAAAAAAAAACTGAACGCAGTTTGGATTTAGAATAAATAATATGACTTTTTATTGTTTGTTGTTGAGTATATACCGAGTCTGTCTCCTACTTTCTTGTTTATCATTAAAGATTTCAAAGGTTTTAATCTAAATCTGATGAGATTACTTGTTTTGTAATGAATGACTCAAATGATGATCTATCTTATCATTGATCAATAATAAGTATCTAGCTAGTCTTAGTTACAGAATAAATGATATATACTTTTAAGGGCCTTATAACACTGAGGTCCGGATATCTATTTGCCATGTTTTATAATTTAGGATTAAATCTTGATGAAACATGGAGGTTTTTTTTCAGGTCTCAAATAAATATAGATACTGTCTCAGGTAATTGGCCATAGGCATTCAATTATTGGTCAATAATTAATCAGTATCTTAGAAAACTAAAAAATGTAGTTTTGTTTTTTGTCAATATTATTATTGCTCCATTCCGATAATTATATATATAATTTAAAAAAATAAACAAATAAAAAATGAGAATTTTCTCTTTCAAATAACAGCTATCCTTTCATACGCTCGCGCGCTAACACACACACAATTAAAATCCTTTTTTTTTTAAAAAAAAAAAACAATAAAAAAACACTTTATTTAAATATCAAACAAATATGCAAGGGAAAGTCTACTTTAATGAAAAATCTTTTATATAAAACAGGCATGATATTGACAAATCTTAATAATTTATGAAATGCTTTTTCTGTTTTAGAATCAATAAATTTACATTACAAAACTTTAATGATTAAAAATGTCTGCAAACGTCAAAAATCAATACTTGTCTCAGCAAATGAGCACAAGACATTATAAACTAACAGTTTAAAAGCTAAACTGGACTTCAGGTTGGAATATAGAAGGTAAAAAAACAAAAATTTTAATTTTCACTTTTAGTTAAATACATCTGTTATTTTTATCTCAATTATTATTATTATTTATTTTAATAATAATAATATTGAGAGAAAAAAAAATAGTAAAAAATATGTCTTCAAATCAGTTAAATAAATGTATAAACATGGATAATTTCCAAATGAACATTTCAAAATATATCATCAGTGAATGTACATAAATATTTTGAACTAATTTTTATTTTATTTTTAATAAACAATATAATGTAATAATACAGAATGAAGTTGTTTTTTTTTTATGGATGTCGATAAAGAATACTTTGCATTTCTGTTTTTGTACTGAATATAGATAAAAGCAAGGATCAACATACCATTAATGGATGAAATTCAAGTAATAATAAGTAATAAAACCATCAAAACGTCACATGATTACCAATTCATATGATTACACATGCTGTTAATGAGCGTACCAAACTCTCCATACAATAGTGCCACCAAGTGCAAGCCTTTGTAATCAATGGATACAGGAAGGTTTGTGCATAAAATCCCTATCTAGTGCTTACTCATCCAACAACTCCAGATTAGTTTCTAGATTGTGTCTTTCATCACTGAGGAGCCTTGGATCTGAGAGCACTGCACCTAGATCCAAGGTTCCTCACTGGTGAAAGCTACAAGCTAGAAACTTGTCTGGGGAAATTGGTTGAGTAAACACAAACCTTCCTGCATCCATTGATTACTGAAGCGGTCGTATCTAAGTTCGATCTGAGCTTCATGAGATCACATCTTTAACTTAGTTCAAACCCTGCCACTAACAGTGAATATTTCTAAATATTACGAGACTTTATACTATCTTCAAAATATGTTAGGTTCAATTAAAACTGAGGTTATTAGTTAAGTATTTATTGAAGCTAATTATCTTATGTTTAAATTTGTTAATGTTATTAATTACCTCATGATAAAATATTCATGAAAATATATATATTTTAATTACGTGGATTGTACATATATATTTGTAAATAGTTAAATATATATTCGTTACTTTATTACATCGGAATGTTTTATTTCATATTTTACCATTTTGTTCAAATTTATATGATTAAAAGTTACATTCTTTCAATAAGCTTTCAGATCGTCCTTTCCCAAAGACAATAGGGAATCTTTTATTAATTAGTTAAAATGATAAGTTAAAACTTTAAGGATGGTGCTAAATTAAAATCGTTTGTTCAAATCAAAGTTAAAGGATTTGAAAGACTTATTGGAGGAATGCATCGAAAATGAATTAGAGAAAATTTTGGTTTGTAATAATGTAAAAGCTTTAGCCTTAAGGTATCAAAATCAGAATAGGCGGAAAACTGGCGGGAAACCGTAGGAAAGGGTATAACTACCCGGAAAAGTTTCTATAAAGGAGCCATTACTATTAATTTAAGAGAAGTTGCCACTAGAAACTACGTCCTTTTTAATTTTAAATTTTAATAGAATTTTCAGCATGGGACACAGCTAACTTTGGGAATCTGATTGCTGGATCCCGGAGTTCTCCAACAAATCTTCAAAATGTTGCTGCTAAAATAGAACATTTCAATACCGATCGTAAGCAGCCTAAACTCCAAAAGAAAACTAATCTATAAATGAATTCTACTGGAATCAAGTGCGCATCTACGTTGACTCCTAAATCCAACCGGACTCTATATTATTGAATCAACGAGCGAGCCATGGAAGGACTGGTAACCTTTTATTTTATAAACCGCAACTTTCTGGTCTGTTCATGAACTATATTTCAAATCATGATTTAAGTTAACTACTGCCTGAAATTTCTCTATTCACTTTATAATGCGTTAAATTTTGTTATAGTAATTCTCTATTCTCTTATATCTCTAGTCTTAAAATTAATATCTTGTTAATTTTCTTTCTCTAACTAATTCTAATTGTATTTATTTTAATGATTATTAATATCATTTATTTGCGATAATATGCCAATAATACTTTCAATTACGATAATAATATCCTTTGTTTAAACCCTAAGAAAATAGTATTGCATTAATTTTATAGCCTAATTATTGCCTGTTAAAACTAAATTAATAACAGTTCTATTAATTATCGAGTTGAAATATTTATTTAATGTTTGATATTATTTTACCAATGGCTGATAAGTATTATTAACTCAGTTTATAACCACTATGCTCCCGACTAGTTTATTTAATTTACACAAAATCATCTATTCATATTGATTACATTCATTAATGTTTTACGAAAGTTAATAAGTAAAATAAATTTAAATCTCGTATTTTATATTTGTGTTCAGAGAGGGCATGATATAGAGGGTGTCATTATTATAATTATATAATGGCGTTTAAGCACATTCATTCCGAGTAAGTTTGATTTTAATCTGATATGATCAGGACATTACATTAAGCATTTATTATATAATTTGGGCTTTATTAATCAAATATGATGATCACTATATCATCACCATTCAGAACATTGCTAATGCGAGCCATCCTCCTGCGTCTTGGGTTTGTCATTTCGGTGATATTATTTTATTTTAAATATATAGGAAGAAATCACTTCCTCCCTTGCTCGTTGCTGTATTGGAACACCAAAGTTTCGCGGCTGTGTCCTGACCTGGCTTTCCCCATGTTCCATGGATCATTTGTAAGGCATAAAGGACTTGTTGAATACAAGCTGCCCTCCTACTTCTTAAATCACCGCCAAACCATTTTATTTCATATTCGTTTTGCTGCTCGTATTGCGTTAGTACCGTTTATTTCTTAGTTTAAATAAAGGCCCGCTCTTTTGCTTTGTAAATCATAATGAATTGATTTCATTAAAATCAAACAATTTTATATTTATCAATAATTTAAATAATTTTCTTTGTTAAGTATTGAAGTTATACCCTACATATTTATCATGCTGTTTATGAATTGATTTATGGATGTGTGGAAAATAAATCTCACCTCCTTCTTACATAAAATTAGAATCATATTTTCTTTTCCAAATAAAATACCAAATAACGAATAATGTTTGCAATTCGTTCGGCACAAACGCCATAGATATCGTTATTTACACTTGTCTACTTTGTCGGGGCATAGATATTCTTAAATACTTATGCATTAATTATTGGCATATGAGTACAGCTGCCATTATTTATTGTACATTGTAATTCATGCTCCAAAGACTAGAGATAATTTATAATACTCATCATAAATATTTGAACAAATATTTGCTTATTATTAAATATTTTATATACATACATTGGTTTTAAATATTCATGCTCACTGTTTGTATTGGCAATCCAAACATACATATGTGAATTTATTCAGAAATATCCATAGTCGTTTTATCATACATTAGTCAGATAAGTGGTCTCAGTAATCGTCATATCCGTTGAGCTAGTTCATGGCGCATAGTCTCATGTGCTGTCAATATGTATTATCCATTAGGTTTTGATCTGAGCTCGTGAATTGGGTTCAAATTCAGTTTGGTCTTTGATATAATTCTTTGGTTTGACTGGGTTTGAAGTCCAGTTTTGTGGGTTCAGATCGTGTTGGGTGAAAAATATATTTGACTGGTACATTACAAAGACTTGCACTTGGTGGCACTACTGTATGAAGAGCAAACTCTTATTAATAAGGGATATATATATATAATATCACCAGCAAATAATTATCAACAGTCAGTGCCAATCATGAGGCAAAATATTATAAATGCAATCATCGATATTTCTAATGGGAATCATTTAATAGCTATATTATTTTTTTACAATAACTTTTTTCTCTTTTAGAAATGTAACAGTAGCCTTGTTACTAAAGACAACTATCTAATTGTTTTGATGTTTTTAAGTCAGTATCAATTTTAAGTAAGTTCTTAAATTTTGTAAAACTTTTAGCATTATGCTTAAAAAAACATTTCTTACATGAAATACTGATCATCAAATTTGAAAGGAATAATAAAAGAAAAACAAAATGTACATATTTTCAACATTAATCAAAATTTTTTTATTAATAAATATGACCTCATATAGTGCTCCAGGGAGTATATATTTAATTATAATTTTTTTTTGCTTCTAAATGTGATTGTGGATGGCACTCGGAGACAGAAAAATGACTGCTTATGTATCGTGAAATGTACTAAATTTTGATGTTTTTTTATTTGTTTGTTTGTTTATTTACATTTTTGTTCGTCTATATATCGTATCAGTAACTTAGAGGGATCACCTTTAAATACGACTAAACAAGTGCAAATTTCATAGTCACATCTAAGGTAGATAATAATGGATAAGGTAGTTGTTTTCATAAAAAAATATTTCAAAGCTCCAATAAATGTTACAAGAGTTATTAAATAAAAGCAGTAAAGTAGGACTAAAGATAAATACATAATTAATAAAGTTCAAGGCACTGGTCAAATTATTAATATATGAAACCATAATTGATAAAATTGCTGGAATAATTTAATGGAAATAAATTAATAAGCTAATATGCCTATCAAAAGAAAAAAGTTTTTAACAAAAGCGTTCTACTGATAGTAATTTATAGATCTGAGATTTGGATACTTCATAAAAGAATACAGAGCATATAGTGAAATATAGAGAGAAGTATAGTAGAATTAACAATAAAAAAAAGCAAAACTCCCCATACAGTAGTGCCACCCTGTGCCAAACAGAGTAATCAATGGATGCCAGAAGGCTTGTGCATAAAATCCCTATCTAGTGCCTACTCATCCAATATCCCCAGACTAGTTTCTGCATCCATTGATTACTCTGTTTGGCACAGGGTGGCACTACTGTATGGGGAGTTTTGCCTTTGTTTATAACAAATTATGTGCTAGTATAGAGATGGTGATCATGTGATGTTTGATAGAATTAACAATAAAACCAAAATCTTAAAAATGACGTCCAAAAAATTTTAAGAGATTTTGTTGTAAGATGATCAGCTAAGAACATATATTGAAATTATATGAAAAATATATTCTACAGATTGAAAGTATTTACAGATAAGCAGATAAAAGCTTTTGCCAAAGTTACATAAAAAAGATTAACTACAGATTGAAAATATCCAAAAATAACAGATAAAAAAGTATGCTAAGCTATTTGAGGAAGATATGCTATAAACTGAAAGTATGCAAACAAACTTGGCAAGATTTATTATACTATACTGTAAATCGATTATTATAAAGTGCTGAAAATCTTGAAATTTAATTAGATCGAAAGTTGAACTCCGATAATGCACTATTACTTTAAATATTATAAATCTCCGTGCATTCACATGTCAGCAAGAGTTTAAAAAAACTTAAACATTTAAGTTTAGAGTGCATTTCTATAAATACACCAACTTTCATTGACCATGCTAAATCTGGGCTTGAGTCTATTGTGTGCCTGATGGTATAATCAAATTTTGAATTCTCTTGCGATAGGTTAAATAGATTTGTACAATTCAAAATTTGATTATAACATGTGGCACACAATAGACTCAAGCCCTGATTTAGCATGATCAGTGAAAGTTGGAGTATTTATAGAAATGCACTCTAAAATTAAGTGATTCACTTAAGTTTTTTAAACTCTTACTGATGTGTGTGTGCGCGGCGATTTATAATATTTAAAGTAATAGCGCATTATCGGAGCTCGACTTCCGATCTAATTAAATTATACTATACTGTAAAGATAATAGCTGAAAATGACAATAGTTAAAAAGTTATATATATATAAGTGACATGTTCTTATTCAGATATAAAGAAATAAAAGAATAATTTAGATATAAATTAAACTAATTGGCAAAAGCAAAATAATAATAATAATATGAATGACTAAAAGTGAATAAAAATATGGATTAAGAAGTTATGAAAAAATTAATATTCTTCTCCATTAAATTAATCTGTCAAACACAGTTGTATAGATAGATTTGAAATAAAGGTGTGATATAAAATATGTGACTATTATTTACAAAAAATATTGAATGAAAATGTTAATTATCGTTATTAATTTTAATACATTTTGTTGAGGCAATGTTCGAATGTAACTTAATAACAGTTACAAAAAGTTACCATTGTAGTGCACAATAATTTTCATATAGTACATGCTGAATTATAATTTCATGAAAATAGATATAAATATCTGTCTTGTTTTATTGCCTATTTATCATGCTTTTGGAAGCATATGTATACAAGCTTAATTTTATAACTGTGAAAGTGTTTAATCTAAAATCAAATATATCAGTAATTTACAGTGAATCTAATGTAACCAATACCAATGACTTTTAGAATTAAACTGTGTGATGAGTTTACAAGCACAGTGCATATCAGAGATAGAAATGATTAGGACACATTGTAATTAATTGCACTGCTAATAATTTACTCACTGTGCAACAGTTGTAATAAACTATCATACATGCATGAGACAAAAAAAAAACACCTCATAGGGATCTCTACAATTGAAGATGAACTTTGAAGGTAATACAATTGATGATTTGTAGTAATGAATGAATCTTCTGATGAAGATATATCTGCTTCCACACACTACAAAAAAAAAGACAATAGTAGATGTGTAAGTCTTTCAAATTACTATTACTTCTGTTTTAGATCCATCACTTTTTTACCAATATGACTATGGAAATTACAAAACAAATTAAATATAGAAAAAAAAAATTCAACATCCAACTGATGGAATACTGAGGAAAATGCTATTTTAACCAAGATCAATGTAGACATTTTTATTAATCCTTTCATGGACCAGTCACACACATTCTGAAAATGTTTGTAAGCATATTGCAGATTTAAATGGATAACAAACTGATAAAAAGAGGTGATAGTAAATGTTGAAGATATTAATATAAGAAGAAAATTGCAAAAACTAATGAATTTTTTTTCATCAAAATTCTATCCCATAATTTACTGAACAAAATTCACAAATCTCACCATACTAACCATGTTTGTAAGCATAGTGCAAATTTGAAGGAATATTAAATAAATAAAAAGATGTGATTATAAATACTAAAGGTATTAATAAAAGAAGTAGAAAAACTAATGAATTTTTCATCAAAATTTTATCCTCAGATTTACTGAGCAAAACTATACAATGTCACAAATCTCATCATTCAAACCATATGTAGGCCAAGTTATAATTTTCGTATTTCCAACTAGGATATTTATTTCATGTTAACTTAATCCCGTCAAGCTATACATCATCATCACACAAAATGCTGAAAAGGGCAAAATCATAATAATTTTAAAAGACTTTCGTTGGTATTGCCAAATCATTAATCCAAAACTTGATAGGAAACTTTCCAATCTGTCAAAAACAGCAATCTTCATCACAAATTTTATCAAAAACATCAACAAATTTATTTGCTTTCGGCACAAACAACTCTTTAATAAATCATATTCTAATCTCCATCATTATGGTTTCCATCCAAAGAAACAATACTTCCAATTCATTTTTCAGATTACAATGTGGCCAAAGTTGAGTTAGTATTAAAAATTATCTCGTTAAACATGCCTTTTATGAAACTAAAGAGAAAGATTTCTAATGACACTATTCAATGGATAATATATACTGAGTATTAAACATCAGTGCACTAATGAAATCTTGACTCAAGTTCCACCTTATCCATACCCATTTAACTATGATAGACAGCATGAGCAATATCTTACGAAAGATTTTAATAAGCTTTGTATATGTGTTACAAAATGTACAATAATTTTGCAATTCATCCATTCTACTTTGAACACTTTTTAGTAAAACCTTTTATTATACATATATGCATACACAATCTTATGCTTCGACTGTCTTGTAGTCTTCTTCAGAACCACTAGTTACTTATATGTATTTTTAGTTTTAAAAGTAACCGTGACTCTGAAGAAGACTGCACTAAAGTCGAAACGTAAGATTGCGCAAGTTTCAAATACTAAAGACACAAACATTTTTTAGATGTGACAATAGCTTTTTTACACAGAACAGCATCTTAAAACCCAGCAACAACTCAAATATAGATGCAAATGCATGGAATAAAAAAATATTAACTAAAAATAATATGACCAATTTAGATTGCCAGATATGCAAAGAATATAAAAGCTTAACTAATAGGATAAATTAAACTTCACATTTTAATTTCAACAAAGAATGTAATTAATATTTTAATATAAAGCCAAATATCATCACAATGCTGGCTTATATACTAATGAATATTTATTCTACCAAACATTAGCATTCACTGAAACTAAAAGACATATACAATTATACGTTGCTTGAATGACTTATTAAATTTGAAATAATAATTTACTAAATAAATTTATAAAAAATAACCTAAAATACAAATTTACAATAAATAAATGACCCAATAACATTAGATATACTTTCCTCTATACATATTAATAAAAATATTAAATATTGACATAACATAATTTCATAAGGACTTCTTTTACATTAGGTTCAATTATTCAACAAAAAGACATACAAATAAAATCAATTCTTTTATTTCTACCAAGGACAGCAGCAAATAAAGTATCATTTAATGTTTTAAATTGATTACCTAATAATTTGAAGCAAGTAAATGAATTGTAATTTTTCATAATATATATATATATATGTGTATAAGATATTATATATATTCATAAAAGGATAATCATCATACATATGATCAGTTATCATCATCAAAATTTTATTTCATCAAATAATTTGTTACTCTGATTTAGTAATCAAA
Organism: Epiperipatus broadwayi; assembly: GCA_028023455.1. Taxonomy (NCBI): domain Eukaryota; kingdom Metazoa; phylum Onychophora; class Udeonychophora; order Euonychophora; family Peripatidae; genus Epiperipatus; species Epiperipatus broadwayi. Next base: position 3,983,425 of record JAQFVV010006306.1, read on the forward strand.
TAAAAAAAAAAGTATTTTCTAAAGTTAATATTCTTGCTTAGTTTATTTATTACATTGTTAACAGATTATTATTTTATCACTTAAAATCTCCATGTTACTGATTTCCTTTTATCAGCAACGTATGTAAATAAATTATATTAACATCTAGAAAATTGCGGTGTAGTAAATCTAAGATTTCGCGCTGTAATATCGTAAATTAAAAAAAAAAAAACCCAGTGAGTAATAAATGAATATGTTTATATCTTCAAGCTTTCAGGCCAAGATGCTTAAGACTGGCTTATATATATAAAAAGTTAAGTAGAGAAAAGGTTGGTATCATCCTTTTCTTATCAAAATCTCTGTCATGTGTTAAAACCTGATCGTTCTTAAGACGGCTGTTTAAAATCTGATTGGCTGTCTGAGAGACAACGGTAGGCGCATGTGAAAGACTAGCAACCTTTCAATTATTTCTGATTTCCTTTTATTAAAGATAAAGAAAAAGGTAAAAATTGATAAGTTAAATGCTTTTCTATTACATATTTCACTTATCGTCATTAGTTAATATAATTTTTCATTAAGAATAATTATCCTCAATCCAAATCATTGCTCTCCTCTGATTGAAAGAACATAAAAACAGTTTGATAACGTTAGATAAATGTAGTACCATACGTTTTAATTTCAGATTGCTTCCAATATGATAGTATCCTAGATAATTTTTATTTATAATTGCTACAACATTTTAACATGTATCTTCTAATCATTACAATAAGTAATAATAATAAGTCCTACAAAAAAAAATTGATCATAATTTCTACATATCAAAAATATAATTATATGTATGCTTATTAAGTATAATGAACATAATTATTCAATAATTGGGTGTTTTATACCTTTCACGTTTTGAAATAATACAAGTGAAATCTGCTTAATATAAATAGAATTCGAGCCTGTTTGATTTGTAGTTAGTGATACGGAGGTCTTGACATTGCTGATGAAAAAGATTCCCTCAAAACCAGTTCTTATATTATCATATTTTACAATTCAAAATTGGGTTATTATAGGACATCTTATATGTTAATTAAATAATGAATTAATAGAGGGCGTTTGAATATTTTCGTTCATAATATCGGTTCACACATAGATGTTAGCACGCCCATTAACACCATTTACAAACAACTAGATTTCCTCTAACTTCAAAAGCAGAAAAATCGATAAAAAGATAACAATGAGTTTTCTGATGACTATTTAAATAAATCTATGAATCACAAATATGTTCTCATGTATCAGATTCTGATTTCGAGACCTTACGTGATACATTGCAACAGTCTTCTAACCTCTTCTGCAATAAATATTCTCTCTGAAAAACTCCAATATGTTTCCTAATTCATCAGGAATATCCACCCTAATAAAGACAATTAATATTGCACCTTTATAGAATGAAATCAAGATATTTATAAAATAAATGGGATTTATTTCTGACACGAAACTATACTCAAGTTAATAAACATCACATGATCACCATTTCTTTTTTTATAATCAAGTTCACCATAAAGTAACTTTTACCTCCACGTCAGAATTGTACTTTTACAATACTACATTAACATTTTCAAAATATTACGAGGAAACCTAAATGAATTTTTTCTAACATCCTTTTTTATGTTATGACAATAGAAGTTTACGCATCATATTCATACTCTGGTCAACCCCCACCCCCCATTCCCAAGCCCCATCTACATTATTGTAATGAAATACTTTACCTTTTAACATGTTAAATGCAGCAATAGCAAGATAATTAAACTGATTCATATTTTTAAGGTGATAATCATTCACAATACAAGATGTTGAAGATTTTTTATTTCATTACTGATTCACTTGAGTATTTTGAACATTAATATTTAAACCAGATTGTATTAAAAATATTAAGAATCTTCTGCAAATCCTTTGAATCAAGAAAAACGGCTCAACCACTAATATATTGTAAATCTAAAAATTAAAAAAATTAAAATCTTGACTATCTTTTTCATTAAAGTTCAATGAAAACTTCAACATTTTCATAGGAATACTTCATAATTTATCATAATTAACTAAATCAAAAGTTTTGTTGTTATGATTAAAAGACAAATGCTTTTTTCAGGCATTTCCTTATACAAAATGCATCAGCAAAGATACTCCTACTTTTTTAGATTTCTGAACTCAGTTTGCACATTGGAATTCTCTTTTGATATAAGCCTAAACTTAAATTGTATAATTCAAGGACAATCATGGACACCAAGATTGATTATAACTAATTCGGGACACCAAAGTTGGCAGCCATCTTTTTTTAATTATACATTTTCTGGGGCATAATTATCCCGTAACCATAATGAACATGTTTTATTTGTTAATATTAAAAAAATCAATAAATTGATTATAAATTCCTGTTAACTTTAAAAAATAGCAACAAAAGTATTAGAAATTCCATCCACAACATGCAATTAAATCAGTAATGACTGGAAGGTTGCTATTCTTCCACATGCGCCTTACAATTACTTTCAGACAGCCAATAGCTGTTAAAACAGCAGTCTGAGAAGCGATCAGGCCTAGACACATGACAGATTTTTTGACAAGAAAAGAATGATACCAATCTTCTCTTTTACTTAACTTTTATATATATATAAGCCAGTCTTAAGCATTTTGGCTTGAAAGCATGAATATATAAACATAAACATCTATTATTCACTGAGTTATTAATTTATGATATTACAGCGCGAAATCTTAGATTTACTACACCACAATTTTCTAGATGTTAATATAAGTTATCAGCAACGTATGTAAATAATATTTTGTTTAAATCGCATGTTGTTATTAAATTAGTAATGACTGGAAGGTTGCTATTCTTCCACATGCGCCTTACAATTACTTTCAGACAGCCAATAGCTGTTAAAACAGCGGTCTGAGAAGCGATCAGGCCTTATATATATAAAAGTTAAGTAAAAGAGAAGATTGGTATCATTCTTTTCTTGTCAAAAAATCTCTGTCATGTGTCTAGGCCTGATCGCTTCTCAGACCACTGTTTTAACAGCTATTGGCTGTCTGAAAGTAATTGTAAGGCGCATGTGGAAGAATAGCAACCTTCCAGTAATTACTGATTTAATAACAACATGCGATTTGAACAAAAATATTATTAACATGCAATTAATTAATTTTTTTTTATATATTGTATCACATACAAATGCTTCTCGTAACTTTAACAAACATGTTTTATGGAAGAAATATAATTTTCTTCTTCTTCCTTTTTCTATATATTGATTTCTACTTTAACATATCATACCATTTACAACTTTCTTAAATACTTTATCAATACTCTTTATTTATATCAAAACGAATAGTTTCAACTGTCCTGCAGTCATCATCAGAGCTACAATATTCAAATATATAATTAATACACTTATACACATATTCATATACATAATTAAATACACAAAATAAACAAAAATAAAATATACATTTTCACCTGACTATTATAAATAATCATTTCCCATTTTATTATTTTACTCTTAAATAATTCTATCAATATTTATTTTATATCACTTTATTTTATTTTTTTAAAAAAATTATTATTTATTATAATTATAAACTTTAACATGTATTCTACTATTTAATACATATTATTGCCACTTTACTTACATTTTACATCAACTTCTAACCTTTTCTTATTTTTATTAAATATTTTATAATTATCGATTAACTTTTCCCACATTTTTAAAAACCCAACTGACAAAATTTGTACACTTGTTTAACACTCCCCTCTATTGTCATTTTCTTCAACTTTATTCTTTTAACCTCTTTCAAATTCAAACTATTATTAATAATAATTGCTTATAAATTATTACCTTTATCCCAAAATCTCTATTAAGATTTGGTTTTATATTCTTAAACAATAATTTCTTAAGACAATAATTTTATAAGCAATTATTATTAATAATAGTTTGAATTTGAAAAAGGTTAAAAGAATAAAGTTGAAGAAAATGACAATAGAGGGAAGTGTTAAACTAGTGTACAAATTTTGAAAATTTTGTCAGTTGGGTTTTTAGAAATAGGATTATAAAGAGGTAGATAATTTTTGTAATGTAAAAAAAGTAATTTGTAATGTGGGAAAAGTTAATTGATAATTATAAAATATTTAATAAAAATAAGAACAGGCTAGAAGTTGATTTATAATATAAGTAAAATGATAATATGTATTAAATAGTAGAATAAATGTTAAAGTTTACAATTATAATAAATAATAATTATAAAAAAAATAAAGTGATATAAAATAAATATTGATAGAATTATTTAAGGTAAAGTAATAAAATGGGAAATTATTATTTATAATGGTCAGGTTAAAATGTATATTTTATTTTTGTTTATTTTGTGTATTAAATTATGTATATGAATATGTGTAAAAGTGTATTAATTTTATAATTATATATTTGAATACCGTAGTTCTGATGATGACTGCAGGATGGTCAAAATTGTTAGTTTTGATATAAATAAAGAGTATTGATAAAGTGTTTAAGAAAGTTGTAAATGGTATGATATAGTAAAATATGTTTTACTTGCTAATATTAAAAAATATCAATTTGATTATATATTCCTGCTAACTTTAAAAAATAGTAATAATTGTATTATAAATTCCATTCACAACATGTAATTAATTACATTTTTTTTTCAAAATATCATATATATAAACGCTAAAATTTTTTAAGCAAGTGAAAAAACCAACAGGGGAGAATACTTCTGCAGCAGTGGTTATTCGGTGGCTTGTACAGAGACCGGTGAATGCTTTATAGTAAATGTTCCAAGGAGAACAGCTACTATTCTTACAAATGTTATTAAAGAAAGTGTGGCCAATGGATCTATAATTTATTCTAATAACTAAAAGGTATTGAACATTTTATAAGATGAATTGCAAATATAACTTCATTTTTATAGGTATTTTTTTTTAAAACTTCCTGTAGCCTGAATTATTAAATTTATTGTTGTAGTTTTGTGTTATTCCTATGAATGGAATTTATAATACATTTATTGCTATTTTTTATAAGATAGCAAGAATTTACATTCAATTTATTGAATATTTTTTAATATTAACAAGTAAAACATATTCATATAATAACATTTCACTCTTCTTACACTTTAAAGCAAAATATATTTATTTATTCTTTACAGTAGATTTCATAAATATTACATTGAATTTCTAAAATTATGGCAAAGATAAAAGGTGAATAAATATAAATATGATAATAATTATGAATAAAAATAAAGAATAAAATATATTTAAAAAGTTAAAAGTTATAGAATAGTAAGTTTAACATCACATGATCACTATCTCATACTAGCACAATAATTGTTATTATTGTGCTAGTATGTTTAGTGGTTTAACACCAATCCTGCCTAATAGGATAGTGGTGGCTATGGTTGTTAAAGAGCCAAAGACACCAAAATGTATGGGTACTGAATTGAGTTCAGACCCATATGACTATATAAGCTATTGAGCTTGGATTGAAAATATTAATAGTGTTTTCAATTTCATTCTCATAGTTTTGTAGTTAAATAGAGTTAAAAGGTGGGTGCTGGAGGGTTGCATTAGATCCTAAGATCTAGGTGCAGTGCTCTCTGATCCAAGGCTCCTCACTGATGAAGGCCACAAGCCAGAAACTAGTCTGGGGATATTGGATGAGTAGGCACTAGATAGGGATTTTATGCACAAGCCTTCTGGCATCCATTGATTGCTCTTGTTAGCACAAGATGGCACTACTATATGGAGAGTGTTGTTTTATTTTGAATTGTTTAATAGTAAGTTTAATGAATAAAGTGATGTTAATAATTAAGTTGATAAAATTGTAAGATTATAATAGATATATGTATGAAATATGGTTGTATTGGTCTAATGTTTAAATTTTGTAGATCTGATGAGGACTGCTAGGAACGGTCGAAACTGTAAAGAATAAATATATTTTCATGATCACTACCTCATACTAGCACATAATTGTTATTAAACAATTCACAAGCTTTCTGGCATCCATTGATTGCTCTTGTTAGCACAAGATGGCACTACTATATGGAGAGTTTTGCTTTGTTTTGAATAAATATATTTTGCTTTAAAGTGTAAGAAGAGTGAAATGTTGTTATATAAAAAAAGAAAAAATAAAGAAGGAAAGAGGAAGAGAAAGTATTGAAGATTATAAAACATATTCATTAGGGTTTTGGGATAACTATGTCACTGAAAATTTATAACAAAAAAACATAGCTGTCAACCTTGGTGTCCAGAATTATCCATAATCAATCTTTGTGTCCGGATCATCCTTATATCTTTTTTGCATGTGGCTAATATTTTGGATTAAAAAAGGACATAGATTAAGATTTATAAATCAGTAAAAAACAAATAATAATAATAATAATAATGAAGTACAAAATTGCCAAATAATTAATTATATTATGTTTAAATAAATTGATATATATATATGTTAAATAATGGTTTATCATGTAAGAAAATTGCAAATAGTAATCATTAAGAAAATGTAATTCCTTAGTTTATATATTTAAATTTAGAGTAGGTATGAATCATTTTCTTTTAAAATAATAAAATTAAAAAAAAATTAATGAGAAAAATTAAATTAGTTTTTTTAAAGGTTAAAAATATATTTTTGAATTATATTTAAAAAAAAAAATACTTTTTTTTATATCCAATTAGTAATCTGTAATTTTGAAAAACAAAATAGATGGATTGATTGTATTCTCTTTTTTGTTGTTGTTGAATTTTGAAGTAATCAAAATATTCATTAAACAAAAAATCCCATTGAAAATTAAAAACAATGATAGGTTAGAAGATTAGAACGATTAATCTAGAATAGAATCCCATCCCAAAGATTATAGCCCATGGCATTCTTCATATTTGTGGACTATCTAAGTAAAAAAAAGTAAAAGTAATCTGAGAGTGAAGTTATAATCCACCTATACAGACAATGATTGAGTACAAAAGGAAAAATAATAAATAACAATAAATATTATTTGTTAAATGTTACAATTTTTTACATCTACATAATGTTAAATGAATTGGTAAACAATTATGATCATTTAAGTAGAGGGGTTTGAACTTAGTATTTTTCAGTTTATTCATCCTCCACTCCATCTCAAGCAACCGAAAGATAACCACACACATGCGAAAAAGATACATAATCCTCACTATATGTATTGCATGTAGAACCAGCACTCAGCAGTTGGGCCAGACCATAATCTCCCACATATAGAACGGTTGAAGGTGAGAGGTTTGACGCCTGTCCATTAAAGTTGGAGGAGGAATTGCTATCTTAATAAACTGGCCACTGATTGCATATATGTATGGAAGATGGTGACCTGGACCAACTGATGAGTTCTAGTTCAGGATGTGTGTGGTAATATGTATGGAGTGCAGGACAAATAGACTGAAAAATCCAGAGTTCAAATCCCTCTATTTATATATATTTAAGACATTCAGTATAAGCAAGTTACATACTGTCTTAGAATTATAATCATTATAATTTACGGTTATGCTGATTTAGTTCTTCAATGAATATAAAATCATGAAATAAAAAACAAGGATTATCTTAAAACAAACAAACAAACAAAAAAAAAAAACAATATGAAGAATAGAAAGGATTATATAAAATTTGAATTATCTGTAATAATGGGTATAAGAGTATAATTGAATTATTGTAATGTGTGGTTATATAGTAATTTTTAATGACATTGTGATTATTTTTGTTTCAAACACCTGTGACAAATGATTTTTTCATAATAAGTAAATTTTATTATTGCTTCGATTGTCTTGCAGTCTTCTAATTTTTTAAAAGTAAAAAAAAACATTTTTTTTTACTTTTAAAAAATTAAAGTTAAAGTGGTTCTGAAGAAGACTGCAAGACAGTCGAAACACAAAATTGTGTATGCATAGATGTACAATAAAAGGTTTTGATAAAAAGTGTTTAAAGCACAGTGAATAAATTGCATATATATTATTAAACTTTGTTAATAATATAATTGATAATTTTGTTCATTTGGCCATTGAAAAAACAACATTTCAGTTATTTACCATTTATATATGATTATAGCATAAATAAAGAATTTATCAGAAATATTTAACAGAAGATGAATTAAAAAAATGTTTAATTAATGAATAATTACTACATCTAGCAATCTGGTTATATTAAATTTAATAAAGTTAAAAAATATATCTGTGGATTTTAATTTTAAAAAAGTTGAATTCTTTTTTTAATGAAAAATATTAGAAATAACCAAAGTAGAGAGAGAAAAGAAATGACCAACATTACCGATTCATTGCAGAATAAAGATTTTTTCAAGTTTAATGCCCTTTCTCTGATCCTAGCCTCTCTTTTCCACAACACATCAGCTAATTTCCTTATTTCATTCACCCATCTCACTAATAGTCTATTTCCAAATCTTTTATATCTCCCAGGATCCAGTTTAAGATTTCAACTATCTATCTGTTTCATCTCTATTAGCAATATGTCCAGATGAGCTCTATTTCAGTTTCTCAATTTTTTCCATGATGATATCATTATTACCTATTTGTTATCTCATTCATGTATTTTGCTTCTGGTCTTTTCTTATTACACCTAGCATACATCTCTCCACACTGCGATTAGTGGTCTGAAGTCTGTGAATTGCTGATATGTTAAGTGTTCAAGCCTAAGATAAAATACATCTATTAAAAACTTTCCTTTTCAAACACATAGGCATATTTCCTTTTAATACTAGGTTATTTCTAGAAGAAGTATTGCATCCAAGTTTAATTATGATTAATTCCATCCATTATATTTCTACCTGTATTAATAATTTGACCAAGATATTTGTAGTTGTTAACTCCTTCTAATTCATGATTTTCAATCTTTATTTTCTTTCTTTGAGAAAATCCATAGAACATTACTATAGATTTTTTAGTTCTTATCTTTAATTCTACTTTCTTATTTTCATCTGGTAACTCTGAAGCTTTGAAGCATTATTTGTAAAAAAAAAAAAAAAAAAAACAAACAAACAAAAAAACAACCACATCATTTGCAAAATCTAGATGAGTTAAATAATCTTTATTTACTTTATTCTCTTGGCTTCCTACTTGAATTCACAAAATATTTCTTGTAAAACTGCTGGAAAAAGTTTTGGAGATAGAGAAACAATCCGTCATAAAAATTTTTTAATGAAAATCTTTTTAGTATCATCATGTATTCTAATCATTGTTGTTGCATTTTGATATACATTTTTTAAAATATGACAATATCCTGGGTCTATATCTTGATGATTTAACCTCATCATAGAAATCCTTGTAGAATCAAATGACTTTTGGTAATCAACAAATCCAAACCATAATGGCAACTCGTATTCCCTAGTTCTTTCTACAACTTCTCTCGATGCTTGAATGTGATCCATTGTGGTAAAACAACTTTTAAATCCAACTTGTTCTTTTGATTGGCTAAAATTCAAAGTTCGCTGTAAATGAATTATAATTATCCTGATAAAGATTTTATACATAACTGATAGAAGACTGATAAGTCTATACTTTCTAATATCTTCTTTATCACTTTTTTAAAGATGAATATTGTTCCATTCACCTGATACAGTTTTACCATTTTAAACATTTGATAAATAACTTTACCAACAGTTTTTTTTTTATTTCTTCTACTGCTTCTTTTAAGATATCAATTATAATTCCACCAATTTCTAGAACTTTTCCTTTCTTCATAGATTTTATTGCATGTTTTAAAATCTTCATCTAAAATGCTAGACAATTCAGAAGATATACTCTGTTTTCTTGTTATTTCCATATAAATCTTTATAGAACTCTTCCACACAGACTTCACAATGTCATCTATTTTTAATAGTGATTCTATCGTTTTTTCTTTTTGAACAAATAACTTTCCTTCCAATATTAAGATGATGATACTTTTGAGATTTTTATTTTCTTCTACAGCTTTCCTTAACAATTGACATTTATATTATCTTTCTATAGCTTTCTTTGCCAATTCACAATTATATTATCTTTTTTGTATCATTTTACAAAACTCTAGATAGTGGATCATTTTAAAAAATATATATACTCCTTCTTGTCTTCATACACAGTCTTGTCTCAGTAGAAAATTTACTGACAATCGGTTGCTTTTTTGTATTAGTTATCTTTCTTGCAGTTGTTAATAGAATATCAGCCATCTTTTTATTGATTTCATTAAAGTCTGATTCATTTTCAAAGTCTGTTAATATTTTAAAAGCTATTTATAAGTTCTAATTTAAACTGATTGGGATATTTTTGAAGATTAGGAATATTAATTGATAATACTGTTTTTTTTTAAAAATAATTTTCATTTCTCTAGTTTTGTATTAATATGTATCTTACATATTACCAATCGATAATCCCTTTCTGTTAGTCCATTTCTGTTTAGTTTCCCAAAGAAAGTATTCATAATATATAATTTTTCCTTTTTCTATGAACTCATAAATCTAAGCCCTCTCTTAAATCTATCATCATAACCTAATTTACCTATAACATTTTCACCTTTCAATTGTTTACCAATTGTAGCATTAAAGTCTCCCTCGACAATTTTAAAATGTTGTTTGGTTTGATCAAAAGCACTTTGTATATCTATAAAAAAAAAGCCTCTACTTCTTCATAAAATAAAACCTTGTTGAGGCATAAACCTAAATTATCCATATTTGGTATTTTTCAGTAATTTGAATATTAATCTTACCATTTTGTCTGATATACTATCAATCATCACAATGTTATTCTTCCACTTTTCATTTGTAATGAAGTTCACTACATTTGTGATTCCAATATTTTGGCCTTTGTAGTAAAATGTATATCCATTTTTAAAATCATTTTTTGACCTTTTCTTCGAACTTCACAAAATCCAGCAATTTCCGGTTAATATTAAACAGTTGTTCTTGCAACTTGTGCAATCTTCTTTAACTTGAAAGTGATGAAATGGTAGCTTGGGTCTGCAGTCAGGGGGTTTCTTAGTGCCCTCTGCCTTCAGCCTCAAGCCAATTTATAGTCTCCAATAATAAAACCCATGAAATTCGAATAATTTTAATAAGTGATTTGTATTTCTGTAAGTTTTACCATTTCGTTTAATAAAAAAAAATTGTAGTGGCATCAAATTATCAAAGTTCAAAATACATAATTTCAACAGTTGCTATGCAATGAAAAAAAAACATCTCCGTGGAATGTATCACCTCCTTTTTCAATTGCCATGACAGATGACCCATTTTTATATCAATATAGCTTGTGAAATGCTTGAAAGAGAAGCAATAGAGTGCAAAAAATATTAAATGCTAAGCGCTTTCGAGGCCATTTGCCTCATATTCATAGCGATAATGCGAAATGCACTCTCTATAGCTTTTCTTTCAAGCGCTTCACACACTTTTAATTTTGATATATTATAATATCGAGAGAAAAGTTTAAAATTCCTTATATCAATATAGTAACTTTGTTGTTTATTTATGGACTATCTAAGTTTGAATATATTACTATAATTCATACATCAGATTTCTAAAAAAATCACTAACTTGTAAACTACACCTACTTTCTCAATGTAATGTCAGTTTATCAGTCAGATAAAAGAATCACTTTTATCTTATCCAGATTCCCAATGATAAAATAATTAATAGTTTTTAACAAACTTGCAAATAAAATCTACTTTCTCTTAGTAATGTTAATTCATTGGTCAGACAAAAGTATCCCCTTTTTCTGACCCCCAGATTCTTAAATAATAAATAAATTAAGCATAAATACTTTGAAAGCATGATATTTTTTTTATTAGCAGCAGATTTTATTATTAAGCCAGCTTACAGTTTCAATTAACAAACCAGATGAAATTTCTAATCATTTTCAGAAATCAGTAAATAAATGATAGTTATTAAATAGGTAATATTGAGAATATAAACTTTATTCATGAATGGACTAAGTTTAAATATGTTACTATATTTCACAAGTCATTGCCAAAGAATTATTTTAATGAATTTTAATTACACGTTCCAACCTAGTTGATCCATTACTAAAGTTTATATTCTCAACATTGCACAATTTTATTATAACAAGGTCGAAAAAATGATGTAGGCCGGATAAAACCATCTTATGGACCAGACGTGGCCCACTGCTGTAATTTGCCTAGTCCTGATCTTAAATCATTTACATTGTTCCTAATTTACAAAATATCTTAATTTATTGGCTAATGTAAAATAAAATAAAAGAACTGACCACTTTCCATCGTTCCTTGACTACGTGTCCAGGCTGTAAAAGATCCTCATGATCTGTCATGGTGTAGTTATCTACCCCAGGCTTCAGCCCATTTTGAAAATTCCTGTCCAAAAAAAATTATATTATTTGTTTAAAATAAAAATTTATAAAAATGTAATGAGAGATTAAAAATATATACACAAACACACATTCTTTATAACTTCATAATGGTAGGACATCATTTTTTAAAAAACGATATGGTTTCTTTTAAAATTTATATCAGTGCAAGCCTTTAAGATTTGAATAAGCTTGAAACAGATACAATGCAATAAATTGGGTTTTCAATGCTTAAATCCTTTTACAGAATTTAAACCAACAATAATCTATTAAATAATATAAGGGGCAGATTAAATTTACAGTCCCTATTTTTAGCTGCCATGGCTGTACGAAATCAAAATATAGATTAAAAAACAACATCAACAACAAAAAACAATGCATTCAATTATCCTTTATTTTTAATTATCTATATGTTTACAATATATTTATTAAAGGAAAACATTAATAATCTGATAATATAACATAAATAATAAAGTATCAAATTAAAAAAAAATAAATTAAGACAACATGAAAAATATTACTTAAAATAAAAATCTATTACAAGACAATAATAATAAAATAATATGTCAAAAGTAGGTAACCTGTTTGTTTTACATTTTTGTAGAAGTGTTAGATTAAAAAAGCTATATATTTTTTCCTAACACAAAAATAAAAAAAGCAATGTATGTACACAATCTATCATACATAAAATAAATAAATCTAAAATCTTCCAATATATGAAATATAAATTAGAAATTCTAAACATTGTATGTATAATATATTTATAATAAAAATATCAAAAACTTATGTGAAATACTTATAATAAAACTGAAAATCTAACGTCTTGAAATTTTTAAAGATAAAAAGTATGAAATGTTCAACTACATCTTGCATTCGAAAGCAAACACATCAACTACAAAATATAAAACACTACAAACAAAAACAAAATTTACAATCCAAAAATCCAACCATTCAATTTTCTTTCCAAATAAAATTCAGTTATTGCAAATTCGTAACTAATTCAATCAAACTTTTCTTTTGAAAACTTTATTTTATTGAATTCATAACAAGTATTTTATTTGGATTACCACTGTTTAGACTATGTTTGAATGACTATTGTCAAGATACCTATAATATATATAAAATAAAAATGAAATCAATAAAAATTCCACATCTTTGATTATTATTAATAATACTGATTAGTAAATAAAGTATATTTTTGAAATATACAAATATATATTTGTAAAAATAATATTAGTTAAAATCTTAATTAATTCTGTCTAGTATCATTTTATATAGTGTCAACCTGTCTAATAATTAAATAATGTTATTAATTAAATATTTTTGTTATTTAAGTAGACTATTAACACTTTATTCTTGATTTAACATTCCTTCTACATATCTGTGCTGTGATAGAATAATACTTTAAACATGCCTTTTTATACACTGAACAGAAACAAATATTTTGACTAAATTCTATTATCTGGATTTAAGAAATCTAAAAGTATATGTATGAAATAGTTTAGTGGCCAAAATGCCACCTGATATACTTTCAGGAAATATACAGGCATATATGCTTCATTTATTTATATTAATACGATTGATATTCTTCCTAAAAATGCAATGATGATAAGATCTACATAACCCACTATTCACAACACCAGGCCAAATCTTGTAGAAAATGACCTATTCCTGATGAAATGGTCATGCAATTAATATGCAGTCCAGACAATTTATATATATAGAAGTTCGACACACTATTTAAATAAACACAAAAAAAATTATTTATAACTATATAATTGCCATCAATATATTTTCCCTTTCGTTTATAATACATATACATCGGCTATCAACTATATAGACCCAGGAATTCATTAAATACTATTAATACTTGAAAATATTCTTCATAATTTAATTACCTTTATGATTATAATTTAATCTAATAATTTTAATTGAAAGGTAATAATTTATTTAATAATCATTTCTCAACTATCTCTCAGCTCATGATTCACACACATGCCGAAAAAAATGCAAAGTGAATTATACTAACAATCATATTTTCTATAAAATGTCCAAGGTTTATTTTAATTAATTTTAAAACATTCATCTTTTACTACATATGACAATATCAACGTAATTATATGATGAAGTACACTTGTCGTTAAGTAAAATCTTAGGACTTTAATACACCATAAATATAATTCTAGGCATAGCAGACCCTCATAAATATTTATTCAGCTATCTTTAGCTTCATAGCAGCATCATACATATATATCTAATATAAGGTTTTTATAGCAAATATACCATTATAATGATAATTCTAGGTTGTGGCCACTTTAGGTCTAAATCGCTTTTTAATAATAATTCAAACTTCATTAATTGAGATAAATCCAATATTGAATTTAAAAAAAAACAAAATTGTGAACAAATCTTAACCATTTAAACTAGTGATTTCTAAGTTCTAATGAACATAAAGTCTAATTCACTATAATTCAAGCATAAAATGAGCTCAATCAAAATTAAAATAATTTTTAGTTTAATTTAAAAATTCCACCAATTATAGTAGCACTCATTATTTCTAACACCCTCCACATTAAATATTTTTATAAATATGCACATTCCTTATATTTAAAATGCCTATTGTCTATTATTGGTTACTTTTTCTAACTTACAGATTCACTGACAAGTTCAACAAAAAAAGAAAAACTTCTAAATCTTCAATGCTATAATTGCCACCAAGCAAACAAATATTGCCACTGCAATAGTGGTGGATCTAAGTGAATATTAAAAGTTTATACTCACAGTACTTAAAAACACACTTCTAATTGGGCCTTTTCAGGTGTACACAAAAAATAAGACCGGTGAGGTCTATAAACATTTTCCCTAGCCACCTATCTTTCACCTTCAGAAGCATGGGCTCCGGGTTACTTCCATCATTGCAGAAAAGTCTAGGGTCACTTTTCCCTCAGCTTTTCTCAAAGGTTCTTATGACAGCACGTGATGAGTGGAGAAAAGCTGACGATGGTGCTCTTTTGTTGAGCGCACAATATATAAACGGTTTCTTCCTTGCATGAATTCCTTGATAAATTCCTATCATTCGAATGTAAAAGTAAATCCATTTGACTAATGCATTTTTACAATGACGATAAGGATCCAGCTTCTAATTATGACTGTTCGCATTCCACAGTAATTAGCTTCGAATATTTATTCCATTTGTCCTAAAATAATTTAATGGTTTGATTTTAACAATACACAGTTATTTTTGGTATTTTAAATCCACGAGTTATATCCAGTCATGAAAGTAATTATTTGCATTATCTTTTGGCAACCTTTTATAGATGGCTTTTAAGTTATAATCTTTATCTGTTTAAGTCTAATTTATCTGCAAACCAATCTTTCTTTGTTGAATTAGACTTGAATTCAAATTATCAAAATAAAGTTTCCTTTATTTTTACAGAATTTATTTTCATTACTTTTTAAAACTTACATAACTATTTACATTTATGCTTCCATTAATTATTAGCGATCTTTTTATTGCTTTTTAAACTAGATATGCATTTACATTACATCACTGTTTTTTCTCTGAAGTAAAACTTAGCTTTATAACTTACAGTTCTCGAGTTACTAAAGCCTAATGTATTTGCTACAAAATATAGCACTTTCCCCCACTTCAGAGAAAAACCCTATCAAACTTGGTATACATAATCACCAAGTCTCTCCCGTTTACATTTTTTACAAATAGGCTTGAGTGATTTTTTTTCTACTTCTGCAACTTTCTGTTCTGAAAAGTTTTTTCAAGCTTTATTTTTCAAACATTTTCCCCACCATGACATTATCATTTTTATTTCATGATTAACTGTCTTCGAGTTTCTCATTTTCTTTTCACATTTTTCATTCCACCTGCTATATTTAATGATGACTGGTCTACCCCACCCTCTAACATGGTTTTTGTGGCATCTTTTTATGTCTCATAGTCACCATTAATCATTTCTTGCTTGATCCGACAGATTCTTTACTGCTGCCCATTTGAACCAAGCTTTACATGACCCCTCTCTACCACATACCGGTGCTACAATTCTGAAACTCACATTAGCCATTTTTTCTTTGCTCCCTATGTTTCTCTCTTCCTTAGTTTCTTGTGCAAACGGCCATAGCTTGGCATTACCACTCATAGGCTTTGCTTTCCCAGTTGGTCTCGCTTGCCATTCATGGGTTAATATTAGCGAGTTTTTCTCTTAATATACATAAAGGCTATTTTGATATTCTATTTTTATGCTTTATAGGCAATATAGCATAGCCTAGCATAAGCAATTTGTTGCCACTGACATCTACAACTCTTACATTTGTCTGTCTACTTGAAACATCAATGCGTTTTCCCTTAATCACTTTCTATAATTTCTCTGAGCAGGCATTAATATTAGCTATTTTTTTCTCTTAATATATATAAAGGCAATTTTGATATTCTATTTTTATGCTTTATAGGCACTATAGCGCAGCCTAGCATATGCAATTTGTTGCCATTAACATCTACAGCTCTTATATTTGTCTGTCTTATTGAATCATCAATGCGTTTTCCCTTAATCACTTTCTATAATTTCTCTGAGCACAATGAAATGCCTGATCCGCTATTGATTTCTATTTCGATATTTCTATTACACATTTGTAAATAAGCATTTATTTTTATAGCGCTATGTTTTATAAATTGTAATACATTAAAGACCACTTTTCAAGCTATTGTGCATGCGCTTTTTACGAGTGTTAATAATAAATGAATACTTTCACTCACAACACAAGATATAGTATTTAGGAAAGAATAAAATGAATCCACTTATTCTTTCCAACCCAAATGCTTATATATGGGCAAATCTTAAGTACTGGAAGTGAAAGCATGAGGATAGACCACTCACTTTAAATTACTGTTTACGATGTTTAAGTTTCATTTGAGAGTGACGTTTAATAAATTCTAGATAATTTTGTCAATGCCATTCATTCAGACATCGTAAACAGTAATTTAAAGTGAATGGTCTATCCTCACGCTTTCACTTCCAGTACTTAAGATTTGTCCATATATAAGCATTTGGGTTGGAAAGAATAAATGGATTCATTTTATTCTTTCCTAAATACTATATCTTGTGTTGGGAGTGAAAGTATTCATTTATTATTAACACTCATAAAAAGCGCAGGCACAATGTATTACACATTTCTAATTTTAACATAAATTTATTACTCAGACTTGCTCTCATATTATTTATGCTCATCATATCACCTGTTACAATTTCATTTAAATCTATATTATTTTGTCACTAACGACTGGCTTTTGCCTTAGACGTCTTTTTTTAAGTGTCCTTTTATTTTATGGTTCTGACACTTTTCTCCTGGAAACCTACACTGGCTTTTTTTTACCGCAGCAGAAACAAATAATCAATTTCTTTGATCCATTCACTATGTCTGCTTCTTTATGATCTGTTTTCCACACATCTATATCCTTGTTTTCAGTTTTATTTTTAAACAGGCTGCTTGTGCTAATATTAGCTCGTAAGCTAACTCCTTCTTAATAGCTGACTCAAAGTTCAAATCTGTATCACACAGCATATTTTTTTCTCAGACTACCATCAAGAAGACTCCATAATAACTGATCGAGCAATATTTCGTTGACATAGTTGCCGTATAAGCAATCTTTTGGTAATAGCCTTAAAATTAAACCATAATCTTTTAGAGATTCACCCTTTGCTTGTCTTCTGTTTCTTAGAGACAATCAGGCTATCTACTTTGATTGATTGGGGCGAAAATGATCCCTCAACTTTTTTACAATATCCTCATATGCTACTGTATCCTTTATAGGTAACTCATAATACTTATTTATTATCGCAATTACTCCTCTTCCCGATATACATAACAATGCAGCTACTTTTTTCTTTCTCATCCACAATACCATTTAGCAAGAAAAAATTTTCAGAATAGCATAAAACGGCCATTCCCTAGCATCCCCTGCATCAAATGTGGCTATTGCTGACTGTCCCAATGACATTTTTTATTTAATTATATACATATTCATGAGATCAAAATCTTAGTTAATACTAAACTATTCTAAAACCAAAACTATTTACACAAAACACTAATATATAAACACTATACTTTCGCACCTGGCTCGTATTGCGACTGTCCGACTGCGCCAGCTTTGTTGTGTACTCAGCTATGAAGCTGACTACCAAAAATTACCACAAAATTATTAATTGACCAAAACATTATTAAATAAAAAAATACATTTATTTACATATTATATATACATATCAATTAAAATTTAACTAAATAGCATTCATTAGTTCCTTAATATACATATTAGCAATTAGTCCTTGATTTAAAGTTCTAAATCTTCTATGCTATTATCACCACCAAGCAAACAAATATTGCCATTACAATAATAGTGGACCTAAGTGAATATTAAAGTTTATACTCATAGTACTTAAAACGCACTCCTAATTGGGCCTTCTCAGGCGTACACAAATAATAAAAAGACCAGTGAGGTCTATAAACATTTTTCCTAACTGGCTGTCTTTCACCTTCAGAGGCACAGGCTCTGGGACCTTTCCATTGTTGCAGAAAAGTCTAGGGCCACTTGCCCCTCCATTTTTCTCAAAGATCCTTATGACAGCAACAAACAACAGTGCACAATGAGTGGAGAAAAGCTAATGACAGCGCTCTTTTGTTGCGCGCATTATTTATACTGTTTTTTCCTCACTTGAATTCGATTGATAAATTCTTATCGCTCCAATGTAAAAGTAAATCCATTTGACTGATGCAATTTTACAATGACGTAAGGATCCATCTTCTTATTCCACAGTATTTAGCTGCAAATATTTATTCCATTTGTTTTCTCCTAAAATAGTTTAATGGTTTGATTTTAACAATACACAGTTTTTTTGGTATTTTAAAGCCACGATTATATCTGGCTTTGAAAATAATCATTTGCATTATCTTTCGGCAATCTTTTATAGAATGCTTTTAAATTATAATCTTTATCTGTAATATATAGGGTATATGAGCACAGTCTTTCACATTACCCATCACTCTCCACTCTATCTTATAACACTGTTACACTTGAACACATAAAGTATCGAAAAGATAAATAATCACCAATACACGTATTTCATGCTAAACCAGTTGGTCCAGATTATCATCTCTATACATATATGCAATAAGTACTCAGATATATATTAAGATAGCCAATCTTCATACTTTAATGGACACTTTATCTGTTTAAGTCTAATTTACCTGCAAAACAATCTTTCTTTGTTGAATTAGACTTAAACTCATATTATCAAAATAAAGTTTCCTTTATTTTTACAGAATTTATTTTTCATTCCTTTTTAAAACTTACATATCTATTTACATTTACATTAATTATTAGCGATCTTTTTATTGCTTTTTAAACTAGATACATTTCATTACTGGTTTTCTCTGAAGTAAAACTTAGTTTTGCAACATATAGCTCTTGAGTTATTAAAGCCTAATATATTTTCTACAAAATATAGCAATATTGAAAAGAAAATACAATTTTAACTAATCATATATATATATAAAAGGAAAGAATGAAATAAATTTTGTATTTTGGCTGCTTTAAACACAGCTGGAATATATATAAACAGCAAATGCTGAACCTTCTTTTCACAAAATATTCACTTCTTTTTGAATCAATTGATTAAAATTGATAATACACATACAAATAGTTTATTTCTAATAAAATAATTATCTATAATTAATATACTTTAAATGGCCATTATAAAATAAAATGTTGTAGTTGTGTGGTTCATCCAATGTGGCCACTTAATGGCATTGTTTCTCTGCAAAAGCACAGAAATATGCTGTTTATGTGTGCCCGAAGTTACATCCTATAAAATAGTTCTGTTCATATTAGCCATTAGCAGGCTTAAATGGCATTGCACACAAATATTACATCCTGCTGATGTGCTTGGCATCACTATGGAAATAGCGCACACTTCACAGATCGCTACCGAACGATGTGAGGGTGTATGGAATTCAACTGGCCATAAGCGTTTTAATGTGCATTCGAAGTAATGATCTTAAAACTTACTTGACATACTAATAATTGTAAGCCCATCACCATGTTTCCCTACACATCTTGTAAGGTAAAAAAAATTGCAAAAGGATAGGTCCCAGAACCATTTCACTAAGTCACGTGAAAAGGCATGTTTGTGGAAAAACAGCTACGAGTAATAAAATGGCTGTTTTTAGCAAAACCATCGGTCACCCCCCCCCCCCGCACAGCACTACATGCTGAAAGGTTTGCTTGCTCAGACTAGCGCATGTATTGGCCAATCCTTTGGATCGGCAAAACCATCGGATCACCTCCCTGCACATGTGCTGAAAGCTTGGTTTGCTCACACGAGTGTATGTCTTTAGATCGGCTAACCCATCGGACCCCCTCTCTGCACATGCCATCACTATGTGCTGAAGGGTATAATGTAATTATAAATTGTATTTTATAAAATAATATTCGCTCGTAAATTGCAGTACGCGCTGAAATGTATAATGTAATTAAAAATGTAATTTATAAAATAATGGTTCGTAAATTTGTAAAAAATATTTTGAAAAATTGTCAACAGAAAGCAAAAAATTATCGGCCCAGTAACGTTACATTTCATTATTTTTGCAAGCAGCAACGCCATCAAGCAGCCACATTGGACAAAGTGTACAACCAAAATTTCAAATCATTATTTTAAAATAGCAATCTAATTGATAAACACCCCCCCCCCCCACATACATATACTTATGAATATCAAACTATAGTTTAAAGATTTGTAGGTGGAAATTTTTTCTAGTTTGTTGTGAGGATTTCTATTCAGGCTAATATTTCTCTTTTGATGACATATATTAATTGATTTATTTTATTAACATTTATTATTTTTTCACATTACTATACTATCTTTTATCAGTTTCCTAGACAGACAAGAATTGCTCTCTTCTGATACAGGTTAAAGTGGATTCTTAGAATTGTTTGATGCTTAGGCATTTTCTTTCTTCATGTAGATATTTTTTTTAAAAGGCTCATCAGTGTAGATCCAGGCAGTCAATGGTTTTCTTTTTCTTAGTTGATTAAAATCATGACAGTACAATGTAAAATGAAGCAAGAATAAAGAATAAAATTTTCAAAAAAACCTGGCTATATATATTATTGACCTCTTATTAGGTGCCATCAATTTATTTTAATTACCTTTAATTTTCAAAATACCATAATTATTTAATTGATTGAATTTTTACCTTATTTTCAAATCTCTTATCTCCAAACTCAAAATAGAATTTTAAAAGTAAAACCAAAGTTAATCTTTTAATTATCTTATTTTTAACCTATTTTCTTTAATATTAATTTATTTGATGTTGTTTTTTGTGGTAAAAAACTCATTCAAACTTGACTTAAAACATACATTCTTAATTTTTTTTTTAATCGTAGAAAAAAAAAAACATACATTCTTTTCAATACATTTTTCTAATTCTTAATCTTTGATAAGAAAAACTAGCTAGTCTGTTTTAACCTATTTTACATAATTTATTTAGTTTCACTTAAATTTAATCACTAAAACCTATTACACTATTTTTGTATATTTTAAAATAAGACTTTTAATAATCTCTTATAAAATTTCAGCACTACCTATTATTTTTATTAATTTATTCAACTATTTCACTTCTATTATCATTACTTTCAATAATTTATTCTAAGTATTTCTAATTATTTTAAATAACTTCCTTTAAGATTTTTTGTAATGCTATTTTTATTAGCTGCCCTCCCAATAACTGTAAGCCAGTTCACTACTATGTGGAAGATCACATGGCCGATCATTAAATGAATGACATTATTCATTTCAATATATACAAATATAATGATCTAATTTACATATATCTATCTTTTTGAGAAATTTTTACTAATTCTTATTATAATCGATATAAATATTTTTCATTATATTAGCTTTCATTATACAGTCTTTAAGTATATGGGTGTGCAACTTATCAATTTTAATTTGGTAATAAATCTGGTACTTACCATTATTCATGTGGGGGGGGGGTATTTCTTTAAATGTCAATGCTACTTTTATTTTCTTTGTATTTATTGTATAATTTATTAATTTCTTCATCTTTAGCATTACCTGTTTATAAATTTTGTTTTTTTATGTGTATATCCTGTTTCAATCTAGTTTCTGTTTACTTTCTGTTTTCTCTTAAGATGTATATTTGATATTTTAACTTTAAACATTCTTCACATTTTAATTTATATATTGTAAAATAATAATTTTTTTAATACAATTTTATTACTAAAATATTAATAAAATAAAATCTGGAATAAAAGTAACAATATTTTAAATAAACAATATAAAAAAAATTAAGTATTAATATCAACATAAAAATAAGTAAAACAAATAAAATTATTAATAACATTAATAAAATACACAATATTCAAAGTAAATATAAAATTTTTAAATATCCCTCCCCTACCAAAACGAAGTGGTTAAAAAATAAAGTATATCAAACTACTTAATCCTTCTGAAATCAAAAAAGTTCATTGACTTAGGCTTTGTTTCCAGTTGTAAACATTACTGTTGGACAAAAAGTTTGCTACCCATTTCTTAAGATCTATATTATAAAATATCAATCAATTGCGCCAATTCTGATGTGCTTGGTCTAGATTGCTGACTCAAACCAACAATAGCAAAAAATACGAACACTGAAATTCAATTAATATGATTTATTAGGCTTAAATATATTTGCATAATGTACAATATCAATGAATATACTGCCACATATATAATCTTAATTAATGCCAGGCCGGTGGTGCCCAAAACTAACAGCCTGCCTAGTGAGTTTGTCCAATGATTCTTCCAGCTGTACCAGACTTGACTCTAGTCGGCTCTGGTCTTAGCAGATTCCAGTTCTATCGTGGACCTGCCTCACTGTGTACACCTATAGCATAATGGCTATCATGGAAACACTCACTGTTAGCAGTGGTTTCAAGGAAGAATGCTTACCATCACTTAGGTTAGACAGACACTCTCTCCTTTACCTCTAAAAAGGCTGACTGTTTATTGCCAGATCCCCAACCTTACTGGAAGCAATCGGATTCAGAGAGCATCATTGCTATTGGCCCATAAAAACCATTGCTGAGTTTTATCTATATGTTTACCCATTGGTTAGCGGCAATGAAGGCTCAATCCGATCAGATAAGGAAGGAATCTGGACTAATCCACTTCTGAAGACAAGATGAGATGTGACAAAACTTCTCAAAGCTTTCCTACTCAATGTCTTTAGTAATATATCTATAATCGCATATATTGATAACAGTACTAAAATACACAATGTTCAAAGTAAATATAAAAATTGACAAATATCCTTCCACTAACAAAATGAAGTGATAAAAATGAGTATATTAAGCTATTTAATCATTCCGGAGAAAAGTTCATTGACTTAGGCTTTGTCTCCAGTGTAATCATTGCTTTTGAAAAAAGATTTGCTGTCCACTTCTTAAGATCTAAAGTCAATTACAAAATATCAATCAACTTTCTTAAAGCTTTCTTATTCAAACTCTTCAGTATTATATCTAGGATTGCATCAATTTCATGTGCCTTGTCCACTGTCATTTCAGATAATACTTTTACGCTTTCATTCTTCAATCTTCATGGCTTTATTTTTCATTTAATGTCGAATTTTTTTTTTATTACTTTTACCACACAACTTACACATTTTTTCTTCATCTTTTTAATACATCTATTTTTTTTTTAGTAATACATTATTATTTCTATCACTTCAATCCTACTTTTCTCTTTCAAATTATTGTCTACAAATTAAATCAAACTTAATTTTTCTTTCTAGTTTTATTTATATATAAATTTAGGCATAGAAGAAGATGGGTCCCATCTTTTTCTTATAGTTCTGACTTGTGTTTGAGAATTGAAAGGTCCATGTGATGTCATTATTCCATCTGATTGGCTGTCACATAAGCATGTTTAGAGCGCATCTTGCGAAGGTTTTAGCTTTCACGTTATTACAATGTTACCTGCTTGCGCTTAATAAATTTGATATATTTCTATTTTCATATATATTTCTTCTTTCTTAATTCATAGTTAACCTTTTATACATATTCCTACTATCTACAGAATTTGTATTTAGTCCATCTTTCTATTATTTTACTCATCATTTCATTATTAATCAAATACTTTTTTTTTGCTCTCTTACTTATTTTGTAATATTCAGAGATATATTTTAAACTTTCCTTAAAGAACTTGCATCTTTATTTGAATACTTTATCAATTATTAACTTATTACATGAATTTTTTTCATATAGCCATCAAAATTTATTTCTCATATTCTCTTTTATTTACCAATTGGTAATTTCTTTTTTGTCTCAATTCTTATTTTTTTTTAAAAGATATCAACTTTATTCCCATTTGATCTACAACTGTATCAGTTTCAGTATGAGAACAGGTACTTTTGATGTCATTTCTAAACCTATTTTCAATCAAAATTTAATGAAATTAAAATTATCACGTTAATTTGACTGAATTAGTTTGTCTAATTTTCACATAACTTTTAAGAATTCCACGTTTAATTTAATTTTCCAATGAAAAGTGTATTTTCAGTAAAAATTAATACAGTAAATCAATTTCTAATATAAAAAATTCCAGAAATTTTAAAATAATTGATGAATATAATTACATGGAAATTAATTTTTAAAATATTTACTTAAAATTATACGTAGAAATTTCTTCTAAAGAGAATATGTCAAATAAAAAAAAATAAAAAACATATCTAAAAAAAAAAACGTTACTAATGTCTTACAAAAAAAAAAAAGTTAAAATATTCCCTCAATTACTGATAATGAAAGTAATGTTTTATGGAAAGTAACTATATGCAAAAACATATACGAGATACTATTAAAATCTGAATAAATTTCGCTATTTTTGCCTAGTTGCCTTTCAATTAAAAATGTTAAAATTTACTCTAATGAAGCTTGATGTCTCGTAAAATAAAAACTAAACTTTTCAAAAAATAGTAATGAAATAAGATATAATAAACTGAGAATGTAAAAAATTATCATGAAGTTGGATCAGCTTTTAAAGATAAATAATGCTTGAAAAAAAATAAAAGCCATTAATCCATGACAACTAAAACTGCACAAGTTTATTTGATAGTTCATCTGCAAAATAATTTCAGGCTAGAAAAAAAAAAATTGAAATGCATTTGTCAAATTAACTTTAAACACATTAGAAATTGTTTCTACTCTCAGAATTCTTGAAACATTTATGTTTTTTTAATTCGTCGATGCTTGACTAACAATAGCCTTTTAGTAACACCACTTTATAACGACTATTTAGAGGCTATAATTAAAATTAAATTTAATGATGCTACAAGTTTCAATCCACTATTTCTTTATAAAGATTTTCTGGCAATAGAATGCACATTCACAGTGAAATACAGCGTAGACTAAAATTATAAATAATTCTTCATGAACAAATAAATAATAATGCTTTAAATTTTATCTTATTACATAGCATTTTTTGCATTTATTTTATTCAAAAGATAGGATTTTGGAAATGTTTTGTTATAGGAATTGAAATTTGATTTCATTTATTATGTTGTTTATTGCAACACCAATAAATGCATCATATTTATTCCAAAGAAGTAACTTCTGCGATAGAAGTAAAATTTAAAGTTCTGCAATAATAATAAAGACTAGGAGCAATCATTAGAGGTTCAATATTTACATTAGCTGGAATTTTTTTTTATATTAAGTCAAAGCATCAGGCAGGAAGCAAACCTGCGAATCCGGGACAACTGCTTGTAAGGCCTTACCACTTGGTTACTAACGCTTGACAAGAAAAAAGTTTTTTATTTAAAAGGAAATATAAAAATAATAATTTTCTTTTTCTCAGTTATGATTTTTCCCAAAAGTTAAGATCTCAAATATTTTTTTTTAAGTTTAATTATAAATCAAAAAAAATTTTCATTTACAAAAGTTGATTTGACTGATTTGATTCTCTCAGACTTGACATTGTATCAATAAACTAGATCTATTTATTTTTAGAAAAATTTTGAAAAAAATTATATTAAAACTTATTTATTTAGAATATTAATTATTATTATTATATTTATTTAATTAAATAGAAAGAATTTTCACATACGTCCTATACTAATTTATATAAGCACAACTATGCTGTGTCGAGTACAGGAAAACTTTCAAACCCAAACACAAGATAGAGACTTTTATTGTTGACAATAAGATGCAATAATAATTTTTTTAGTTAGAAACTAATAATTAAAATTGATTTAAAGATTAACAAATTGTAAATTTATTCATTTCTTATGACTTGCTTTTTTTTTTTTTTTTTGGCAAAAGTTATTTTTAATAGCAAATATGAATATGGAAATATATTTAAATTATAAAATTTAATTTGCATTTAAAAGGTGTATAAATTAGTACAAGCTATTTTGTTTTTAATTGTTAATTAAAAGAATTAAATGAGCTAGATGTAATGTATATTGATGATGTAAATATATAATAACTTATTAAATATATAATATTGCCACCAAGCACATAACTACATATTTTTTATAGAAAACCAATGCCACAGACTACACATATGCACTAAAGATGCCACAATTTCCCATTGTATAAAAATTAAAAGCCATCTTTCCACATCCTGGCATTCCATTTGTATCATCCAAATGGCAGAATTCTTAACAGAAAATCGTGACAGCATATTAAATTGAAAATAATTGTTCCACATTTGCAGTAGCACATACTATGAAAAATGCATGAATCAGATGAAACAATTAGTAAACTGTGTTAAATGGACTACGAATGAGACTATTAAATTCTCCCCTAAATCATTTTCATTTTAGAAAATACATCCCAAAGCTTTTGAAAATACCTCAACCAATTATATGTGATAAGAGAGATCCAGGCAAGAATAGAAGAAAGACGTTTTCTAATTGATTATATAACAGCCACAAAAGGATAATGATAGCATCCAGAGCATCATGGCTGTAAAAAGTTCTAAAACTTATATAACTGGTCACTACAAGATAACCCTTAAGCAACAGTAGAGAAATGCATTGCTAGGAGGACATAAAAAATGAGCATGTAAAATAGTCACATTTTGAAACCATTTCTTAAGGAACAGTAAAAAAAACAAAAGACTGAAATCATTATCGAATTGAAAGGAATGATGAAGGAAATATATATGCTCATCCTTTTAAATGTGTTACGAAAGTGGCAGATTTTGTCATGTATATGCTTTAACATGGTATTTGGTCATTAAACATTATAATGCTGCAAATCTATGCTGATCATATGTTCATCATATTTATATTATTGGTACCTGGGAGTTTTCCAGTAAACCAAGATAGCAGCCTGTATTTTTGATAAATCTACAATGTCGGGGGCTGCCAAAAAATGTTTATAAAAAAAATGTTCTGCTAGGAAAGGTCATATTTAATATTTAACATTTTATTTTTTATTACCGTTATTTTAAAAAAAAATAAATCATTACTAATACGCTAATGCGTTGAAGGTGAAACTATTCCACACAACAATTTATTTAGGCTGAGCGCTTTCAAAGTTTTGTTACTCCATAATCATAACCATTACGGAAAAATAATTACAATATTTACAGTTTATTATTTTTTTTTGGGATTAATTTCTTAACAGAAAAATGAAGAAAAAAAATAAATTTATGCTTCATTCATGTCAGCGGCTTGCAATCATATTGTAACCATTAACACACACTTTTCAGGAGGGCAGGATCCTATACCTTAGGAAATAGTTCACTGCATCATACTTTGTGACAGGAAGGTCCCAAATTTTTACCATTATGACAATTTATCAAAAAAAAAAAAATGCTAACAAAAACAAACACAATGAATTGAATCAAAGTATGACAATGTTAAGAGAATCTCATCGCTTCCACACTATAATATAAGTGCAAAAAAAAAAAAAAAATTGAAATAAAGCTTCTTAATGAAATTTATAGGAATTTTTTTTTTTAAATTTAACAATCGATTTACTAATTTTATGATAATTTAACAACTAACACATCTTTGTTAGAGATTGTAAGTTCTCGAAACTACATTTATCCCAAATATGGACTGCCATCTTGGTTTACAGGAAAACTCGCAAGTACCGTATTTTTTTGCACTAACAAATCTTGTATTATCTAGATAGAAAATCAGACTCTTATCCTCATTAGTGTCTATATATATTTTTACCAAATGACCAATTCTTCATTTATTTTCTATTACGCCAGAGATATGAGTTCTAAATTTACTTAGTTTTGTACTATTTCATAAATTTTTAGTATTTGTAAGTGTAGTTGCCAGATATAGTATTCATTGCAATGTCGATATGGGCATGATTAAAAATCTATAAAAATATTACTAGCAAATAACTCATTTCTATGACAGATACTGTATTTTAATTTTCACAATAAGTCCATTAAATAAAAGTATTTCATGATTTATTATTGTAACTATACATACATATAATAGGACCAGACAGACGGCCACAAATAAACACAACATACTAAAACAATTCTATTAAAAGTTAAATTTACAGTATTTAAGTACAATTATTAAATTTACAATATTCTTTAAACAATTTTCTTCATTTATTCAAAACATTTCTCTAGTTATAAAGTAAACTAAGTTAATATTTAAGCTATCTTTTTTTTCATAATTTATATTTTATTTAATAACATTTCATAGTCACATCTGTATCATCATTAGTAGGTATTCAAATGAGACCATCCTAACTCCAGAAAAGAATATCAAGTTAAATGCATTTTGTGATGATTATACAGCCCAACTATAAATCCCAAATATGATCCATTTACATCACAAGCTGGTTTTTAATCTGTTTAGATAAAATCTTGTGAAAATGACAGAATTAGTATAAAAAACAAAAGGTAATAAATGAAATAACAACAAAAAATTTCAACTTTGAGGAAAAGACACATTCACCTCGTTTTATTTTTAAAAAGAAAAAAATATTAACTATTTATTTATACATCTCTCCTAGATGTTTTCTCTTAAATGCTATCCATGAAATTTTAAATGGCTATATAGTAGATTTCATTCATACATGTGGTGTGAAATATTTAGCTTAGAATTAATCTTTGTGATTGCTCTCTGAAGAAAGATGGAGAAGTGCCTTTTTTTTAATGGAGAAAGAAAATAAATTTGTTTTATAGCATATAGAAAATTTAGAAGTTATCATTGATCAAATAAAAACAGTATAGTTTAAAAATTTGTTATTATTTTACTCATTTCTTTTCTTGAAACTTCATGTTTTTTTTGTTTTTTTTTAATGACACATCCAATTCAATCTCACCTCTAGACTAAGAATAGTTTTTGTGGTAATGGATAATATTTCTGTAGTATAGAGACTGGTTTCTATTCATTTTTAACACCTTACTAAAGAATGTAATCATAAACATATGATCAGACATATAAAAAAATCTATGACTCCCAAGATGCACATTTCGTGCTAGACCAGCACTCATCAGTTGGCCCAGATCACAATCTCTTACACATATCTTTATTATTGTTCAGTATATATATATAGATAACAAATTACTACACTTTAATTGACAAAAGTGTAACCCCACAACTTTGATACAAATCACTTAATAAAAGTATATTAATAATACTTTTTTTTGTGGTATTTATAGAGCTAAACCCCTCCCCTTTTAAAAAAAAGTATTTAATAACTAATTCTAGATTTGGTATTTTCATACTTTTAATTCAAAATTATATACAAAGAGTTTTGAACTATTCTTTTTGACAGAGCTTTTATAGAGAAACGATATGGTTTTAATCATCTTTCTTTTTTTGGTGATTTACTTCAATAAATTAAAAAAAATAATTTTGGGCAGTAAAATTATAATTTTAATTTCCTTTTTTTAAAATAATGTACTTTATATATTGAAATATTTCAAGATAATAAAATATGAAGTTTTCATTTCTTGTACTGAAGAATTTCAAGAATTTGGGTTTTCTAAACCATTATATGTATTTTATAATTATAATACTTTAGGCTTTTTTTTTATTTTTATTAAGAGAAATTTATTGTGCGATATGTACATTTTGCTATTACATGCTATTACAGTACAATATAAATTGTTTATTTTGTTACACTACGGTTTCAAATGTAAATCATTCAGCTTTAACGTATTTACTTCTATGTATGTAGTAGCTTCTCCAGCAATTCAATTCTGTAGATTTAGCGATCGCCTTCTTTATTTGAAGTTTCTCCAAATGGCGTTTACCAAATAATCTGGAGCTATTAGATTAACTCTTTGATTTTTTTCTATGATTTCTTTAATTCCATTCCCTGTGGATCTACCAATTTCCCAATAGTGATTTTACATTGTATGCACCATAATGCAGAGTTCATGAAGATTATAAGCCTTATTTCTGCATAAACGCCTTGTTTGATGCACCGTTTAATGGGTATAAATTGCCCAGATGGGTTGTTTATTCATCTTGTGAGGAGTGTTCTATGGTAGTTTAATTTATTACATCTTATAAATATGTGATTGATGGACTCCTCTTCCCTGCCGCACATCTTGCACATAGGGTCTATCTTTTTTATATTTCTTCGGTGTGCCAGGTAGGAATTCATGGGAAGGGAGTCCAGGTTATATTTGATTATAAAGTTTTGGTACTTTGGTTTGATGAACCAATATCAAGATTTATATTTCAGTTGCTTATTGGTGATGTCCAATTTTCTGTTGGTTATGCATTTTTCTCCATTTAGTAATTTATGTGTTGTCCAGTATTTTATTTTATTTGTGATTGGGTTTTCTTTTATGTCAATTACCTTTTGAATATTTGTATATAAAGAACTAATCCACTTGTTGTTAACTGGTGGGGACCAGTCCATAGGGGTGATGTCTTCTTTGAGTGATTTGTTTATTATATTAAATAGTGAGTTATAGTTACTTTGTATAATTAGTGTTTTAATAGAATGGAGCGAAAGGCCATTAAGTCTTCTTGGTGTTTGTAATGTTTGGAGACTGATAGCGGTGACCTTTCATCCCCAAAATAGTTTAGTACGAAAGCCACTTTTTGAGTGAATTTTTTGGATGGGCATATCCCAGCCAGAAAATAGGTGATTTTCATGAACACCAGCGAGTTGAGTAGTGTGACCTTACCTTGTAATGAGATATATAGCCCTGTAAGTGAAGTGATTGTCCGTTGTATTGAGCTTAGTAGTCATTCTTCAATTTGGTGCCTCATCAATCCATTTGATTTGTAAAAGTCAAAACCTAGAAATTTTTGCGGATTTGCCATGAAATTTGATTTTATTCTCTTTCCATGTGGCTAATTTGATCAGGTTAAATTTCAATTTGAAATTGGTGGCTTAATTGGATAAAATTTCTTTTAAATTTGGATATATCCTTGCTGGAAGGAAGACAGACAAGTATATCATCCATATAATTGATGTGCCTTATATCCCATCTGATGACAAGCACATATACTCCTGGAAGTGACTTCTCGATCTCTCTCAGCAGCGGATTGATATATGTTATAAATAATAGCGTGCTGACGGAGATCCCTAAGGGATCGAGATAAAAAGATCAAACCCAGGAGCGACTTTACCATTCATCATGATAAATATGGATCTATTTGCTAGTAGGTTGGCAATTATTTTAAGGTAGATCCTCTGCACCTCATATTCTTGGAGGATGTCTATCAGGATGTTTGGTCTGACAAAGTCAAACGCCACCTCAATATCCAGTTGGATGGCGATCGGCTTGGACATTCTTTTGGCCCTAATGTAATCTAGAAACTTTATTTGGCTGGTGGCATTAATCGATCACTCCCCCTTCTTAGCATATTGATCATTAGAAATAAAGTTGAGGATTTTGTTTTGAATTTGATCTTTGATTAGCTGCTCGATTATTTTTATTAATAGGGGGTTCATCGAAATGGGCCTTAGGTTGTTTAGATCAGAGGTTCCCTCTTTCTTTTTTTAAAAATGGAACAAAGGAATATCATGTATAAGTTTTTGAGGCTTTTGGTTTTATAATTTATATTTTAAGATTTTTATGTTTCATATATTGAAATATTTGCTTTCAAATCTGATATCTTTCAAAAGCTAAATATTTTACATTTCTTAAAACAAAAAAATTTATATTTAAGATATTAGGGTTTTGATATAAAATATTGCAATTGAACATTATTGATATGATTATCAGAACTCTATACTTTATAAGACATTATTCAGACACCATAAGGTAGGAATGCCAGTTGTATATGTCAGGATAAGATCTTATTCAAATACCATATGGTGGGAATGTCAGTTGTATGTATCAGGACTCTATATTTTCATAAGACATTATTCAGATACCATATGGTGGGAATGCCAATTGTATATGTCAAGACTCTTATACTTTCATAAGACTTTATTCAGACATAGTGGGAATGCCAGTTGTATGTTTCAGGACTCTATACTTTCATAAGACATTATTAAGATACCACATGTTGGGAATACCAGTTGTATGTGTAAATTTGATTTTTTTTATACAATAATAATTTTAGATATTCTATGAGAATGCCATTACCGAATTTCCCTAATTGGACTAGTTTAATCAAACCTTGATATTCTTCCAATATCAACTCTTTGCTCAGAGTTCCTAAATGCCTAACCATGCCTCTAAAGTATAACTTGGATTCAGATAATCAGACATTTACATGTAACTGTAAAGAATACAAGAACCAGTTCAGAAAATGTATTTCAAAAATTAAAGATTACATGAGTTGGTAATAGTAAAAAAAATATCTATACATGTAAGTGGCTCTGCTCTCAAAATTATAAAAAACAATAACTAAATTTGCTGTCTTAATTCATTACATCACAAAATCAAAACATGTGTGTTTGGAAAGTTCGATTTCATATACTAAATCAATATGCATTTCTGAAAAGCCCTGAGTTCACATCCTCTAATTACATATATAGGAAATATTCAGTATAACCAAAGTACATTATATCTATAACTTCAGCCCATCCCTCTACTATTAATATATATGGATACGTAATAGTCTGATAATATGAGAGGTTAGAATGACATAATGTCTACATGGGTATGACTACAACAACAAATCCATTAAGGGCTTTGAGCATTCCATTGTCAGTTTATCAATGAAACCACGGTTGAATAGTTGGAAGGGTGAGAAGATTGAAACCTGTCCATTAAAGTTTGAAGAATTATATTAATATAAACCAAGTATTAATTGTATATATGTGGGAGATTATGATCTGGTCCATCTGATACATATATTGGAGATCATGTATCTTTTTCATAAGTGGTCATGTGCATCAGTTCTAATAGTCTTTTTAAATATATATTATGATTTTATGGAAATTAAATTCTCATCTATAATTTATTTATATAGTTCATACTATGATTATAGTCCTTATAGAAGACATTTTATATATAAAAATGGCGAGTTTCTCAGCATTGGTATAAAGGATTTACATCAATGGTTGGAATCTTGTAGAAGAGTCAACATACATTTCAGAAAGGTCAATTCATTTTCAAGCTCGGAATTTAAGAGATAATGATAATCACTTTTAGGCATTTGGAGATTTATAAACAACTAACATCAATGAACGCCAGAAGGCTTGTGCATGAAATCCCAAGATCTAGGTGCAGTGATCTCAGATCCAAAGTTCCTCACTGACGATGGCCACTAGCCAGAAACTAGTCTGGGGATATTGGATGAGTAGGCATTAGATAGGGATTTTATGCACAAGCCTTCTGGCATTCATTGATTACTCGGGTTGGCACAGGGTGGCACTACTGTATGGAGAGTTTTGCTTTGTTTATAAACAATTATGTGCTAGTGTAAGAGATAGTGATCATGTGACATTTGGAGATTTGTTACATTTCCTTCACATTCTATACAAACATATGATCAGATAAAATCAACAGCAAAACAAAAAATAAAAGACCATTAGCTGACCGTTTCCTTCACAAAATTAATCTACAGCATTGCTTTCCAATCTTTTTTTGTATACCTTCTGGCAACTAATTTCCATAAGTTACTTCCTTTGTATTAGCAAAATACAAATAATTAATATAGTTGCCATTATTTAAAACTTACATTGCAGTTATAAATAAATAGTATAATAATGGGATTAAAAAGCAATAGAATAATTCAAAACAAAATGATAAAGAGATGTGAGATGATTTGGAAAGACACATTAACACATCCTGAGAATGACTGAGAGATCTACTTATATTGGTATCAGTGCAAAAACATCTGAAATTTCATGAAATGAAAAATATATACGTTAAGATTACACATTCAAATAATTAATGAGTTATGTGATGTGTTGTATTTTAATTTAACTAAAAGTTTACATCTTAGTGAGACTCTAGTATAAACATTTCTTTGTTCCATATCAAACACCAAGCAGAATAATGCTGCATATTTCCTCTTCATTCATAAAGAAACTATTCCAGTCTAAAGTTCTTTCGTAACAGTTATTCATCCAGTCTAGTTCTGCTTCAGTTAGCAGTTTATTTTTAAAGATAATGAGTCTATTTTAATTTTCATTTCTGTTTCTAGATGTCAGATCTAATGAGAAAATAAACATAATTTTGGATTCATTGCTTGTACAACGCAATGCGAGTTTTTTTTATGTTTCTCAACATGAAAGCTAAGTTTTAATTTAATTAATTTTTTTTTATTTCAGGGACACTTTTGTTTATTTCAATATTTTTATTAATAAAAATAAAATGCATTTCATTTTTTTTTATGCATTCATGAAGAAAAAAAAACCAATGTATTGAGATAAACATAATTTTGACCTTAATTGGAGATTCAGGCATAAGTTTTCACTGTATTTTTCCACTATTACAATTTTTAATTTCTTTTAGAAACATTTAAAATAATAATTAAATTATAATAGAAAAGTTTTATTTTTGTTAAAAACTATTCAAACTGGAGGCTACTTATATGAAAAATTAAAATACACTTTAAGCCTTAGTGTTAATTACATTTAATCTTCTATAAAAAGACACATTCCTCGAATCTATCTGATATGTGAGAACAATAACAGAAGTTATGTTTAGAGATTGGGTGACTTTGAAAAGTAAGCTGATAATTTGAAATTTCATAACGTCATATTTGTCCTTTTCCACCAGTATTCAATTTCACCCTGTCTCCCTAAAGGTTCTGGTTTGTACCCTTGAGGATATACAAACACCAGGTTAAAAACCATTGATATATAGCATGACTGAGTTAAAGAGTAATTATGTTACTTATAATTCACTCTACCTTAATATGTAGTCATTCTGTGGGTAATTTATTTTGGCAATCTTTCTTTAGTTGATACTAATAATTGGACCCTCTAATCTTCCCATGTTCTTGGCTTTTACTCTTCCTAAAAGTAAATATCTTTATCTCTCTGATTGACCACTGTTCTCGGATTCATTTCTGCAACTGAATTAATTTTAATTCAATGAACATTCCTGTTTATAATGGATCAATGGCCCACACCATGTGGTTGTCCATAAACCCTTAATTATCCATTTTATTAACTTTATAAATAAATTAATTACACCATACTTTTACATTTTAAATTTGTGATATGAAACATATAATTTTGAATATTTTAACATATAAGTTTTCAAAAATTCATTTTAAATATTATTTTAATTTATATTTTATAATAAAATTTTTTTATTATTACTATCCCAAACGTATACTTTGCATTTCTATATATTTGAGCTCATAAATTTCAAAATGATTAGCAATTAGAATAGCTTCACTTTCAATTTATTTCTTCCATTTTTTAAAACTCTATCTCCTCAAGTAAAAATACCATATTTAGTTTTTAATCTAAATAATTATGTTAATTCTATTTCTAAATAATTATATTTTTATTATAGATAATATCTACTGTATCTAATTGTAATAATATATAATAATTTTAATTCTGAATTCTGTCATATCAATATAAATAACTAAAGACTGGTTTAAACACAAGCATGATATATGTTTTAATATTGAAATGTTAGCAATGAGACATTTTTGACTTCATTTTCTCCCAACTAAAATAGAAACAACAATTATCCAAAAAACTAAAATCTTTTTATTTTCATAATCCTTTTTTTTTTTTCATTCTCTTTTCTTTTTTCACTATAAATGTTTTTTTTTAAACATTATTCTTGGGTTTACTTTCTTAGAAGCAACCTATTAAATTTTATTTTCTTACAGTTTTGATAGAACTACTATATATTTGCAATAGGATAAAATATCAATCTGCCATTCAATTCTACTGTTCTTTTTCCAGAAATGCATCTATCATGTATTTTATTTATACTTTATAATTTTTGCAATATTGTATTTAAACTTTTTTTAAAATAAATAATACTAGTCGAGTAATATTTTGATATCTTCTAAATTATGGTTCCTCTTCATTTATTTCTCTACAGACTAAATACATTCCAATGTTGATACACTATACATGATCATTATTCTTCCATCATAGTAACAAAAAATTAATGCCTACAGCCTCCCAAATAAATCTTGAACCAGATATTGAATAACATTAGTAAGTGTTTTAGTAAGTGTTTACTCAATTAATTTGATATATCTAATAATTGTATTCTGGATATGAGAAGATTAATGCTTGATTATTTAACCATTTGAAATAAATAAACTAATATATCTAATTTTTTCAATAAAAAAATTACATTTTATGAATAAGAAATATTATTATTAGTTATCATTAGTGATTTGTTTCAAAGTTTTGTTGAAACAATATTATGATATCTTTCTTTTGAAGCTGTGACCCAATTAATAATCTTGCAACCAAAACAAATTTTGCACAGTAACACAGGTCATCAATTTAAATGAAAAATGTCATCACTTTCTTACATATTATTCTTTCTTTTACTCTATTAAATAAACTATATGCTTTTCATAAACCTTTTCAGTTTTTGATTCCAATTTTTCCTTAATTAGGGTTTCACATAACTATAATTCATTTTAAACCAATAACTTGATCCATATGATATTTACAGAAATGTTATTTTTTAATAATTAATTTTATTCTTAATCATTTTATCATACACATTATCGGTGAGTGCATTTCTCATATCCTATTCTAAACAAAATATAATTTTAAAATCTTCTATAAAGAATTATATCTTATTGTATTTTTATGTTGCACTATGACAATGACAAAAAAATCCCATAAGCCAACCGAATGTGACTATACATAATATATGGAAACCACTAATCAACTTTGCTCTTAGGAAAAAGTGGAGAAATCAGGAGAAACCTCATAGATAAGTATATGAAATTTCTCCTGATTGTTGCCTTTGGCAGGATGGCTCAGTTGGTTAGAGCGTTACCTTAAAATTCAACAATCAAGAATCTAAGGACTCAGGTTCGAATCCCATGCTAGAACTGTCACTGGTCAGGCCAGCAACACATGAAGAGGGGAGAATAATACATCTCGAAACGTTATGCAGATACTAACTTGTATGACGTGCTATTACTAACAGTTGAATGTATTTGGAATATTTAAATAAAGTTAAATTTTTCTAAAGACATTCAATACACATATGAGATGATGGAAATAGTCCAATATAAAAATGCAACTAGAATACCATCATCACAAACCTTCAGGAAAACACAGAATTATATCTTGTCTGAAATATATACATATTAATAAAATAAAAAATCAAATAACATTACAAAACTAGTCAAAAAAAAAAAAAAATTTTACTAATATTCTCTAACATGATCATGATTTCATCTACAAACAAATCATTCACTTCAAAAATCACCACCAATCACATGAAGAACTGAATGATGGGAAGGCTATTGTTTTGATTATGTATGCCGAATGTATTTTGTTGAATTTCATTTGAAAAAGACCATTTGTTAATAGATGAATACTATGATTGTGAGAGAGAATTTTAGTAAAATTTTGTTTTTTGGCTACTTTTATAATATTATATGATTTTCTATTTTATTTATCATTACTAGTTTAGCATTAGGCAGTATTTAATATATATATTCATGTATTTTAGATGTGTATCCAAACATGCAAATAATTATACAATTGAAGAAAAATTCAAATATAATTCAATCATTTACTATCTCAAGTACTTATATGTTTTACATTTTCAATCACTTCCTTGAGTTTATTCTATTGCTTTTTTTTTCTTTTTTGTTTGTTGCTGTACTTCCCCCCACCCCCTCTCTCTACTTACTATCCATTTTAATAAAAAAAATTTAAAATTATATATATTTAAAATAAATAAATAAAAACGTACTCTTTAATTTGAATACATTTTGTAACTTTCAAATTGAAGTGTCATAAAAATGATAATGACCTTTTGGAATAAATATATTTTTAAAATAAAGCAAAAAAAAAGAAAGACATGCTTTACAAAAAATATAAGTTTACTTACTGAAAAGAAAGATTACTTCTATAAATAACTGAAAAAGAATTGATTACAAAAAAGCAGGAAAGTAAACTTGTCTTGACATCAGTAATCATCTTCATTTTTCATCCATCTTATATCATACATAATATTACATACGATATAAAGAAGAACAGAGAGAGAAGAAAGGAAGGAAGAAAAAAGGGAGAGAGGGAATTTTAACAACAGATGTAATTCTATACTAATATCAAACAAATTAATGATAACCTAATTCTAGGAAGTTTTCATGCCAAATAGAAAAAAAAAAGTAACATTTTTAGAACATTGTTTAAGACATTTTATATATCTTTCAAAATAGTGTTTACAGTATATAACAAGGTATTACATATATATTGACTAATATAAATCATTTGTAAATACTGTAAAAATTGCATCACCTAAATATAAATATTTTAATTTTTTTTTGACATTTGTAAGTCATTTTATATCACACACTATTCTAGATTAATTTCTAATCAATCATATAGATTTGATCCTGGCTTCACGTCTATATTAATAAGAACTGGATAAAATATAGACCTCTAATATCCATCTTGATTTCTATTATATTATTCAAGCTAATTGATCTGAACTTTCAAACACCACAAGCTTTCAATCCAATTCAATTATTGATCTAACTATATAGGTCACATTAAATCAGCGACAATATGCTAAATGAACTGAGTTGCTACAGAAGGCATTGGGCCCCTTTTACAAAATGGAATATATCAAAACAATCTCACATGACTTATAGCTTACATATCTATTAATAGTAAATCTTATCTATCTTTCTACCTAGAACACCCTACCTAAGCATAAAAATCAGATAGTATTGACAGTCA
Source organism: Epiperipatus broadwayi (assembly GCA_028023455.1). Classification (NCBI taxonomy): domain Eukaryota; kingdom Metazoa; phylum Onychophora; class Udeonychophora; order Euonychophora; family Peripatidae; genus Epiperipatus; species Epiperipatus broadwayi. Next base: position 4,023,102 of record JAQFVV010006306.1, read on the forward strand.
TATTTATTGACTTATTTTTGCTATTGACTTTAATCGGTGTAAAGATTTAAATTCCACTTTCATTCAGAAACAGCTACCGTTATTTCTGTGATATTATTTAAGATAATGAATAACATGAAAGTTTCAATTCTCTGTTCGCTAGAAATCTAGACCTGATATTAGATGAGTAATTAAATATTTAATGAAATCAATTATTTAATAACTGAGGGCACTTTAGGCAAAAGAATAAGATATTCCAAAATAAAGTGTATATAAATGCTATGTCATGTCTAGTTAGACATAAAAATACCATCATGACTTTTACGAGATCAAATTAACTTGTTTGTTTAGTTATACAGATCCGATATCAGTTGTATACCAATCGTAAAGGATTTTGATTCTTTGGCAATATGATTTTCTCTGTTTATCTTTAACTTTTGGATTAGAATCAAAAAATGTTTTCATTCTATTCCAGAGTTATCTATTATAAACTTGATAATCACTGAATAGTGGTTATCTGTGTAATATTAAATTTTCTGGCAAACAGCCTACTCTAATGTCGAACATCAACATTTTCAACAGTCACCCGTATTAGTTCTTTTTTATTATTCACGATAATAACATGAAATTTAAAATTATCTAAGCTTATGAATTCAAACAAACTTGCTTCTAGAGTTATATTAGTTATGTATATGTATAAATCTGTTGCTTCTCACTAAAAGCAGCCAGAGTCCAGAAACCTGACTGAGGATATAAAGGTAGTACTATGACAATATAAATATCTTTGGAATGGAGTAAGTAGAATGCATTTTATATACTAATGCACACATTAAAAATAAAAGCCGATTGTTTTATATTATACTCTAAGTTTGGCACTTTCTAGAAGATAATTAATCTGTTTTTTAATGAATCTCTTTTATGTCCAGTCACAAGGGATGATTGGGTTATTTATGTTTAATACTGGTGATGTAACTTATAATGGTTTCAATGACTTATTTCCTTCTATGCTGATATTCTTATGCTCCTTTTGTATTTCTTCATATTGAAAATGTTCATTAAAATGATTGTGATATTACTTGGAGATATTTGCCATCATCTCATGCCACCCCTTTTTATGTAATGCTATAATATATATATATATATATATATTCAGAACAGGTTATATTTACTTGTTTAATGAGTTTTATTTAAACTGCTTTGTATCAATAATTTCAATCTCTGTGGTCAAGTTGCAGTCTTTAGTGTCTGATTGTTATCTATATTAGGATTGTCTAAGTGTCGACTGCTTTGTAATGGTTACTTATAAACCCATTTATGCCTTGAGCATTATTACAGTTATTATTTAAGTAATACTTCGGGTGCAATTTGAAAATTATGATTGCAATTTTTAAGGTTACAATTGACTATTTATTAGTCTGTATTCAAAACAGGCTATATTTACGTGCTTAAGGAGGTTTATTTAAACTTCTCTGTATCAATAATTTCAATCTCCATGGTCAAATTGCAATCTTTAGGGTCTATATAAATATATGGGACCATAAATAAAAGTAGGCTTCCACCTTTATTGTGACAAGGAGGTTGCCTTGACAACAGTTTGAGATTGTTATCTATATTGGAATCTAAGTGTTGACTGGTTTCTAATGGTTATATATATGTCATAATAACAAGCCAATGATAATTTTGTGCACATTATGTGTTGTTGATATGTTTATAAAAGCGAAACCTACAATTGTTCCTATAAATATATTTAATGTTTATCAAGTTTGTCTATGTATTTATTTACATTTGACATGATGTAGATTTATATAAATTAATATCTTATTAAAATGCTGGATAATTAAGCATGATCATCATTGTCATGGATATGATCAAGCTGTGTACAGACTTTGGATAGTATTAGTTGAGGTTTGAAAGAGTAAAAAAAATATTTTGCATTGAAAGATAGATTTAAACTCATCATTTCATTATTAAAATATTAAGCCATATAAATAAATATATTTAATTATTCCAATCCTCTCCGATGCTACGAAAATTATATTCATCAAACACTACTCAATTTCTGAACTACTGATTCCAAAGACACCTTTTATTATGGCACTGGATCTGTGTGAAATCTTTATTATTTAATAATTACTTTTTATATATAATTAGGATGGATTCAAATTAAATAGCATATTGTCAGGATTCATTTTTAATAACAGATAAATAAATTTTATTAACGTAATAAAATAAGTAAATAAACAATAAACAATCAAAGAGATACTTCCGAAATACAAATGTTTAATCAAGATTAATATTAAGCATTAATTTTAACCATATTTGTTTTGTTGATCATAAACTATACTTTCTTTGTCAGTGGTATCATATCAGATAACTCATAATCACTTCTTAACACTAAATGAAATATAAAGTTACTTTATAATTTTATTATGTTATCATAAACTGATACCAATTATTTTCTTTGATTATACTGATTATCTTATTTTTAGATAAGTGAATTCTTTCAGATAACAACTTATCTGTTACGAGGATTAATTTAACAACATAAATACACTCACACATGTGAATATATTTCACATAGATGTACAAGTTAAATAAATTCAATAACTCTTAGTTAATGCAAGAGTGTGTCCATATGTATTAATTGCCAGGCATACTTTATAATTCAGCACACACAATATAAACAAACAAGTATTACAAGTAAATTTAAATCAATGAAATAAATTCCAATACGAATAAATAATCAATAACCAATTCAATATAAAGAAAAAACATCCATATTATATTACTAAATGCAAATTTTTTCAAACAATGTGTGATTTGAATTTCTGTTATATGCACAGAGTGGTGTAGAACCTTTTTACACTTACGACCCCTTTCCTTTCCTTGGAAGAAAATTCGACATGAGTCAATATTTGTTTTTACCATGCTTAAATTATAAGTATGTAAGCATATGCATAATAAAGCGATAGTAGTTTTAATTAATATACAAATTTCTATTTCCTAATATTTTAGTAATAGTCACATACGAATTGAAATGAAATTTTTGAAACAAACCATATATTTACAAACAAAAAAATATATTATACATATAAAAATAATTTATGATTTTTAACTATTTTTAAAAATTAACTTCTTTAAAAAAAAAAAACCAACAACTTATCATTATCCGAAACCTAAGATAATTTCTTAAAAATTTCACGACCACTGGATTGTGCATCATTGCTCTATATAAATCTAAATGCATAAACATTCGGCATATTTATTTCTTAATGTGATACCTTTTGATTGATTTCATTTACGTTATTCATGATATATTCTATCAATATATCAAATATATATGTCTAATAAAAAAATAATTTTTCAATAAATTAGGCCATAATATATATATATACACATGACAAAATACAAGAACTGTTATCCTAATACTTTTAATAATTACCTTTCAATAAAACAAGCAAATTTTAATAATTTCTATAAGAGATATAAGAAATGTATGCCATGTAATTCAAGCAACAAATAAAATATGACTAAAATCATAAGAACATTTCTATTTTATATCTTATCTTATAAAAGGGCTCACTGAAAAAGAATATTTCTATATATTTTATAACTTCATTTAAATTTAATAAGTTCAGAATCTCTTTACCTTTAACATCCAACTGGATTTGCATGAAGTTGAAAATAATATAATTTTTTTTATATAATGTGCACCTTTAGGTTTTTAAACAACCTTTCCATTGTTGGTTTTGGACAGTAATTGGACTGTTGCTGTCTGCTCCGGTTTGTTCACTCAGGGCCTGTTATGGAATGACAGAACATTAATAATAAACACTCATATAGTCATCTTTATTCCAGGATCACAGTTCTTTTATAAAAATGTATATTTTAGTTTTCATCTTCGTTGATAGATGTCATGTCTAATTAAATCATAAATAAAACTCAAAATCATTCCTCATTATAGGGAGCAATATTATCTTTTCATATTCTGCTTAGCCAAAAAAAAAAAAAAAAAAGTTAAATTTTAATTTAATTTGAAAGTTTACTTTTGCATTGCAAATATATTTTTGTTTATTTCAAATATTTTTTATTAATAAAAATAATATGTATTCAATAATTTATATGTACAATTTTTTTTTTTAAAAAAAAAAAATTAAAACCACCCAAATGGCAGCAAATAAACATAAAATGAAGGCACAATAAAAGTTAAAAACAGAGTAATTTTTAAAAGTATTTCATTTATAAAACATTTACTGAAATGTAAATATTAATTGTTATAGAAAATAATTTAGATTTTTAAAAAATTAGATTCATACTGAAGAATACATGTAAATATAAATTTAAGTTTGATATTGAAAGTGTTAAAACTCTTCACGAAGAAACAATTATAAAAGAAAAAATAAGAATGCAATTTTAATAAATAGAAATAAAATGAATTTAATCAATAGACAAACTGCTAACATTAAAATTCGGGATTCATGGGATTTGAGTTGGTGATGTTTGCTTCCGTTTTTTTTTTAATTGAACGGCAGTTGAGGCAGGTTAAGGAATAAAATGAAAGTACTTCTGCGGATTGAAAGACTGTATATAATAGTTAATTACTGTTATATTTATTATTTTTATTGTTACTACAATAGTTTTTTAATTAATGGACATTTTACTTGTATTGAAGAATACATATATACATAATCAAAGTTAACATTTTAGCTCATCATAAATATGTTTAATAAAAAATAATTATGAAGTTTAGTATATTTTCTTTAAGTTGGGTTCATAAATGTGATGTTTTCCTGTTCTGTTGATGCTTATTACAGATTTTGATGCTTTTGTAAAATATAATTTATTTTCACATTGCTGACACAATTATAAATATGAAACTTTAATTATTTATTTTTTACAGAATTCTATAAATTTGATTTTCATTTATTTCTCAACACCTGAACTTTCAAAAAATATTTATTTAAAATATACATATTTTTTTAAATTTAAACCAGCCTAATTACAGATTTATGTATGTATGCACACATTTTATAAGAATTCAACTATGTATATCTCTCTCGTATATCAAATCACCTCAAACATGAAAAAAATTTCAGCTATGCCCACTGTAAATGCAGGCTCTAAACATTTATTCACAGAGAGCATAGCTGAGAATTTCTTACGGTTTGAGGTGATTTGATATTTATTGGAGCTAGCAGCATGCACTAGAAATATTTTCATCTCTCCCTCATATGCACGTGTCTCAATTTATTAAATGTTTATAGAGAGCATTTGCTACTTTAATATGAATTTATGGAGATTTTACTTTTTAAATAAATAATTGATTATTTTTAAATCTAGTGATACAGTGTTAAAATAACTATAAATAAAATGGATTTAAATCAAATAGCATTTAATATTCTTTATATTATATTTATTATCATATATCTTTATAACATTATTATCAAATACTCCGACATATTTTGTTTATATAATTATTATTGTTCTCTTCTTTCATTTTCCTCCATTTTTTTTTTTTTAATTTTCGGCACATATGAATTCTAACTTAATTAAGAGATGTAACATATATGTTCCTGTATGAAGTAATTCTTCCAACATATATACATAAAATAAAAAATCGTATAACGTTAAACCAACCAAAAAATTTTACTGAAATTCTCTCACTACCATGATTTCATCTATTAACAAAGTGACATAGCCTCAAACCCAATGACCTTTTATGTCAATGAATGTTATGAGATTGATGGCCTCAGATTCAAGAAGATTTACGATCAGTGTTTGTTTGACTTCTTTTTAATTCATTTTTTGCATAAAAGACCGCATTTTATGATCTGTATTCAGTTCATGAGTATACAAAACTGAGTTACGATATCTATTTTTATGAACTTCAGTTCTTTCATTAAGACTTAATTTACTTTGCCCTATATAAACATTACAACAACTACAAGAATCTTATAAATTACACCAGGAATAGATTTGCTATCGATTGTTTTAAAGTATTGAATAATTAATTCAAATCAAGACCATTTTTTCAGACACTTTCATCCCACCCAATAAATGGCTATTCTTATAAACCAATTTATAAATTAATGGCTTAAATGATAAAGAAATAAATTTTTTATTCTCACTAACAATTAAATTTTTATTATTACAAAGCCTACAGATATTTTTATTAAATATAATATTTCTAATAAATTCAAGATAATAACCTAAATCAATACAGTCAGAAGCAAATAAACATCACATGACCACCACTTCTTATGCTTGCTTATAACTGTTTTAAAACAGGCAAAACTCACTATACCTATTGCAGTACTCTCAGATCCAAAGCTCCTCAATGACGAAGGCCACAAGCCAGTAACTAGTCTGGGGATATTGGATGAGTAGGCACTAGATGGGGATTTTATGCACAAGCCTTCTGGCATCCATTGATTACTCTAACTTGCTGTGTGTGACAATATGCATAGTGAGTTTTACCTGTTTTTAGTCAGAAGCAAGTTGACTCCTTTGAATATGAGCATTATTTTCAAAATTACTAAGCCTTCTATTCCTATAACAAAAATTCAATAAAGACATTTTCTTACGAGTAATAAGGCCAGATAGTTATCAAGCTTTTACTCATACAAACATTTCTGTATTAAATATAAAACAATCAATTGTGAGCAAATTTATTCCTGCTATAGTTTATACGATTTCTTGCAGTTATAAAATTTATGTAGGTCAAAGTAAATTAAGTCTTAATGAAAGAGTTAAAAGTCCATAAGAGCCGAGTTAAAACTATGTATCATAACTCAGGTTTATGTATTCATGAAGTCAATAGAGGTCATAAAATATTTGACAACGCAGAGGTTATCTTTTATGAAAAAAATGCATTTAAAAGAAGAGTCAAAGAAATATGAATAATAAATTTTCTTGAATCTGAGATCATCAATCTCATGAAGACATCCTTTGATGTAAAAAGTAGTTGGTTTTTGAAGTGAATTGTGGGAAGACTGAGTTATTTTGTGTAAATATATATGATTGTTAATCCTAATATTTTCACGGATAAGTGATGACTTCATATTGTTATTATTTATTATTTTCAAAACATTTCGTGTAGTAAAATAGCTAAATAGCTGGTGTTTCAGTACAATAACGTGTATAATAGTTAATCACCGTTATACTTATTGTTATTATATATATATATGCACAATCAATTGGAATTTAACTACAAAATTAACTGACACAAAAAATGACAAATCTCGGCAGGATATGCGTTTCGGGCTAATAACCATGCTTATAAACTAGTTTTGAAGTTGAATATAAGTCTCTGAACACAGCTATTATTCTTATTTAAATATCACCAATACGATCTATTGATTTTAAATTTGAATGTGCAAGTTAGCTTTAATTAAATAATACTGCTAATCTATACTTTCAAACTAAATATTATATTATAAACACAATCAGAAATAATGCTGTTAAGGCCTAAAATATGCAACTTGTGAAAATTGATCATTTATTCATAATATGGCAATGGTGGAGAACTAAAGATTTAATATTGCTTCGATTCATTTCATATTTATAGTAGTGATTATTTGTTTATCAAATTATTAGAAAGTTATGTGAGTAAGATGACTCTTACCAAAGAGTCATTATAAAGAAACTTTATTAAATAACACCAATAACTTATATGTCCAAACTTAAATAATATTGCTAATTTTACTGATTATTTCAACCACAGCCGATAAGGGTGATTAGTGGTCTACAATGTATCTTGGGAATGATTTATTTTTTAATAATGTGGCAATATAGAATAAAACCATTAATCTGCATAAAAAACATTTTGATTTTATTTTGGAAATCTATCTAAAGATTATTAAAATGAAACTTCGCTACTTTAAGATTAGTGCTGAGCTAACATTTTTGTTCCGCCATGATAATTCTAACACTTTTATTACATTTTGTTATAATTTTTTTAAGATTAGAAAACTTTATATTTACAAAAAAAAAAGAGGTTTCGAATTCAAGTTCATCTAAAAAAATTATTACGAAGAACAAAATTTATATTTTAAAAAATGAGTTTTTGAATTCAATTTAATTTTAAATAAATTAATACCAATATGAGAGAAATTGAAGATTTTTTTGGATAAAAAAATTAGGAACCAAAAGCAATTTTTGACGTTCAGTTTTATTTAATTCTAAATCTTTTATTTATGTTGTATTCAGAATACTTTTTATAAAAATTAGTTTGAATACAAAATCCCATTTTTAAGCTAAAAAGTTTGCTAAACCTAATCCGATACTTCCAAATATATTCACAAGGTTAAAATCAACATGGCAAAACATTATGTTAGAGCAGCGTTAATCCCAAAGTACCAAGACTTCTCTTATTCATTCAATAAGTAACTTTACAATAAATCTCGCTATCAATACAATACACATATTCTTTATAGTAAATAATTACTACTGAGTATTGTTTTTAAATACTATTTAAATTAAGAGAAAAAAAATTAAAATTTAGAGTAACGATTCTGTATCTTATATTTTCAGAAACAAAGATAAAACATGACCATTACACTGCCGGATATCAAATGTAATGTAAACAAAAAGTTAATTCTTTTGATTTTCAACTTAATGAAATAAAATGGAATGACCAATCGATTATTTAAAATATAATTTTAAAAATATTTGATTTATAACAATTCAATATTTTATCTTATAAATTATACTAAGTAAATTTAACGAACTTAAGCACTATCCAAAGGCTGAAAAAAAAAGAGATGAATGAAAAATTCATGCAAATAAAAAAATTACACGCATAGCTTATTTATTTCTAATTAACTTTTTTAAAAAGCTAAATAATTTTCTATCTACCCTAATGAAATAGTGTTTTATGATTAAAAAAGACCGAGCGAGACGTTTTTATTTCAATAACACAAAGATACAAAAAATAAATGCTAATGGGTTTATTGCTCAGGAGTAAATAAGAAGTTCGAACGCCAGAATAGGTCCCAAGTCGGAAGCTCTACTGACTGCACCAAACCGCGCAGAGTATCGCAAAGATGTTCACTTATTCATTCTTTGTAAAATATATGTAACAAGTTATATGCATTTAGAGACTGATGATAAGGAATAAACATATCTGTTAAATTTTTTGTTTCAACTATGGACATTAAATTTAAGAGATTTATATTTTGTACAAGTGTTAGTTATATTTAAATAAATTGAAATATTAATTGTTTGAATTTATTTAAAATGCATTTAAATACACTTTAAAAGACACCTTTTACTTTAAAACTGAATAAGAAATTAAATAAGTGAAATGTTTAAACTTTGTGGTTAAATATTACTACATAAACATGATTTGCGCTAACGAGGCATACTCACACAAAGTTAATTTTTTTTCTAAATTCTTTATATATTACAATAATACAAAATAAATATGTATAAGTGTCGCTGAAGGCTTTCAAGGGACACATCCCTCAGTCATAGCCATATTGTAACTAAAGAAAGTAATTAACTGCGATGCAAATGACAACCACAGGACTCTGTTGTGGTTTGCAGAGAACGATACGACTTAAAAAAGCAAAGTGAAAGAGGCTTGCTTTATTGCTAGGGACAATCATACCATCAACAGAAAAGACACATGCTACAATATATCTAAGAAATGGAATACATAAAGTCATTTGCATAAATTTGCATCGCAGTTAACTACTTTCTTATATATATTTTAACTACTTTCTTTAGTTAAATATGGTTATGATTATAAGGGCTGTGTCCGTTGAAAGCGCTCAGCCACACTTATACATATTTATTTTGTATTATTGTAATATATAAAGAATTTAGAAAAAAATTCAGCTTTGTGTGTGAATAAGGAGTTATTAAATATCAAAATAATTCATTATTTACTTGGTAATGCTGAAAAAAAAAAATGATTAAAATTTTACTAAGAAATTAAATTTTAAAATCAAGTGTAGTGATTATTAAAATAGTAATGATACCAATAAATATTATATAGAAATACGAAAATGATTTCAAAATGGAATTTGAAATTTTAAAAATGGTAAATTAAAAATGTGGTTAAAAAATGTCTCCTGAAATTATTTAAGCTTCCATTATAATTTATTACAAAAATGAAAAACATTCATATAATATCATTCAGAAGATTTATGGTAGAGGCCATTCAGAAAGGAAGTCATTTGTAAGAAAAAAATAAATAATATTAAAGCACATATTAAAAATCTGAATATAAACAGAAAACAATCAATTAATTAAAAAAAAGCAAATAAAATACATCAAACAAATCTTGAATCTATAAATTTATAACCTTTAAAGATATGGAGTATTAAATTAATGCATATATTATACTTTAATGAGGTATCCATATTAGATCTTTTTTATAATATAAATTTTGAAAATTTATTTTAAAAGTTATTTATAACTATAAAGTGTTGAATTAAAGGTTTATAAAATTAATATTTTATTTCCTAAATAGGAGTTTCTAATTTGTATTTAAAAATCAAGACCAACGTGTAAATAATTGTTTGATATATAAAGTTACAAGAAAAATATTTTGAATTTTGATTTTAATACTGTCTGAACTATTAAGCTCCCCATAGAAAAAAGTAAAAATATACAAGTAATTTCTTACTAATCTGTTTAATTAAGTTAATAACTTCAAAAACGACATACTAATTGCAAGTTAGCAACTGACTCCAAGCTATTCTTAAAGTCAACAAATCTGATAATTGAAAAGTTGATGCAAAATATAAATACTCAGATTTAATTTCTCAGAAAAGTAAAATTAGAACTAATACATTAACAGTTAATAAATAGCAGTAATAAAATAAAGGTATATTTTATTATTTCGTTATATTTTAAAAATATATTTATTGACATAATAAAATTGTACAGATGAATAATAAATACACTTTGTTAATGTTGGCTCATCCATTGCTGGCATTGGTCTGGTAAATGTATGTCAGAGCCATTCTCTGCACTAGCAGGTTGATGTATGAGTAAATACATTCCATTTTGTTGGTATTGACCACCCCTTTTGAAGTTGGCCCAATAATGCTAACTTATCAGCTGGGATACATGTAGTGTGAAATCAATGCCTCTCTAGTAGAATCCGGCATGTTGCATCATAGACACTTCATTTACGATACACTAAATGTAGATATATCAGGTCCAATATTCATGTAGAGCCTGCGGGCCATACTAGTAGGCTCCATGTATTAATAAATAAAAATCTAGAGGATAATGTCCTTGTTCTGAAGAGCTTTGAGCTTATTGCAAAATATAGCATTGGGGTCCAGTGTTGATTGTGTGAACTTTGTCCTGCATCTTGTGTATCAAAAAGCGTATGTCAGGAAGATAGATAACCTGATAACAGTAAAGTCTCCAGAGAAGAGACAACCCCTGATGTCCAGGATTTTATCCACTGCTATAATGCAGTGTTGAAAGATGACACTTCTAATACTATTATAGCCTGGTTATTTCATTATTTAAAAGAATATAAATAAGTATACAAACTGTAAAACTTTAAATAGCAACCCATTTAAGTCTTTAAATAAGAAGTTGAAAATAAACATTTATAATTTGATTTCTGTTAGTGATAAAAAAAAATTCCTGTCTAACAAGTGCCAAGCTTTTTTTTTTCGTATGTCAAATGCATTGACTGGGAAGCTATGCCAACCACTAGGCCATCAAAGTTTGACAAGTGCCAAACTGACTTTCCTGAACCAAGAATCAAAACAGTTGATACTGCGCGTGTGAGTTAATCTGTACACAACAACCACGATTTTAACAATAATATTTTTTTATCAACGTATAATAACCACATTCCACTCTTTTGACACTTTGAAGCAAAATATATTTATTAATATTAGTTTCAACTGTTCCTAGCAGTCTTTCTCAGGTCTTTTTTATCTATTAAACTGTCTATTCCACCATTTTCTATCCCATAATAAGATCTGACGAAGACTGCTAGGAACAGTCGAAACTGTAATATTAATAAAATATATTTTGCTTCAAAGTGTCAAAAAAGTGGAATGTGGTTATTATATGTTATTATGGGATAGAAAATGGTGGAATAGACAGTTTAGTAGATAATAAGATCTGACGAAGACTGCTAGGAACAGTCGAAACTGTAATATTAATAAATATATTTTGCTTCAAAGTGTCAAAAGAGTGGAATGTGGTTATTATAAGCTATTACGGGATAGAAAATGGTGGAATAGACAGTTTAGTAGATAATAAGATCTGACAAAGACTGCTAGGAACAGTTGAAACTGTAATATTAATAAATATATTTTGGTTCAAATGTCAAAAGAGTGGAATGTGGTTATTATTATATGTTATATATTAGAAAAGCAAAAATAAAAAGGGAAAGAGGAAGAGAAGTTATTGAAGATTATATTACTTATTATCAATAAATCTACTGGTCTTCTAAGTAACAATTTATCTTATCAAAGTTAGATCCTAGATCACTTTCTTCAATTAAAAGTCTTAAAGAATGTTGATGCAACTATTAGGCCCATTTAACCTAAACGAATATCATAATAAAGCTTAAAAAAACATTTCAAGACACTGAAACACAAAATAAATCGTTTACATTAGTATAAATGATATGATGTAAGAATCTGATAAAAAGATTTTACAAAGTAAAAATGAATTTAATTGAATAAATAATCAAATGCAAATGATTCTTAGTGCAGGAGTATATTAAATTCATACTAATGCCTGGAATATCCAACTGAAGTTAGGAAATCAAATGAAATCTTTTGGTCTATGAATGCTGCTACCCTTCATTTAATGTCAGCTTTTAAGAATCTTCTTGAGTTTGATATTCTGAATGATACTTTGTTTGACAATTCACTGAATTTCCCGCCTTTCCTAGAAATAGAATTATTTGATTCAATTCTAATAGATTTTCTACCAATTTCATACAAAATGTTATATGAATACTTCTACTCCAGTTTCTATTAGTATTTCTCCACTTTGTATGATGCTGTTGAAATGGTGGGTAATTTTGAAAAATTCTAAGAAAATTACCAAGAAGGAATTGCTTAAAGATGATAAAAAAAAAATAAAAAAATGCTTCAAATAAAGATAGAAACTAATAATTTAGTTGTGAAACATTTTTGCTAAAGTATATTGATTCTTAAGCCAATAAACATCACATGAATCAAGGCTCCTCACTGACAAAGGCCTCAAGCCAGAAACTAGTCTGGGGATATTGGATGAGTAGGCACTAGATGGGATTCTATGCACAAGCCTTTTGGTGTCCATTGATTACTCTGGCTTGCACTGAGTGGCAATACGTATAGGGAGTTTTGCCTATTTTTATATTGATTCTTCAAAAACCAAGTTTATAAATATTTTGGATTGGTTGTGCAGTACAAGAAGCAATTGGCAATATTAGTTTGTTCTTAATACCACCAAAATCATTTCTCAGAAAATAAACTCAATTATAATTTCTTTTACTTTATGACTTCATCTCCAAAAAAATTATAAGAACTTTATTCTATTTATATATTAACCTCTGGATAAAATTACCTTGTTTAAAATATGTGCTATCTTGATGCTTTCCCATTTCAACTTCACAGCTACTAATCTGAAACCTGTCATTATATCCTCTTTAATACAATTATTTATACTAATAATTGTACCATACTATTAATTCCACATTTTTGCATGGATGCTAAAAATAACATAATAATGTACAATATTTAATTTACGTTTTAAATAAATATGAGGTGTAACAATTTAATTCCTGGAATGGCCATGTAATGTCACCCATGATCTAAATGTACTGAAATCGTATGAGTATTCGTGTTTAAACATTTTACGTTAACATGTATGTAAATTTTTAATTGATTGATCAAGTTGTTAGTTACCTATTGCGAAGTTAATAAATATCCATGCGCACCTTTTGGCATAAAAATGGGTGATCAAAATTTTGAGCAATGTATTAATTTCAAATTTTGTATGACAATCGGCAAATTTGCTACTAAAACCTTACTACTATTGCAAGTGGCATATAATGAAGATGCTGAGAAAAAATTAAATGGGTTTGAATAGCATGAAGTTTGTAGATGGATGAGATGTGACAGATGATACCAAAAACAGACAGCCAAAAATAGCAATGACTGACATTAATATTAACAAAATATGGGATGCAATGAGCTCTGACAGATGATTAACTGTGAGATTGATAGTTGAAGAATTGCACATTAATTGAGAAACAATTAGGCTAATTTTAAATAAAGAATTGAGCATGAGAAAGATTTCTGTGAAGTTTGTGCCTTCAGATCTTGATGGATGAACAGAAACAGTATCAGTTTGTTGTTGCAAATGATCTTCCTTTGAATACACATCTGCGTCCGAAAATAATTGTGGGTGATGAAACATGGTTCTTCCAGTATAATTCAAAAACAAAATGTAAGAGCATGCAATGGAAATCCCTGGATTCACTGTGCTATAAAAAGTCACTCTCAGTATAAGACCACACTGGTGCATTTCTTTCATCACAAGGGAATACTCCACCAAGAATTTATTGAATAGGGACAAACAATCAACCAACAATGTGCTTGAATATCAGCCCTAAATACAATTAACTTTAATTTCGATAGTTATATAATTGCAGGAAATACTCAACTTTTAGTTTATTAACTGCATCAACAGCAAATTGGGGTTTGTGTTGCACCTCATCCTCTGAGTCCACTTTTATACTTAAAAAAAAAAAAAAACCCAAACATTTAAATTTGCTCACATTGTCAAGATGATAACCACCCTAAGTAAAAATTGATAGAGATTTTTTTTGTACCACTGTTTAATAAATCACTTGAATTTTTGAACATTAATTACTAAATCAAAGTCTTCATAGGTTTCATTTAAAATATTTATTAAAATTCTATAGATCATTTTTTGAATTGGAATGAATAGCACAACAATTCATCTATTATATAAATTTAGTAACCATCGAGAATATAAAAAATTTATTTTTAATTAGTTCAAATTTAACCCTCTCCCTCAAAACCATTAAACTCTTATTGAACTTTGAAACCTGATTCATTAAGCCACCTACAAGTTGGCCCAAAAACCACTATTACAAAAAAAGTAATAAACTTATAATGACAGTTATATTTCGTAATTACAGTATCCATTTCTATTCACTTCATTTTTATAAATAAAAAATGATGAAAAAAGTTTTAAGATCAGGTGGTACAACTTCACATATCTATATAATCCCCCAAAATTCCAATAATTCAGAATCCATAAAACACTATTATATGTGTCAAAGCATCTACTGGAAAGCGAATCCCGGGACAACTGCTTGTAAGGCAGCTGTGCTAACCATTCGGCCACCAACGCTTGACTAAAACAAACACTATTTTAAACAAAATTTCCAGGTATCTTATTAGTTCTATATTAGCACTTAAATTATTAATAGTTTTATTATTCAAACTGACATTATTGTTCTTAACAAGATTCTTAGCATCAGAGAAAACTTCAACAGTAAAAGATGGTAATGTTACAGATTTTTGTTTAATCTCAAAAATTTTCCAATTGCTCTCCTAATGAAGAACTACTAGATGAATAGATACCAAAATTAATTACATCAATAATCATAATACAATCAAACTTTTTATTTCTTAGCTGCTTTGAACAATTTCTTACATTTTCTCTTTAATTATAGACGGTTAATTTTCGTATAACAATACTTCACTTTTGAATACCTTTTCGGCAATTAAAACAAAAAATAAAATAAAATTGCGAAAAATTATTTATTAAAATGCTATAATTCAGCAAACTTGTTGCTCACATTTTCTATAATGATTTTTTGAGAAAATATACCAAGACTATTTTTTATTTTATATTGAAAATTCACTAGTTGATTTATTACCATTTCAGAGAGGAAATTACCATTCGTCTGCAGTGGGAACATTTTGTAGATAATAACTACGTGAAAAAATATTATTTTCCAACATAAATGTTGCCAATAATTATGCTGGTGACTTGGAATAAATGATTACATTACTATATTTTTCATTCCATTTTAGCTTAGAAAAATTATTTGAACAAATTTGTTAAGTAATTTATTATTATTCTTATTTTTCTAGGAGTAAATGATTGGTGATTCAGCTTTTCCAAAAAAATTTTTTTAAAAAAATCTTCTAGTTCTTTAATCTCTAATGAATTCAATTATTTTATTACTCTGTAAATACTTTTAGGAAATTTTGCCTTATTTTTATTGGAATAATCACTTGAAGCATAAAGTTGAATGAATAGAAGATACAATATATATATATATATATTGAAAGCTTGATTAGAAAGTGCAACTAATCAAACATTTTCTATATTTACAATTTTATTTCTTAATTCTTCATTAATGATAACACATCTTCGGAGATCATTTTTACCATTAACCGTTTATATAAATCTATAAATAAGCACTGAATATAAGTAATAATGTAGAACAGGGGTGGCTAACTTTTGTGTCCATAAGATCTACTTTTTATTTTAAAAATGTGTTGCGATCGACTTATTGTCATAGGCGTAGTCTAAATGGAGGGAGTTGTAAAATACATACTATTTTTATATATCTACTTAGTAAAAAAATAATTATTTAATGGGCCAAAAAACTCATGTCTGGGAAATTAAAGCAACATGAGTAATTATTAACAATATTTATTAATTCAAATTAGCTACATTAAGTCAAGATTAAAAATATTATTTTTAATAATGATATGACTTAATGGACTTCACCTATCTAGAATTGAAAAAAATTTAGAACAAAAACAAAAAAAAAACAAGTGAAAAGTCTTGACTTAATTTGTTTCATTCATTATCTGATAGCCCTTGCCAGATTGGCCTTGTGAGATCGACCAAAATTGGCTTTGCGAATGACAAATGGATCATGATCGACTTGTTGACCACCCCTGATGTAGAAGGAAATTAACTTTTCCGACATACACTATTCATTAATGTATAAAACTCTGTGTCCTCATTTGCAAACAATTCAACTGTCAATTATAACATCAAGCGCACAATAGGTTCAAGCCCTGAGATAACCATGGTCAGCAAGGATTGGCTTATATATGAATACATTCTAATCACAAATGATTCACTTTTGCATTTTTATAACTTGTTGATGGGTGAGTGTACGGAGATTTATTGATGAATAGTTCATGTTGAAAGGATTAATGATTATTTCTAACTTTTATAATTATATTAATCTTATATTACCCTTTCTTTAGAATTAGCACAAATATTAATCATTGTGAGCCTTTCAAACTATTAGTAATCTCTTTGCGCTGACTAGGACAATGAAATATTCCCCTCTTTTTTTTTTTTTTTTTTGAGTTTTTATTCTTTTGTCCTTTTTTTTCCTTCTGGAGATAGAATAATCATATATGTTTACAGATGCCTGTTAACAATTACGGCGATTCCAATTTTTAAAAAAACCATATAACAATAATACACTCGATATAAGTTTGTGATGACTGTATAAACCAATCTGTGAGCAACAAAAAATGTCGCACTGATTCTGTTTAGTTCATATTTTGCAATGCTCGTCCTTTAACCTCTTCAGCAATAATCATTATAATGTAAACAGTGACCAATTTTTCCCATAAAAACCATGCACAAGTTCACCAAAAATATTCTTTCAGAAAGTCTTTCATTGTTCATTTGTATCACGTGCGTAATCCAAAAAAAAAAAAAAATATTATTTTACAATAATGAACTATATTATCTCATCCAAAAAATTGAAAAACATATTGTCGATCTTATGATCTTGCTATTGTACTTTTAAAATTTTATGAAGCATCTTTAAAGAAACTTTTCTAATGCCTTTAGATTACATAAAAGAATATCTAAGATTCACTTCTCTATAATCAATGCAGGTAAAATAATAGTTTATATAGTTAATTTCATGGTAGTTATTTTGGTGCACTAAAGGAGCAGCAATAACACATTGGAATCCGTGCTGCAATTCAACATATATAAATCCACTTTTCTACTCTAAAAGATACCACGAAATTTCAATCGACTTATAAGTTAATTAGAAGTTTCTGAAAATTTTTCTTCCATCAAGGCTAATAAAGAATTAAGTTTTTGTACATTGATTACTAGACTAAAGTCTTTATACGTTGCATCCATAACATTAATATATTCTGTAGATCATAATAAATAAATAAAAAAAAATCATATACAACAGCCATATATATTCATTAAATATAATTATACATAAAACACCTATTTCGGCACATGGTTTAGTACCCTTTTTAAATGTTAATCTATTTCAACATTATGTGATGTACTGTAGCTTCTCCTTAAACGAAGTCAAGAATATCTCAGCAATTATGCCCAGATAAACCTGTTAACCACTTTATTTTCCATTCCCCCCATATTCTGCTCCATCCCATTTCCACAACATAATCTTTGTCAATTCTATGGCATTTATATCTAAATTCCCCTTATCTTTTCCCAAACCCAGCATAAAAGCAAATAATTCACTTTCTGTATAATCACTTTTTTTCATATTTATTCTTCCATAATTTCATTATAAGTACCCTTTCTGTTTTCAAGCATTTACATTCAATTAACAGATGCCTAATATTTTCTATTCCTTTCTTACATAATTTACAAAATAAATCACCCATATTTTTCCATTTACATGTATATTCTCTTGTTGCTAAAGATCCCATTCGAGCCTTAAACAATAAACTACTTTCCTTACTATTATCATATATTAACTCGCACCTAATATTCTGTTTATTTCTATATATATTTAAACTCTTTTTACTCTCCATACTATTTCTCCATCTCTCTAACTCCGAATAAATCTATTCTTTTATCCCATTCCTTACTACTATAACACTCAACAATCCTTTTAACACAATCATCCCATCTTTTGTACAAATATACTGATATAAATTCTTTATCCAAATCTTTTGCATACCGCATTACCTTTCTCATCCATCCTGTTGCCTGCCCTTTACTCATAACCCAATTAAATACTGTTGGCTATTCTTTTATTATCCATAAACTGCAATCTACCAAACATTTTCATTTTACTTTTTGCATCTCTCATATGAAAACTTGACCATCCCATTATCCAATTATTGCATACATAACACCATTTTAGAGTTCCAAAATGGAAGTAAAATAACAATACCAAAATAAAACATGAGTAAAATAGAGTAAAACCTTCATATAGAGATCCAATATAACTTCAAAGAATTGACTATATAATATAACAATAGTCTAGAATAAATACTTTTACCATTTTTTTCTGCAATAAACATTTTTAATAATAAAACCGGTTTGAATTTGTAATAAAGAAAATTTATTTAAAACTGAGCGATTTCAATACTGAGTAGTACCATAATCATATCATTATGTGCCTAAAGGAAATTGAGATCTAGATTTAAAATACATTATTATAAAATTGAATTTTTAGGACTAGATTCCACTTTCATCATTAGTATGTAAATCTAGTCCTAAAAATTCAATTTTATGATAATCTATTATTTAATATTCAAAAGTAACTTTAAATCTAGATCTCAACTTCTTTTAGTCACATGATGCTATGATTATGATAGTACTCAGTATCGAAAACACTCAGCTTTAAATAAAGTTTCTTATTACAAATTCAAACCTGTTTTGTTATTTAAAATGCTTTAACATTTTTTGAACTATTACAATTATAACAATATACAAAATAAATAATACATATATTATACAACATTATATATATATATATATTGTTGGTAGTTTTCGGTTAGTTGTACCCTGGCCACCAGGTGATGCTGCAGAACCACCAAGAAGCCTGCAAGTGATAAATTTCTATTCAAAAAATTTAGCAAATCGGCTGAAATTCATCGACAGAAAAAAAAACAACTAACCGAAAACTACCATATTGTCTTATATAATTTTCTATGCATTTCCAACTGGCCAAATGTTAACTAAATTTATTGAAGTTTTGTAAATATTCATACAATTATTAAAGTTATTTTTAATGTAAAATATTTCATATATTTGTCTTCTCTTTGGATCTTCAATGCAATTTAAACATTTTATATTATTGTAGCATCTGCTTTATGTCCATATGTTAGGTAATGAAAGTATAAAGCAGATTTATCATCTTGTCTATTAATTGCATTGTTATGTTCTTTGGTTCTTACCTCTAACGGTTTCCCTGTAGGACCGTACTCAATCAGATTGCTTTATACATTCATTACTTAACATATGGATGTACAAAAAAATATTAAACCTTTAAATTACATTAAAGATCCAAAGGGAAAACAAATATACGAAACATATTATATTAAAAATAACTTAAATAATTGTATAAATATTTACAAAACTTCAAGAAATTTAGTTAACAACTTGTCACTTGGAAATAAATAGAAAATTATATAAGACAATATTTATAAAGTTGTATAATATATGTAGTATTTATTTTGTACATATTGGATCTCTATATGAAGGTTTTATTCTATTTTACTGATGTTTTAGTTGTTGTTATTTTACTTCCATTATAGAACACTAAATGGTGTTATATATGCAATAATTGGTTAACATTAATATAGATTAACATTTGAAAAGGGCTCTAAACCATGTGCTGAAAAGATTTTTTATGTATAATTACTTTTAATATATATATATAGCTGTTGTATATGGTTTTTTTTTTATTTATTTATTATAATTTATATGAAAGAACAGATTAATGGATTTAATTAACTTCCATTTTTAGATCATCTTTTGAACTGGCATGGATAGTACAATCATCAACATAATGTACATCTAAAATCCAATAAGATGAAGATCTTGTTTTTGATTTTAATCTATTCGAATTAAAATTCCTTCATCAAACTTGTAATTCATCTTGATCCCTGACTCACTAAGATGCCTATAAACAGTTCCGAACATCACAATCATAAAAATCAAAAACAAAATTAGAGCAAATCCACATCTTTTTTCCGACACCAGTTTTAATTTCAAATACCCTAATTTTCAATCTGTAACATCAACACTTTTCACTTCATCACATAAATAACCTCTGCTGAACAAATTTATTGTTTAAATGAGTTAAATTGCCTTGACCAAAGTAATAAAAGAATATGTAAATCAATTTTTTACTCCTGACACTTATATTGCATTTGTCTGACCATAATAAACCATATGTACAGCAATTCTTAATGCTCTAAATCCACTATGAGTTTCTGGCAACCATTTATCTATAACGAAAACTATCTATTCCACAAAATTCTCCAAAATATTTTTAATATAGTAGATAATAACATTCCATTAATATTTGTTTTAATCTTGCCTATTCCCTTTATTTAAAAACTGAAATAATAGAAGCATTCTTAAAGTCAGGCAGTAAAGCTTTAAGAGTCCATATACTCCTAAAAAAATTTCAATATTTTTGAAGCTGACATTTCACAACTTCTCCAGATGTTTCATCAGAATCTGCAATCTTTCTAATTTTAAGATTACAAAGAGCCATTTTGATGTCACTAATCTGGATAGCTTAATCCTAATCTAAAAAATAGACAAAATGGATAAACTCATCATCTCAAATCTTATACCATTATTCAAAAAGACAATCAAAATACTCTTTTTGTCTATTCAAAATATTATTGTCATCATATATGAGAGTATTAATAATGAATTTAATAGGCATGTAATATTGGCCCATATGTTGCATTGAATTTCTGTGTCTTCTTTGTAGTTTTTAATCCACCAACTATTTTTATATCTTATTGTCAATTGTTTAACTTCTGCCGTTAAAACTCTATTATAAATCTCCACATTGAATTTATTATTCTGCCAAATAGAAAATGTCATACTTTCTTTTAAACAAGTTATTAAATAATAAGACAATTTTTTTTTAATGAACCCAAGAATAGAATTACTTGTATCTATAATGCACTCCTTGAAAAAATTTCATGCCTCACTATTATGGCAATTTAAAAAATTAAATTAGAAAATGTTAGTATTTAATAGTAGTTGAAATATGGCATAAATAGTTGATATTTCAAAAAAATAAAGTTCAATTTGCTTTATGAATGTGAATAAAATAAGACATCTGTAGTAGAATAAACATTTTAACATTCAAACATACTAATCTATGATTTGTCCAACAATCTGTGCTTATAAGAATACATGTAATATAAAATTCTCTTGTATCCTGATTCCTAACAATAATGTAATCTACTAAAAATACCATTGTTTTTGAGTTATGGATGCATATAGTAATTTTTCTTGGTACTAGTTGGTTAGCCATATTGTGGCCGTTAGGCGATGCTGCAGTACCATCAAGAACTAGAAGCCTGCAAGCGATAAATTTCTATCCAAAAATCGCTGAAATCAATGTAAAATATATTGGGCAAAAATTTAATAACAGCACACTGCTTAGATTATTTCAAACAGCTTTTGGCCAAAGTCTACTATTTGTACTGATACAAGCATTAAAGTATCTAAGATAAAACATTTGATCCGGTTCCAATCCCCGCCCCCCATTATCATTTTTACAGCACAGTCCCTCAAGAATTAAGAAAGTAGTGACATCTACAGGTTTAGTAAACTGAAAGTTCTTAGTTGCGAGGTTTACTTGAAGAAATACATTCGATCATTAATCAGTAGAGTTGGTACTGGATTTAGAATACAAATTTCTGCTCGGCAAAAAATAAATGTTTAGAATGGTGGTTCTATTTAGGGATTCCCTTGCTTAGCATAGAAGTGCAAGATATCCAGAAAATGTGGTCCAAAAATATCTGTCTTACACAGTCTGACTGGGTTGCTATGTCTAGTAGATTATTCATTTTAAAGTGATAGAAATAATAATATTATCCATAGTAGTGGTAAAGCAGGAGGCAGTAATACTACTAAAGTTAAGTATTATAAATCTAATTCTTTTCTAAACATAGATATATGAAATGTGTGAACTCGATACAAATTCTTCAAAATCTGAATAGAGGACAGCATAGATGGCTAAGGAGCTGTCAAAATTTAAGATCAATATAGGTGCAATTGATAAAATTTATCTTCCAGGGGAAAGAAGTTTAATAGAACAGGTAGATGGCTATAAAGTTTTTTAGAAGGGCGGATCAATCAGTGACAGAAGACTGCATGATATGATATTCGATTTACTGTAAAGTACAATTTAATATCTTCTGTTCTTAAAAATTCTTTGAACTATTAACTAAAGATCAATGGAATTAAAATTTGACTTGCACAGTGGTAATTGTGCTAAATTTAAAGAATGGAGAGTGAAATACATACATATATATATATTAAGCCATAAATTGCCATTTTTAATCTATATATAAAGGTTGCCATGACAACAGACAGTAAATTCTATTGGTTTATTAAGCTTTGGCTATTATCATGCGAATACATATATATATATATAAATAATATACATGCATTTAAATATTATTTTTATCTTTATCCTATTTAGAAGATATTAAATAAGAATATTATAAAAAGATATATATATAAATCATTAAATAAAGAATTCCACAATTAAGCAGTGAAACAAAATTAGATTGCATAAAAGTAAACAATTTAATGTGTGTTTAGACAAACAATATTAAAATATTAAAAAAAAAAAAAGGAATTAGGTAAGATAAATACTTTATAGAACCAGAAATAGTTATGAAGCAACAAGAGCAGTAATCATGATAAAACCTGTATAAAAGACAGAGAAAGATGACTGAATGATAATGTGAAATTACTTGATGGTAAAAAAATATAAAATTCCAGATTATCTACTTCATTTAATTTTGGATGGCATCTAATAAATTAAAAGTAAAACAATATGCATTATTCAAATAAAAGAACAATATTCAATAGAAGACCAAATTTGGATTTTTATGAAATAGTTCATTTCAAAAGTAAACTTTATTCACAGTAAAAGGCATAATCACCGACCTTTCCCGAGAATAAATCAGCACAACCCATAATCTCAACAGCTCTACCAAATAATCCAAGGTCCGAATCAGAATAGGAAGTAGTCGCATCTTGAGTCATGGGCATTTGTGGCCGGAATATTGAAGGGTTAACGGCAGCTATCTGGGCATAGGACCTGGGGTTGGGATTTTTGTTCATGATTCCGGAATTTCGGTCAGACCTCTTGGGATAATGTACAATATTTGGATTGAGTTTGGGAAATTGGTCTTCTCTATTGTTCTTAGAGTGGCGGTCCGAGATTAATGGGTTATCACCATGTCTGTTCTTTGGGTTATTCAAAGACGATTCCACCAGTTGGTGGGGATTAGGGAGTTAAGAAATATTGGAAGGTTTGGTAATTGTTAAAAAATAAAAGTTTATGACTGCTAAAAAAATAAATAAATCAGATTTTAAAGAACCAGTATTGGAAATGAAAAGAATACAATCATGCCAGGGGAAAAAGTAATAAGTACTGATAAATTAAAGAACTGAAATGGTTAGGTTAAGCTTTTTAGCAAAGAATAAAAATAAAAATTTATTTAAATTTTTAATGCCATATTGAATTGTTTTTGAAAAGTAGTAAGTAACAAAAATACAGAACAATCTTCAGCTGAAAAGAGCAACAAATAATAAAGACTTCATTAAAATGTAGATTAGAGTGGGAAACAATTACTGTTTCGTGCATTAATGGCATAGAAATCAAAAAATGCAAACTCACATAATAAAAAGAATTAAAATGACTGAGGAGGACTGAAGTGTGATATGTAGTTGAAGGGATAAAAATAAAGTTAATAGACTAAAAGTACAAATTATTTTACTTTGAAAGGTTGTAGGATGTCAAGCATTGGTGGTCGAGAGATCAGCAACGGCTGCTTTACAGCAGTTATCCCGGGTTAGCGGGTTCGCTTCCTGGCTGATGCTATGACACATGAGAAAAAAAGTTTATAGGATGGTCAGCTCTGAAATTTATTATTACTAATTTCAAATTAATAAAAACTGTAAAGTGTAATACTATATATATAAATATATAAAATACCATTCATTCAGACAAAGTGTAATTTGCCAATTATTAACGGTGTGCTGGAGTGTGTAATTTATTGTCTCCTTAAAGGATAAATAATTAATTTTATGGAGTAAAAATAGGACAAACCATTAAGATTTATTGCAACACTTTTATTTTTTTTATTGTTGTTATTATAAATAAAATGTAGAATAGATATATACTTAAAATGTTATGTTTAACACAACTTATAATAATATTACATTTTTATTTCCAACTGCCAAACTAACTTTACTCACAACTTTGACACTAACCACCTCAGATAAATACAATAATCATTATTACTAATCACTTACTAAACTAGAGATTATCTCTAGCACAGATATAAACTTTAAACCTCTGTTAAAGATTAATATATCTGATTTTTTAATTTTAAACACCCACACCCACATGGAGTTATTCACCTTTCTCTTTCCCATGTGTAATATAATGTTAAAGAATTTAAGAGTAAATGTTTATTTTGATAAATGATAGTCAGTGGACTATTGACTTACAATATTAATAATTTTATATTAAACTTCATTTAATTAGATTTATAAAACGACAAGTTTTTTTTGCCCAAATTTTATTAAAATTTTACTAATTAAAAAGGGTATTAATTAATTATACTGTTAATTAAAATATAAAATTATAGAGAATGCAAATTTTCAAAACTGACTTAAGATGATTTATTTATAAAAATAAATCTTTAAATATAGTTAAAATCAATGTAATGTAATTTATGAGTTGCACAATAATAAGTTATGCAGGCAGACAATTAATATATTAAGGACTAGAGACATTAATATAATCTCTTTTGTACTTCTCCCCTAAAAAAGTGATGATGAATATACTTTCAATAATTAACACAAAATATCAATCAAGCAGAGTTAAAGAAATAGTTTGCCATCAGTTTTCTAGCAAAATAGGATCGAGCCACCATTGAAAACACTTAGCGAAAATTCTTGTTTCTAATAACCCATACAAATACCACATTATTCAAGGAGATCATCATCAAAATGTATTGGTAACTGCTACATTTTTTTGAACGTGAAATATGACTTGTCAAAAAGCTGAGAAAGTTAAAACTTTAGTATAGGTACTATGTATTCCTGTTATGGTAACATATATTCAAGTCAGAAATCAAGTACCTGAAGTGACTTGAGTCAGTAATCAATGACATGAAGTGAAAGCTAATAAAGGATACAGCAAAATGGCATTGGACTAATAAATGACGGAGATTTACCACAAGGGAAAACTAACAAGCCTTGTAAGAACATTAATATTTTGTATAAGTTCAATGATACATTTTTTTATTCGTTTTTTACTGATTATTTTTTAGATTTCAATTTACATAAAATTCAAGTATTTGTTTTGTATATCGCTTTGAATTATTCATACATCTTATGAAAATAATAATTTTTGACTTATGTATCTAGTATTTAGGTTAGTTAATAAGTTATTTAGTTAAAAAAAAGCATAAAAAAGTATTATTTGATTTAGAATACTATTTTTGCGCTATATATATAAGTAATTACATAGAAGGAAATTAACATTCAAATCTGCGCTGCCCTTTTTTTTTTTTTAAGTGTATAAATCTATGCGCACCACAAGTGATTCACTTGTGTTTTTAAAATTTTCACTGATGGGTAACTGGGTGTAGACTTATACACTAAAAAAAAATCAACAGCATAGATTTGAAGGATAATTTCATTCTACATAAGTACCATTTATAATGTGTTCTGCTATATATATTGAAACAGAAACTCTGTTTCATGTGTGTATGTATTCTAAGAGCTATTTTATCCTCCTACCTAAAAAAAAAAAAAGGCAGAGTATATGAAAGAAGTTGATCTTATATTTTTTTTAAAAAATAAAGCAAAAAGTTTATAAATTTACAAGAAAATCATTATTTTCTATAATTGAGAAAAATAAAAATAAATCTTCATTATTGATTTTATAATTTTAAATTATGATATAAATATGTCTCTAAGTATTTACTTAAAGCTGACATTTATTAAAAATAGTACGTTTTAATTTTTGAAACGCTGTTGTTGTACAAAATATAATATTCGCTTGAGGCAAAGTTATCAAATTGAAAAACATGGCTTAATCCTCATGATTCCTTATCTGTCCTGCTAAAAGTAGTGTCCAATCCTTAAGAAGAGAAAAGCACTCGGGCTTAAATGAAAGCTGTGTAACAAATCAGATATAGTGGGGAGTGCTGCAGAATCAATCCAGAGATCAGAGTATAAATAATTGAGTTTGAAGTTCAGAAGAGATTTTATTTTAGATTTTAAAAGGCGTTGAAAGTAAGAAAAGTGAAAGAGTTAAAATTTTTATCTAAGTGTTGCTTAACTGTTTAGTTGACAGCTGATTTTAGTCACCTTGGAATATAATATTTACAGTCACACTGCTAATGATGAAAAAAGAAAGTATTAATAAGGATATCATAATGATGGAAGGCTAATCGATAATAGCTTCATCTCTTCATCCATAGCAATGATACTCCAAGATTCACCTGAGTGAACAGCAAAGAAAGTAAATAATGCCATTCAGCTTAAATAAAACGACCTCTTTTTGAATGCAGTAGTAATCTGAAGTGAAGGAACAGACTGGATAAAATGAAGGTAACAATTTCATGAAATATTCAATACTTATATGTGCTTATAAAAAACAAAACATCTTTCTTAAATTAAATTATGAATAATTATAGCTATGTGAAAATACGTTTTATTAGTGATAAATTATAAATATGTAAATGTCTTAAATATCTATAATCAAAAGGCATTTTTAATAAGGTAAATCATAAATGATTAACTTCTTATATGCAGATACATCTGAATTAAAATAAAATAAAAACGAATACTTATAACTATTTATATTACTGATATACAAATAAGTATACCTGGAAGAATTAGAAATGCTGAGCTATTACATATAACTATAACTAACTAAATTATAATAATGTGTTTATAACCCAGATAAAATTAGAAAATATACAAAATAAATATGTTTATACAAAATGAATGTATTTAGTAAATTTATACTATATTATGAATAAATTCAAACATTTAAATATGAATTAGTACGTCAATAAAAGTTAATGGTTATATGCGTATAATGAACCATATACTTAAATAAGTTGAAAGATTAAGAAAATCTTTTTTTTTTTTAATTTTATTTATTATTTGAAAACTCTGAGAAAAGGAATATAAACACAAAATTAAAACGTTATATATACGAGTTGAGAAGTAAGAATACCAAAGCAATGTTCACGGTTAAATGTACAATGATATACCTAGAGTTATTGATGCGTATAGGTTATATATATGTCTTATGAAATCGGAAATACCAAATAAATGCTTTTGCAAGATGAATTGATATCTGGACAGATGGAAATACATACCCTTATATTTTACCTGAATAACCAATTACAGACCCCTATCCCCCATTTTTCAAGGTAAGTTAAGTCTATTTTTGTGCGATTTTTTTTAATGCAGGTTTTCTGTGGAACCTATCTACTGCATAAAACGAGACATAAGTGTATTTTGAAAAGGTCCTAATATAGGGTGGAAATTGGTTCAATAATAAAGGAAGTATTTATTTTTTATATAGTTGCTATATTTCAATTGTGTTGGAATAATTATTAATTATTTGAAAACAACATTATGGACAAATTTATGTTTGACCATTGTTAAGGACAACCAGATAGGTATCTTATTAACCAATTTCATCAGAACTAAATCATTCTGTTACAAATGTAAAATTTTATTACATGAGAAAGAATATCTATTGTTATTCTTAATTGTGCACAATTTTTTTTTATCAATTTATAAAAATTTATAATCCATAAATATATGTACAGAAAGTTAAAACAGAATCATGAATGTAAATATTTTTATATTTATAAATATTTATTTTCTATTTTTTTGTAAATTAATATAAAGAAAAAGCATATAATCTGCTTTTTGTAAAGACATTGTTGGAAAAATATTTTATTGTAATTTGTGTTGTGGAAGGGAGGGGGAAGGATATACAATGAAGACATTTTTACATGTAATAAATCAATATTAGTACATTGTAAATATTGAATTTTCAGATGTAATTAAAGGGGATTTGAACTCAGGCTTTCAAGATTTCTTCAGTTATCCTCTCCATCTTATACAACTGATTATATATATGTAAGAGGTGATGATCTGGACCAATTGATGAGTGCTAGTTCAGCACGAAATACGTATATTACAGATTATTTATCTTTTTCACATGTATGTGGTCATATGTATCGGTTGCGTAAAAAGGAGTGGATAGATATAGGGAACTTGAAAAGCTGAGTTCAAATTCCTTCTAATTACATTAAGTTCAGTATAAACAATATACTTGTATTTAAATATTACATGTTTCAGCTTGTATTCTGCCCATCCTTCTTCTGTGTATAAGATAAAGTGGATAGTTGAAGAAAGCTTGAAAGTCTGAGTTCAAAGCTCCATTAATTACATTTTTACATATAATCTGATTTTTTGTGAAGACATTGTTGGAAAAATAATATTTTATCATGATTTGTGTTGCGGAGGGGAGGGGGAAGAATATAAAATGAACACATTTTTACATGTGTAAATGTTTATTTTTGATTTATAAAACAATAGCTTGTATTTGGACTATTATTATTCTTTTATTTTTTGACTATTATATAAACAAAAAAATTTCAAATATTTAGTTTACATTGGTTAATTTAATGCAGAATAAGATTTACATAATAGATTTCAGAAATAAAAATAGCTAATAAATAAATAGGATGATATAGCATGCTTGAAATTTTGATTACAGTAAGACTTCGATATCTACCGACTCAAAACTTGTTGATTCAATAACCAGAAATTTGAAAAACAAAATTAAATATAAAATTAATAAATTTCATGGGTATTTACTTATGAAGTATAGAAACAGCCATTGTTTTATCGGACAGCTTAGTGATACCCATATACACAATCATGAAATTACTGCAAAATGCCTGTAATCTACATAGGCAAGCATTCTTAAAATTTACAGGATTAACATTACTTAGTTATAATATCTTTAGCATATCATCTTGAATAGTACTTTTTTTTTTTTTGAAAAAAAGTGATAGTGACAATATTTTCACATCAACCTACCCCTAAATTTGAGCAAAGTACACATACCCACACATATATAAATATACTGATACTTAATATTAATGATGGTAACTGATGATGATCAAATCCCTATCACAAGTTTTGGTCAGCTAGCACTGTATTCAAGTGTTAGTTGACACATAAAATGTAAAAGTGTGAATATACTTTTGTGGGCAGTATATAGGCACATGTTTATATTATTAGATAGATAGTCAAATATTTGCATACTGCAACTATTTTTTTTGTTTGTAATATTAATTTTAATTTTCTTTAATGTGTTTTACATTTTTTTGTGCCTAAAATAAAAGAAGAAAAACTAATCAAAATCTACATTATAAATAGTCAAAATAAGAAATCATAGATCACATGACCCTATCTCTTAAGCTTGTAAGTTATAAACAATGAGGATTGCCAATTCCTCAACAAGCTTTGTGATAAATGCTTAGCCAGAGCCAGCACTTAAAATCTCTCTGTCAGGAACCTCCCCAAACCCCTGACCATGGTTTCGTGCTTTGGCACTCCTCAGAGAGGTGCCAGGGAAGGTTCAGACACTAGATCTACATTAGTTTGTGTTTTAATTAAATTTGTAGAAATTTTTTTTAAGTGTTGTGAAGTCTAATTAGACCTTGTTGTATCCAAATTCTTAAATTCCTTTTTCTAGGTAATTAAAGGATTTGTCTCTTTGATATAATTTTAATTATTTTTTTCTTTAGATGTACCATGATATATTATCAAAATTTAATTGGTAAAGTGTTCTACAAAAAAATATTGAAATTCTTCTTTTTTGTAAAGATTAAAAGACTCATCTACAAACAGATTAAAAAAATAAATTAATTTAGATCATAGATAAAAGATTACATTATTTTGGTTCTTTAGTGTGCTTATAGTTATCAGTCAGAGAGAGAAGTGGCAGTCAGAAAGCAGTTAGCAATCAGAAAGCTAGCAGAGAAAGTCAGTTATCAGAATTAGTGAGCAGTTGGTGATTACACTATAGTGCAGAGGCAGATAAAAATTATTGGATAACTCTTGGAATTCATTTTTAATAGACTTAACAAAAGATGTTAATGCAGCCAGAAGGGTTTAGTAAACCCAACAAATTGGAGTTCACCAAATGCACCAGATCTAATCTTCAAATAATCACCATGTGAAGTATACTGTTATGCGGAAAATCT
Source organism: Epiperipatus broadwayi (assembly GCA_028023455.1). NCBI lineage: Eukaryota > Metazoa > Onychophora > Udeonychophora > Euonychophora > Peripatidae > Epiperipatus > Epiperipatus broadwayi. The sequence continues at coordinate 4,054,397 of JAQFVV010006306.1, forward strand.
GCCTAGCAAGAAAAGTAGAATTAAATTTTTTGTTGTATTTGATCAAGAATTGGGGTTCAATATTTCACTCACTTCATTCCATAGTTAATGAATTATATGTGTATTTATTGTAAGACAGGCTATTCACCTTGAAAAGTAGAATAAGAGCTAGCATCTGGGATAATCTGTAAGGGAATGCTGAGTGTGTCTTTCAATAAGCGTCTTGTAGGGCACCTTTCTAGGAAAGTAGCACTTAAAAGCTTTTGGGCTTTATAAAATACTCTATTTTGGTTAAGCTTGGCTGATCCTGGTGGAGATGGTTATCTAAATAAGGGAATTAGGAAATATAACTGATAACTGTAAGTTTAATTCCCTTTTTAATAATTGGTGAAATTATTTCATTGTGCCTTATGAGTTACAGGGTTTGAACTCAGTAATGATAGGTAGGGTAGTTCCTGTTACAATATGTTGGACTATTCCTATCATCTATCATTAAACGTTGAATATCTATAGAATTTTAAACTTTATTTAAACTTTTCCAAATACAAACAACTGTTAGTAATGTGTTGTCTTTATGTGCTATTACTAACAGTTGTTAGTAGTTGGAAAAGTTTATATAAAATTTTCTAGACATTCAACATTGAATGATAGATTATGGAAATAGTCCAATATATTATCACATCTAAAATACTACCATGGTAGACCTTCAGGAAAATAACAGTATACCTAAATTTATTACTCCATTGTTTTTTTTTATAATTACATTATTCTATTTTTTGAAAATTATGTTTTGATGCCGTAATATGCATACTCTTCAAATTAATCAGTATTATAAGCATATATATATAATGACAGTATTGTATTAAAATGTTTATTAAATACAAAATCTATTCGAGGAACAAGTATGAATACGTTATTAAGATAATTTAAAAGCTAGATTTTCAAATAATCATTTAAATAAACTTGTAAATTATAGCCACCATTTTCATATCAATGCCAATCTTATTTTGTTGGATAAAAGATGATTACTTTTATCTAACTTTTAGTTTGTTGTATCATCTGCGATTTTTAGTATCTGCAGGAAGACTCTGAACTACAAGGCATGTATAAGGTCTTATTCTATTTTTATTTTGTAAAGATTATACACAATCAGTGAACTTACAATAAATTACAATGAAGCCACAACTTCTGCTATATTTTGCTTCGCACATCCTTGCGTACATTGCTTACAATAACTCAAGTTTTATTGACAAGTTTTGATTATAATAGATTATATATTATTTACAAATTGCACACATGCAGTAGATTTCAACATATATAACATAAATGCTTTTCTATGTGTAAAAATTATAGTATAAACAAAATTAAACAATAGCAATAATGTAGCTATTAATAAGTTGATAGAGCACATTTAAATATATATTTACTGTGTAAGATGACCACTCATTTACTGTCATCCAAAAAATAATAACAAACTTAGTATATCATATCTTTACTTTTTAAAATAAATTGAATAGTGAAATGAGACTTTCATCACAATTAAATAGGTTCTGGTTGGTATTCTTTTTCTTCAGTAACTTTTTTTTCTGCTATATAAAAACAAAATAGCCGCCAAGCATTGGTGGTCCAGTTGTCACGCCTTACAAACAGTTGTTCCGGGTTTGCGGGTTCGCTTCCCGACCGATGCTTTGACATATGGGAAAAAACAAAAACAAAATAGCAGTCTTATTATCAAAATTCTATGTTTTTTCTAATTGATTTGATGTTTTAAGTCCATATCAACTTTGAAATACTTTAATTACTACTACCTGTTTTAGATTCTAATTTAAACTCTTCAAAGCTTAAGCTTTCTGACACAATGTAAGAATAATTTACAGTCATTGTTTTTTTCTTGCTTAGAAAACATTTTAATTATATGAAATACTGTTCACATCAAATTTGGAAGAGAAAGAAATATACATATATAATGCTTTCAATGTAAATTGAAAAAAAAAAACAATATTAATAAAACGTAACTGCATACAACCATGGCTGCTGCTATATTGTAAAAACTGTTAAATTTATGAAATTTAATGTTTTTGCTTTTTGTTTCTTTACATTTTTTGTTTATTTATGATTACTTTTTCTCTTTTTCTTTGGCTTGTGTATAACTGATATACAACGTATATTGTAGCTTCACATTGTGTTGCGAAATCTGAAGCCCAGAAAGAACTGTAAACATTTGAAGATTCCAGGGGTGGGGGGGAGCAGACAAAACTGACCTAAATGATCAAGTGGACATGATTCATTTTTTCTTCACATATTATTAAAGTTTCATCGTCTCTGGGGCAAAAAACATGGAAATCATCTAATAAAAAAATTGCACAAACTTTTTGTTTTAGCAAGATCAAAAAGTCCGTTATTAAAAACAGACCATTTATTAAAGTTAGTTTTACTAATACTTTACATAAGCTAAAATACTTCTCAGCTTGGAATGAGTTTAGAATTTTTTTATTCCATTAAGCACTATTGCTTAAATTAAAGTTTCACTATGAACTTTAATTGAATGACTGATCTAATAAGGGATAAAATAATACCCCTCAATATTACACCGATAATAGAAAATGTATAAAAAGAATTAAAACACTAATCTATCAATAAAGGTAAAAAGTCCACAAACATTATCCTAATTAGCAATCTTAAAATATCAAGGGCAATTAAAGGTATTAATTCACAAAATTTTGAAGCAAAGAAAAAAATAGCATATTGCCATGTTCAGATGATATAGAGAGGCAGGCATAGAAAATAATTTTTAAGATTATTAGTAAAAAAAATTAAAAATAATAGCAGAAAAGACTATCTAATGAAATATTTAAATACAAGTACCTTGTTTACACCGTGACCTAATGTAATTAGAAGGGATTTGAACATCAGACTGTCAAGCTCCCTGTAGTTAACCACTCCATGCTATACAACTGTTCCACATAACCACATACATATTGAAGCTGGAAATATAGTACATATTTCTGCTTCACCTAGTGCCAATGTCATCAGCACTAGTATAGGTTTGAACTCCTTTTATATTAACTGACACCCATCTCATAGTAGGTGGTATATTTATAATCAATATTATAATCTTTTATATTTCATTAATTTTATTTTATAATTAAAACTAGCCTTTTTATAATAGTTTATTTATTTTATATTTGTAAAAATGTATATTGTGTTTATTTTATTAAAATGAATTGAATCCAAGATATCTATAAAATGTTACAAATATTTTAAATTCTTTTATTAAAGTTCATTTTTCTTCAATTAATCAGTTGGTAACATTTTATATTTATCTTTTGATAAATGTACATTAAAGCATCAATTATGTAAACAATCTAATATTTGTAAGAAATATTTTGTAAATTTCTACTTAAGTTTTATATCAAATATTAAATTTGAATGTCATTGTACAAAATTCCTAAAATTTTTCTGAATAAAATTTACATTTTTGTTAATCTAAATCTTAATTAAATAGGCTTTGTTAATACAATGACTGATAAACTTAATCATGCTTGTTGCTGTTTTCTTTTAATTAGCAAATGAACCCTTGGGACATGTTGAATGCAGGATTATAGATTTCCCTCCCAAGCAGACACCAACCTCAGAGAACCGCTTAGAGCAATTGCAATTGGCAGTTGTCACTGTAGATTGAATCCTATAGATAAAGCCAGATCACATAAATAGTGGAAATTTTTGATAAGGGATTATTTGAAGAACAGTTCACTGAAGAGAGTAGTTTAAATTTACACTACATCGTGACTAAAGAAATGACGGGGTGAAAAGATCGGCCGTTGCTTTCTGGAGCTCTGTTTCCACCAGCTCATCAATGCCTTTCCAGTGCTCTCAACACCTAGCTGGAGACTGTATGGTGTCAAGGAAGCCTGCTAAATGATCTGACTGTGTAACTGCCTGTTTCAAGCCATGGAATGTCTACCGAATGATTCTGAGGTAACGTCCAATTTGCCGCAAGCCACTGATTCTATTTTACTTGTTTACTAAATCAATATTAATTTATATTATATATATCTGTAATGTTTATACAACTTAATTTTAAAATGCGTCTTTTAAAAGTTTTCTTAAATTTAAAAATATCAGTTCTTATAAAAATCTCAATCTATTTTGATGCGGCAAATTTAACTTATTTTTTTGCTGGTTTATTTATAATATTGACTTACTGAAATTGTAAGTGTAGAACTCAATGAGCAACTAACTTTAAACCCTCCTTTTTATTTTCTCCATTTAAAATCATTACAGGAGACTTATTTCCCTTAAATTAATAGAGAATAGTCATTTAGTTTTGTACCTTTTATATTATAAATTTCTTTTAAATGATAGAAATTATTTTAAAAATTAATGTGTTATTATTATCTCCAACTTAAAAGTGCCCTCGTAATTATTTCTATAAGGATAATGAATTTTATGAAATCAGTTAAGTAAAATCTATCATGATTTCTGTAAAACAAATGTCTTGAAAGAAAATCATTGAAAGCACATTTATCATAGCATTTTATTAATATATGTTTCATACATATATATTTTATTTGTCAGAAAATAGTAAAATTGAGATGTATAATTTATTAGGCTACATATTGTCGAACTTCACCAGAAGTGAGTTTGATATTTAATGCCCAGTTTGTTTATGTTAATTAAAAGACCGATTTATTTTGTAATCTTCAATGATGAACTATTTAATAACTTACTAATAAATGAAATATTTGGAAAGTGTGGAAAACAATTTATATTTTAAATTTTAATTCTTGCCTTCCCTTTTATATTATGTTTTATGATTCATTCATTAATGGCCTAAGGTTTCTAAGGACTTTCTATTATTTCAGGGAGCCAATTACTTTAATCAGGATTTAAGTTATTATTTTTGTTAGTGATACACTATCTATCTATATATGTCTGAGGCATTATGTATTTATAGTTACAACCATTTCTTTATTATTGTTATTCTTGCTTTGCTACATACTTCTCAGGACCTTCGGAAGTTTAAATATGACCAGTCCAATCCTTGACTCTCCCTTAATAGTAGTGGTATTTTTCTACTAGGGATTCTTTTTCCAGGCATTGCCATTAAGATGTGTATGGGAAGTCCAGCACATCAAATCTATTATTATGATTATTTAGAGACATGTTTTGGCTGGAGGGCCAGCATTTCTCATCATCTAGATGTATTTACTAGAAATTTCCTTTAGCAAAGTTACCCAGAAATGCACATCTTTCATATCCTGTTATCTATTTATCTATATTTATATATAAAATAGATTTATTGGTAATCTTTTAAAGAGGGCTAATAATATTTTATTGCTGATTGGTTCTTGGCAGACCAATTGACAAATTTTACATTGTTATCAAAGCCGCATCAAAACAAATTCAAGAAATATAACCTAGTTGTATAAACATAGCTCGAAATATTTTGTATAACAATAACCAATTCTTAATAAATTCCTGTAATATTATTATTTTATATAAGCTTAGTTTGTCATCACTCCGAATCTCTAATGTTAATTACTCTATTTATTTATAATATTTCTTTGATTTAAAGTCACTTCTTTGTAATGTTGCCAGAAAGAATTATAATTATTACGGTTCAAACCATTAGTAATCGATATCAAATCATATTAGTACCGTTCTGCAATCGTCAGAATTCATTAAATCACTAATTCCTCATATAAACCCTTTATTATTTTGAGTCTCTATGTGAACCATGACTTCCAGCTGGGACCGAATAAAACCAAGGACTGCTAGTGTCATCACAAATATTATCCATTAGTCAGAGAGGCAATAGTTCAGGCAATTAGGTTAGGATTCACCATTCCCCTGACATCTGTATCTTGTGTATGGTTGGATTCGAGGTACTTGTGCTTGGATTATTGGCCTTGTTGAATGAATACACGATTTTGACCGGCACAATATGAAGAAAATAAACAATCAACACACATATATTGTGCTAAACCAGCACTCATTTGGTCCTGATCATCATCTCCCTCACATACATATAATCAGTGTTCAGTTTATATTAAAAGTCATCATGGGTTTGACAATAAGATAGGCATCAACAAGGGCTTTGAATGTTCCATCATCACATTTTCAGTGATATGGATGTTTGAAGAGTTGGAGAGTAGAGAGGATTGAAGCCTATCAATTAAAGTTGAAGATTTGTTGTCTTAATATAGTATGTGTGGGAGATGATAATCTAGACCAATTGATGAGTGCTGGTTCAGCATGAAATACATATATTGGAGATCATTTATCTTTTTCACATGTATGTGATTATGTGTATTGGTCATATAAGATGCAGTGGAGAGCTATAAGGAGCTTGAAAATCTGAGTTCAAATCCCTTCTAACTATCTAATGAAAAGTAAACAAAATCAAGGCATATAAAGAGTAAATACAGCAATTTTTTTTCTGTATTTGCAGTGTAATTAAATAACTTAAAGCAATTTACACTATAGTAGTTTCATGCAATTTTAGAAGTTGCTGTGTCCAGCCACACTCTCTTGCCTGCTGGATTGCAAATATATATATATATAACACAAACAATTGCTAATTAATGAGGCAGCTCGGTAAGTACATTGAAATAAGAATTTATTTACAGAGTTAAACGAAGATAATCAATCTTGTTTAATATATACATGTATGACGATTATATAAAAAAACAATAAGGGCCCAAAGGCATAGCAAACTAATAATAAGATCAAGACGACCTGTTTACAGTTCCTAAGTTTACTTTCGAACATCCCGAGGTAAACTTCTCCGTAAGGCTAAGTGAAGGAGGAAGCTGACTGGGGTACCCAAGGAAATGGCACATCTGCCTTTCAAGAGCTTCACTTAGCAAGTGTCCAGATTCAGTTCTATTCTAGATGTGTTTTTTTCTCTCTCATTGTTTTTAGAGTAGACTCTCTTGATTGGCCATCCAGTGTCCACGTGGTGGTCATCTCTTTAGTTACATTATTCTATTCCTGATCAGATAATCCAATTACCTTAGAATTGTCTATTTTAAGCAATGGTTTTGTTTACATTATCTTAATCTTTTGCTTGCATTAATCTAACTTTCTTGATAAGTTAGTTTATAGTTTTTCATTAAACTATTTAATTAGTCTAATGCTTTTATAAAATATTGTGAATGCCATTGGCATCCACGCACATAAATTTAGTTTACTGTAATATCATTTATAACTTATTTTGTGCACATATAAATATACACACACACAGACATCTGTTTTTTCAATTATAATTATTTAATTAATAATAAGAATTTTGTGTATACATAAATACACACACACATTTAGCATACCTCCCCCAAGTTCAGAGATTAGCGTTTTAGTTTTTACTGTTCTCTGAACTTAGCACGTAATTACTGACGTGGGAGGGAATTTTTCTTTCTCTCTTAGAACGTTGAGGGATGTCCGATTCCGCGTCTAAAGCATTACTTTTATCAGAAATGGCTGCAGTGTTTGTTGTATGCTTTCATCTTTACGCAATTGATTTATGTGTTTGCGTAACACTCTTCTGTCCTCCAATCGGATGGACACAACTTGCTTGGTTAAGTGACGTACGATTTCAGCCTTATTCCAAAATCTGTCAATTTTGTTTCTAACCCATACATGTTCTCCAGATACAAATTTGTAGTTTGGGACAGATACTTCATACTCTTCAGGTGACCTACTTTCTGCAAGCTTGGTCCGCAATCTACGATCTAGATCTTTCTGTGGGGTTGATTTCTCGACTATGGCTGGGTGTTTTCGCACACGATTGATAGTTTTTACGTTTTTCAATAAACATTATGAGGTCATTATTTTTGCCCATCGATCACAGCCAATGAGGGGATTTATCGGGGCGTGAATTATATATAACGGCAATTTTACTTTTTTGCCATTATAAGAAGTAACTGGAGCTGAATTGCTCCATTAATCTTTATGGCCTTGCCATTGATGTCCCGTGCTTTAAATTTGGTATGCATAAGCTGTGTCATATCTACTACGATGGTTTTCCAATCTTTAAAAGACAGTAAAGACACTCCACTACCATTGTCAATTTCCATCAATAAGGTTTTTCCAAAAATTTTGACAGTCATTTCAAATTTCGGTGATTGGTCCAAAGGCACATTATTAATCACCGAAAATTCCTCTTGCTTAGGTTTTTTAGTAAAATGCTCTTGGCTACTATTTTTTGTATAATTATCAACTTTTTTATTTCGGCACATTTTTTGCAAATGGCCAACTTTATTACTGTGTTTATAGCGCTGGTCCTTATAAAAACACTCATGTGTCGTGTGACCTAATTTTCCGCAGCAAAAGCACTTAATTCTACTTTTCTTAATATCAATTACTTCACTTTGATCAGGCAATCTTCTTTCAGGTTTGTCGACATTGTGGATTTCATAAGGATTGTTTGTCCACTATTTTCATGGCCACAAATTCTTTAGCTTGCTATAATAGAAGTTCGTGAACTATGCCAAGTTTGATAGATAGTTTATAATTGATATCTGTATCTGCCAATAACTGCTATCTCAGACTGTCACTGCTCATACCACATAAAAATTTTTTGAGGACAGCTTCCTCCAGGTATGAGTCGTAAATGCAGTTTTTTGCGAGTTCACACAGGGCAGTATCATATTCTTGAGTTCGCTCATTCTTGCCTTGTCAGTGATTTCTGAAGTGGAGTCTGGCAATGTGTCTAGACTCACGTGGATTAAAATAGTCAGCCAAATGACCTTTGATCTGTTCGAATGTTAATTCTTCCGGGGTTTTGGGTTCGCAAAGCCTGTTTGCAATTTGGGTGACCCCTTTTCCAGCCAAACCCAATAAAGTTGTTGTTTTACATTTATCATCCTTTACTCTGTTAATAATTAAGTTTCTTGATTTGTTGGATGTACAGGGACCACTCACTTGCCTCTCTGATGTCAAATTCAGATATTGCCGGCTGCATTACGATGATTTAGTCAATTTAGAAAAAAAAAATAGAAATATCTTTTTTAGTAATTTATCCACTCACGAAATCAATTAATTAGACGCTGATCTATTCGGCTGTCAATGCTCTAATTGTTATTACTGACAATTCCGCAATTTTCTGGGGATTAAGACCATTGAGATTCGTAATCAAGACTGTGCCAATTGCTGTGTCCAGTGGCACTCTATTGCCTGCTGAATTGGAAATATATATATAACACAAATAATTGCTAATTAATGAGGCAGCTCGGCAAGCACATTTAAATAAGAATTTATTTACAGAGTTAAACGAAGATAATCTTGTTTAATATTGTAATGGATGCTTCAAAACACCATTACATAACTGAAGTTTTATAGGGGTGAAGAAAACAAAATAAATTTTTTTAAAAAGATTTGTTTGTAAAACTTGATTAAAAGTTTTTTTTGTTATGCTTGTACAAATATATATGTAGGTACGTGGGAATTGTATTTTAATACCACAGTTATATTTGGTTTTTAATTTTGATTTAAAAAAAAAAAAGAAAACTAAGATTACTTTTTTTTAAAAAATTTATGTAAAGGTAAATGGTATAAATAAATTGCTTTTTGGATTTGGGGATTTAGATTGATAAGAATAATTAAAAAGAAAGAAAACAAAAAGAAAAGAATTTTTTCATTAGTTAATTCCTAGATCTGTAAAAGGCAATTTATTTCGTTAATTAGATAACTATTGTTAGCTAGATAGAGAATTTTTAAATTTTAATTGAAAAGAAAAAGTTTTTGTAATTGGTTCAAGATATTAGATATGATTCAACTATAACAGGCTTAATCAGGCAATTGTATTATTTTTTCACTAACTCTGGGATATTTCCACCAACTCTGAGAAACTTGCACAAACGATTCCTGCCAAAAATACTGGGAAAGAACGATTCCTGCATATTCCGAAAGCAAAGCCGATCCAGCAATTCTGTTTAGAATGAATGCTAAACCTACAGCAAAAATATTTTCTTCAACTATGATGTGCTAAGCTTCTCGCCAGAATAAGTTCGGATGCCTTGCATCTCCATTAACTGCCTATAATGTCATAAGAACCGGCTACAAAGAAACCACTAACTGACTCGCCCAAGCCTACCATCAGGGAATCCAGATTAATGGTTCATATTCAAGAAGTCTAGTGCACTAGAGTTTAACTAAATTATTAAGGTACCTTATGTTCCACAATTTAAATAATTTTGTTGTCTTAGATTTGTTTTCTTTTTTTTAAATATAAATGTTTTTCAAGTTGTATCTTATGTAATTCGGTTTCTGTGTGCTTGATATTTTTTTTTATTTTTAATGAGTGCTAGTTTCAAACTTATTACTGTCTGTCCTATTTAAATCTTAGTAAGTAAAATAGTATAGTTTTATTTATAATCTCACAATCCTTTTTATTATAGAAAGCCGTCTGGATATTACAGAGTATTTTAATTGACTTCTGGCTCGTGACCCATTTTATTATTAGTTCTACTTATGTCGTGAAACTTTAATTATTTATAATAGACTATTATTGTTACTTGTATTTCTTTAAGCTTCCAATTCGTTTATTAGGGGCACGTATGGTCATTTTAACCCTCTCAATAGGTAGATCATGAGCTCCTAGCGTTTCTCACTCAGAGGAAGGTCAATCGATTGAAAGTAATAACTTTCAACACTCTTTTTATTATTATTAATGTTTTGGAAGCTACCTTCGCATTTCTTCTGTTTCGATATAAGCTTGCATAAATCTCAAATACGGAGATCCAGCCTTTTCCTAACTATGGGTTATAAGCAGGAAGCTAACCTCCCTTTTCTTACATGAGATCACTGTATACTTACTAATGCTTCTGCTACTGTCAGTCGCTCTCAAAGCCATATAAAATATTTTAGTTTAATTTTGACGAATGTACGTATAGTACATATTTTAAGTGTGCTTTAAAGATTATTATTTAGATTTATGTTTATTTAATCATACTCATAATAAAATTATTTATTTATTCATTTATTTAGTTGATTTTGTTTTCTGTTGCTACCTTTCCAACTCTCTGAGCAAAACATAATCTTATTTGCTTGATTGAGCTAGTCCGGCGCATTCGATTCGCATGTCCTGTCCACCCTTAAAATAAATGTCGTTCCGATTTTTGGACTAGTGGCGTCCTCATGCTCAGGATATGCGAATCCAAAGCTTTCGTCCGGTACAATATATACATATATGATGATTATATAAATAATAATAAGAGCCCGAATGCATAGCAAAATAATAATAAGATCAATACGACCTGATTACAGTTCCTAAGTTTACTTTTGAACGTCCGGAGGTAAACTTCTCCGCAAGGCTTAAGTGAAGGAGGGAGCTGACTGGGGCACCTGAGGAAATGGCACATCTGTCTTTCAAGAGCTTCACTTAGCAAATGTCCAGATTCAGCTCTATTCTAGATGTGCTTTTTCTCTTTCCTTGTTTTTAGAGTAGACTCCCTTGACTGGCCATCCGCTGTCCATGTGGTGGTCATCTCTTTAGTTACAACATTCTATCCCTGATCAGATAATGCAATTACCTTAGAATTGTCTATTTTAAGCAATGGCTTTGTTTACATTATCTTAATCCTTTGCTTGCATTCATCTAACTTTCTTGATAAGTTAGTTTATAGTTTTTCATTAATTAAACTATTTAATTAGTCTAATGCTTTTATAAAATATTGTGAATGCCATTGGCATCCACGCACATACATTTAGTTTACCGTTATATCATTTATAACTTATTTTGTGTATATATATATAAATATACACACACAATTAGAATTCCGTTTAGTTTTCAATTATAATTATTATTTAACTAATAATACGTATTTTGTGTATACATAAATATAGACACACATTTAGCAGAAGTTAATTCCAATAATAATATTCTGATTTTATGAATTTGAATCTAAGATACTTAGTATCTTCTGTTTTCTAATTTAAAGTGAAAAGATATCTTTCTGTTCCTCGGTAAATCAAGTTCTGCATTGTAAATCATAGTTTGAATCTTGTATATCACTACATATAACATGTAAATTCAAAGATTACTATTATGTTAATAAATCATATTTTGAGAAAAAAAGATATCAGTTTGATCCTAATTATTACAATCAAAAAATGTAATGATTAGAAATCATAAGAATAAACAAATTTTCTAATACTTTTTGTTATATATATTTAGTATATATAAATTTAAATCCACTATTATTTTGATCTATGAATCCACGTTATTTATATATGTCTGTATCTATAGATAGATGTTCATGCTGTCATAATGTATAAGTCCCCCCCTCCCTCTTTACATTTAAAAATAATAATTCCTACAGGCATTAAAAATATATTAAGTACAGTATTATAATAATAACGTAGCTTACACCACGGCGCATGCGCTTTACAGATGGAGCGCTATTTATAATGAATAAATTATATGAAAAAGAAAAAAGAGAAACATTGTTTTTCATAATTGAAATTTAATTATTTCCAATGAGGCTCAGTGAATTAACTGGAATAATTGGTAAAATAAGTTTTATAAAACCTTTATCTTCACTGTCATTTAAAATGTTAATTGATTAATGAGTTTTTATTATCTTGTTTAAAATATTCTAATTTTAAAATGACTGTAGAAACAATTTAAAGGATCATTAGAGTTAATAAAAAATATTTAATTAAAACATAAAAGAAGTAAAATTATTTACAATAAACACAGTATTAAATCATAATTCTATTTTTTTTAAATTTTTTTGATAGTTCATTTTTAGAAAGAAATTTGAACTAAAGCATAAAGAAAATTTTACATATTAAAATAGTATGTACATTTGAATTTATTTCTATATTTAACTATTTTTATTATATAGTGTTGAAGCTTATTTGTGATAATATCTTTAAAAACAAGAAATGGAGTTTTTTTCCTAACAAAGACTGACTAACAATTTAAATTCTAACTTAATAAAAACTCAAGCTTAGGCTTTGGGTTGGTATTTTTAGATCTAGTGTCTGAACCGACCCTGGCACCTCTCTGAAGAGTGCCAAAGCACGAAACCATGGTCAGGCCAGGCGTTTGGGGGGGGGGGGGTCCTGACAGAGATATTTTAAGTGCTGACTCTGGCTAAGCATTTATCACAAAGCTTGTTGAGGAATTGGCAATCCTCATTGTTTATAACTTACAAGCTTAAGAGATAGGGTCATGTGCTCTATGACTCTTATTTTGACTACTTAACATTCATATGTTTAAAGATAATTACTTCATAGATGATGGATTCGAATTGTAATTATAGATTTTTGCTACTAAAACAACCTATTATGCCTTCTTCAAACCTTAGAATATTAAGCATATCTTTACCGCCCCCACTCCCCACACACATTAAAATATTCTTCAATTTGTTTTCTTCAGCTTTTAAAACTACAAGTTGAATAAAAATATTATTTTTACGTGCAACTTAGTTTCTTATGAAGTATATATATAGAGGGTTTGAACTCAGACTTTCAGACCATCCTCAAACATCCATGCTATCTCATACCACTGATATCCTTGATCATAAAAGATAAATAATCATCAATATACATATTTCATGCTAAACCAGCACTCGTCAGTTGGTCCAGATCATCATCTCTTCACATATATACAATCAAAGCTCAGCTTATATTAAGATAGGCAATCTTCATACCTTAATGAACAGGCTTCAAACCACTCCACCTCACAACTCTTTAGCTATCCATTTCATTGAAAATCTGATGATGGAACGCTCAAGCCCACCTAAGTGCCAACCTTCTCATCCTATCTATGTCGACCACAAATCAATCTAACCCCTCATGTACAGAGCATAATCCATTTACATACATATACGAGGGATGATCAGACCTTAAATTTAGCACTATATTTTGAAATATGAATTTTTCTACAGTATAGGTTTTTTCATACCTGCACTTCTATATGTAATATATAGGTGTACACAACTGACAACAGTTTTAGATTACTAATTACGATGTTTTCTTTCATAGAATCTATGAGTTAAATGCTTACAATATAGTTTTAATCTTATAAGTTCTTTTATCCATGTGCTTAAATAATAAAATATATGCCATTATAAAATAATTGAAAATAATATAATAAAAAACGATCTTCAAAATGTTTATTTTTTTATAACTATATATAATCTTTTTATGTGTAGTAAAGATATTTACATACATATTATACAAATATTTAGACCGAACCCCCTTCCTCTGTACATGTCTCTGCCCATACTTTTGGCACAGTTAATATATTGAATTCCACAGTGACATCATAAATATATCTACTATATGTGTATCACCTAATTTGGTTATATTATATCATATTGACCTGGATGATGATGATCAAACTACTAGTTGGATATATTACCTGACTATCTTACATCACAGTGATATACAGAAGGTAAAGCAACAAATTTTCACAACCAAAAAGCATCATTGCTGAAAGAATGCTTTTGGAAATCTCTGTGGCAACTTCATAAGAACATATAATACTCTCAACTACTCATATACACATACTTTTTCTCAGGGTGTATGTATGATAAACAATTTCTAACTAGATTTGGAATGAAAGTGAGAAAACCGATAACTATGTTAAAAATGCGGAAACAAAAAAAAAAACCAATTTATTTACAATAACTACAGTATTTACAATCACTGTAATCTATACCTATGCAAATCAAATGAATATAAGTAAATATTAAGATGGATGTATATATATTGAAGAAATGTCATTTAATTTGACTGAATTTAATCTCACTAGCTATGATATGATTACATATACTATTGAATTCCACCACTACACAATTATTATCAATTAACAAACAAATATATTAACACATAATATTAATAAATATTAAAATATATATAATTTTTAAAATCAATGAAAAGAAATTAAATATTAAAATATATGTGATAATAACTTTTAACATTAACAAAAAGAAAATAAATATTAAATATGTTATGATCTCTTTTTAAAGATCTATTCTCTAAAAAAAATTGATCGAATCCAATACTTTCAGAATTCTGATTTTTTAATTACTAGTCAATTAGAATAGATGTCCAAATCTTTGGGATATTTAATGTACACAGAAGTCACTCTCAAGAAAAATTCAATGCTTCGTCCCATTTTTATCTTCTTTAACTATTCTTCATTGTTATTAGGTATAATGATGCTACATATGGATTGTATGTCAATCATGGATAAGTTTAAATAGAATGATCAAAAGACAATAAGCAGCTGAGTAGTTCTTATTTCACTAGTTGTTGATACAGGCAGGAAAAATTAGCAAAATTCTCTATATAGTAGTGCCATTCAGTGCAAGCCAGAGTAATCAATGGATGCAAGAAGGTTTGTACATAAAATCTCTATCTAGTGCCTACGCAACCTATACCCCGACTAGTTTCTAGCTTATGGCTTTCATCAGTGAAGAGCCTTGGATCTGAGAGCACTGCACCTAGATCTTAGGATCTAATGCAATCCTCCAGCAGCCACATTTTATCTCTACTTAACTATAAAACTATGAGTCTAAAATTGAAAACATAATATTTTCAATCCAAGCTCATTAGCTCATATAGTCATATAGGTTTGAACTCAGTTCAGTAACCATACATTTTGATATCTGGTTCTTTAATAACCATAGCCACCACTATCCTATTTAGACAGGATTGGTATTAAACCACTGAACCTCACATAATCACCATTTCTTATGCTTGCTCAAGCTGCTAAAACAAGCAAAACTCTCCATGCAGTAGTTCCAGTCAGTGCAAGCCAGAGTAATCAATAGATGCAAGAAGGTTTGTGCAGTTGGTAGAACATTCAATTTAGATTTGGAAAGTCCCAGGAACGATTCCGTTCTTGAGCAATAAAACCTTATGTGCTTGGGTTTTTTCACTAGATAGGGATTTTATACACAAACCTTCTTGCATCCTTTGATTACTCTGGCTTGCACTGAGTGGCACTACTGTATGGAGAGTTTTGCCTGTTTTAACAGCTTTAGGAAGCGTAAGAAATGGTGATGATGTGATGTTTAAAAATTGGGAGGAGACTACATAGTTTCAGATTTTGATGGATGACCAGCATATTAATAAAAAGTATTATTCCATCATGGTGAGATTTTCATCCGTAGTATCTTTCTATATATTAGCTTCATGAACAGCTAGGAGATGCTGTTCTGGACAGCTCAATTCTTATGAATGTCATTATTAAAATCTCTTATATGATTGATATGATTCACGTGTTGATTCTTCTTTAGTTTTCTTTGCAAGCTCAATCTCTTTTTTTAATTTCTTTCCTCTGTCTTTGTCTGTGTAAATGACAGTAAATCCTTTCTGGTGTCTATCGCCCAATTTACATCCCCTATCCACAATAAACTCAACAACAGAAGTAACTTTACAATTTTTGCCTCTTCGAATTAATTTTAACTAACTAGATTTTTTTAAAATACCAAAATAGCATTATTTTGTCTTTGCAAAACAAAAAAACTTTTTATATTTTATAAGTATGTTCAATTCTTATTGATTTCTTTAGCAATTTATTATAAGTGTTTTCATATTTATTAATAACATATAATGTACTTTACTAAAAAAAATTTCTGAAAATTGAATAAAGAAAAATAAATATTACAGGAAGTATTCAGTGCCTTACCGGACATTTCAGAATTAATAAAAGCAAGAGCTAGTGAATAATTTATTTCAACAAATATGGAGACAGTTTTTAATGAAATTGAAATTTCAAAAACTGGTGCAGTAAATATTGCAATGAAAAATAAAATAAACTAAATTTAAAGAATATTCTGAGTTGCTCCCATTTTGTGAATACTTTTTCAGTATCCCTATACAGACATTGTGTAACTTTTATAATTATTTATTATTATTATATACAAGAACTTTCAATTTAGAACCAATTAAAGACAAAGTTTGTAAAGCAAAATTTTCATTTAAGCATATGCAAAAATTGGGTAATCTACATTTGATTTAAACCATAAATATACTAGGCTTATGGGAAACGGAATTGTAGTTTGTAATGTAAAGGTCCTAATATAGAGTGAAAGCCAGTTCAATAACAAAGAAAAAAAAATTTTTTTATATACTTGTTTTATTTTAATTGTGTTGGAACCATTATTAACAATTAGTAGAATATATTTTTTAATATATAAATACCACTAAATGATGATGATGATGATAACAATATTGTCTACTATTTGGAAGTTCATAAGATATTCAAAATCCAGATCCACATCCTTAGCACAACGATTTAAGCATCACATGATCACCATCTCTTATGCTAGCACATAATTGTTTATAAACAAGGCAAAACTCTCCATACAGTAGTGCCACCCTGTGCCAACCAGAGTAATCAATGGATGCCAGAAGGCTTGTGCACCTAGATCTTAGGATCTAGGTGCAGTGCTCTCAGATTCAAAGCTCCTCACTGATGAAGGTCATAAACCAGAAACTAGTCTGGGGATATTGGATGAGTAGGCATTAGATAGGGATTTTATGCACAAGCCTTCTGGCATCCATTGATTATTCTGGTTGGCACAGGGTGGCACTACTGTATGGAGAGTTTTGTCACAACGATTTAACTTAATTGAATTTTTTTTTTTTTCAGTTTGAAATTAATGAAGAATCTTTAGTTCTTGAATCTGTTTCTCTATAACTGACAAAATGGTGCAGAGCATAAATTTCACTATTATCATTAGAAAAAAAAGGTAAAATTATTAATGCTACAAAATGATTACAATACTTTTTTTTGTAATTTATTATAAATTCAACATTGATATAAATAGCAGGTTGAAAAGAAAAAACACTTGCATAGCTTTTATGCTACGAATTATAATATGTATTCATATTGAAATAAAACGATTAAGTTTATTTTTTTTACAATTAGTTGTATAAAACAGGCAAAACTTTCCATACAGTAGTGCCATTCAGTGCAAAGCGAGAGTAATCAATGGATGCCAGAAGGCTTGTGCATAAAATCCCTATCTAGTGCCTACTCATCCAATATCCTCAGACTAGTTTCTGGCTTGTGGCCTTCATCAGTGAGGAGCCTTGGATTTGAGACACTGCACCTAGATCTTAGTGCCACTCAGTGCAAGCCAGAGTAATCAATGGATGCCAGAAGGCTTGTGCATAAAATCCCTATCTAGTGCCTACTCATCCAATATGCCAGACTAGTTTCTAGTTTGTGGCTATTCCTATAAATAATTAAACTGCCTTTTCATTATTGTGTTCAGTAATAGTTTTAACAAGGCTGTAAACCTTAGCAATGAGCGTCTGAAAAAATCGTCACTAGGGACCTCTGTAGGTCTTTAAAACACATGCTTATGCTATGAAGAAAAGAGAGACTTTTTACAGTAAAATTTACTACAGTCCAATATCCTTAGACTAGTTTCTGGCTTGTGGCCTTCATCAGTGAGGAGCCTTGGATTTGAGAACACTGCACCTAGATCTTAGTGCCACTCAGTGCAAACCAGAGTTATCAATGGATGCCAGAAGGCTTGTGCATAAAATCCCTATCTAGTGCCTACTCATCCAATATCCCCAGACTAGTTTCTAGTTTGTGGCTATTCCTATAAATAATTAAACCGCCTTTTCATTATTGTGTTCAGTAAACTTTTTACAGTAAAATTTACTACAGTCCAATTATAAACCAGAAAGGCAAATTTTAAAACAGTCAAAATATTTAAGGTTTAATTCATGATAACTTTCCACATAAAATCTAGAATGCAGTAAGAAACTAAAAATAAATTTTTGAATACGGTAAGTAGAGGCGGTTAATTATTTAGATCATTTGAATAATTACATCTATTTATTATTGTGTTTATATTTCATACATATACAATCAACTGTCACAAAGCAGATGGCTTCGTTTCAAGGAATCTTCAGATAATAAAAGAAAAAACCATTTAATCCTCATAAGTGATGGTTTGAAATTTGCTTTCCCTATGAAATTCAAATAAATTATGGTTAAAAATTCAATAATAAATATAATGTTCCAAAGCAAACTTGAGTTGGATAGCTGGGTTTGAAGACATATAGATGTCTGAAAATTTCAGATTTACCACTCAATAGATAACTTTTAGTTAAATGCTGGCTTTGGGTTAGTGTTTTTGGATCTAGTGTCTGAACCTACCCTAGCAACTCTCTGAGGAGTGCCAGAGCACGAAACCATGGTCAGAGGTTTGGGGGGAGAAGTCCTGACAGAGATATTTTAAATGCTTTCTCTAGCTAAGC
This sequence comes from Epiperipatus broadwayi, assembly GCA_028023455.1. Lineage (NCBI taxonomy): Eukaryota > Metazoa > Onychophora > Udeonychophora > Euonychophora > Peripatidae > Epiperipatus > Epiperipatus broadwayi. Next base: position 4,073,621 of record JAQFVV010006306.1, read on the forward strand.
ATTTATCATAAAGCTTGTAGAGGAATTGGCAATCCTCATTGTTTATAACTTACAAGCTTAAAAGTATAGGGTCATGTGATCTATGACTCTTATTTTGACTATTAATGTAATAGCATCCTAAAAACAGGCTTTAAAATATATAAAATTAAACTTTCTAATGTTTAACAGATTTTTTGAAGAATGTGAATTGAGAGATAATTTCTATAATGTAACAGACAATTCTACATTTAGGAGGGGGATATCTTTTTATACCTTTACATTCAATAATACATATTTAACCACTATAGCTGTATTCATTGGTAAATATTCTATCAACTAAGTCCTACTAGCTACAACTGTTTGTTTATCCATCCATCTACATATGTAATGTATATACAATTTCTGCACATGTGGATTATAGTTACAACAAGCAGGTTTGAAAAGAAAAGTTATATAAGAGATATTCATATTTTCAAGGTTGAAGACTTTCGATATCTTTACCATATGCACTACATACATATATGAACAAATATAAACATACACAAATTAAAATTGAAAGTTTTGAAACATCAAAACATGCTTTTTTTTTTTTTTGACCTTCAAATAATACATAAGATTAGCCTAGATGAAGATTTCTATTAATACTGCTTCTAAATTCACTTACCATCTTTGAACAAGCCATCAGGGAAAACCGCCAGATAATATACTTGCCAAATGCCTGAAAAAAGGATTTAATATTTTAAAATGATATACTGCAATATAAGTTTCGTTTCTTAATTTTTAATTCTTTCTGCAGAAATAATTATAATGGACAAATGAGGCACTAAGTGAAGAAAGTATGAAAGGCATAACAACAACAACAACAAAAAAAACAGCATTAAATTAGATTTAATTCATATATAAAATATTTTCAATTTTTTGAAAATTACAACCTCTAACACAAATCAATATGTATGTGTATATATGTGTGTGTGTGTGTGCCTATATGCTTTTCAGTAAATGTATTAAAATAGACTTTAAAAAAAAAAGGGGGGGGGGTTTCTCCATCATTCCTCCTCACATGCAAATATATGGGATACTGGATAGATATACTCATCAGACTAGTTAATGCAAGTTTTCAAGATTTTTTTTTCTTTATTTCTTGTCTTTCTTACCCCAGCTAAGATCAGTTATAAAGATATATTATGTAGGGAAATGAATTTTAATTCTGTACAATTCAATACTAATTTTACAAAATTTGAGTGAAAAGATAAACTAAAACAATTTGACTTTATATTTCGAATGGTGAGAGATTCTTTGACTAACAACTGATTAAATATATTTCATATGCATACCCATACATGCAAAGATGAACACCTGCAACACCATCGATTTGAGAAGAACATATTATCTTACAACAAAAACTCTTGCATAATATGCAGAATAAATTGTATAATATTTTCAAAGGATTTAGAGGAATATTAAGACATTTCTCATGTAGAAAAAAACTTGACTTCTCTGAGAAATATTAAGGGAGAATATCAAACTTTTATTTGTTCAAGGAAAGGTATTTGAACTCTGCAACATTTAAATTAAACAATTGGAGAGTTTATGGGTAAAACATTTCATTTGACTTAGGCAAATCATTGATTGCAAAGCTCTATGAAATGGAATACTATCATCTTAGAAGATAAAAGTGTTGACATGAGATTAACATTAAATATTCAAAAGGTTTGTAGATGCAAAACAACCATTCAGAGTAATCTCTAAAAAAAAAATCCAAGATATAGATATTCAAATAGTAAGTTTCACTATCATGTTTCATCATAATAAGATCTCCGTCTGTTAAATAAGCTCTCTAACAAGCAAGAACTAGACATAAACTTATTCATGGTTGGAAAATGTATATATTCATCCAACCAATTAAAATGATTCAATTATATATTACTAAATTCTTATTCTCCTAACACTATTACATTAGAATTGTAGTATTCACAAAAAAGAGCCACTTTAAAACAGCAGCGTATAAATTATTTTTATAGAGAAATGTTCAGATACATATTCATTGCTACAGCGACATTTCACTTCTGTGGTTTTTTTTGCCCAAAAAATGTTAACTGAATCTGTTTATTAAGCATTTTTAATTTGCCACCATAATTAATTGGTTCAGATCTTCTGCCCCATTTTTAGAAAATTTAGTCATTATTAAGATTGTTGATCTTGAAAGATTAAGCAGTTTTGAATAAATGTCCCAGCTTTTTAACACCGATACTATCGAACTTACATTAAACATCTAAATTTGACATGTGACTAAATCAAGGCTCTGCAACTAAAATATATTAAAATCATATAACGTCTGAATTTGACATGTGTTCTGCAACTAAAATATATTAAAATCATTTTTGCACTTGAAAAAAAGTTTTTGTTATTACATTATTTATATTAATAATAATAAAATAAAATAAAGAAGTTTAAAGCTAACAATTTATAGTTTTTATGAAATATAAAATAGTATGTGATATAGGCAAATATTCGTTAACATATAACCCAAAATGACAAGACAATTACATAAAAAAATAAAGTTGTACATATTAAGGCTTTCACATTAGAACACCAAATTATATAACAGTAGATATACATCAACAGCTAATAAATAATCAGTTTGTTCCTCCAGCTATGGTAAAGCTTGCAATTGAATATTGTTAGTATTACCAGTTTTATTTCTTGCTTTTCTAAAAACAATGTTTCATAAGAAAACCGTAACTTATAGAAGGCAGATTAGTGACTTAAGGCAGATAACCATCTGTGGTCACATTTTTCCTGTTACCATATCCCAATCTGAATACAATGAATAATTAAAAGTATGGAGTAAAGAACAAAGAAAATACCAAGTGTTAAAATAATAATAATAATAACAAAATAATAATTATGCTTGATATTGAAGTTGACACTTAACAAAAAAAATAGATATTAATAAAATAATTAAATATAATATATCAATTCCACAGTTCTTCTTTCCAAAATAGTTCATAGAAATAAAACAAACAAAACTCCTTTTTAAAACTTGTTTTTTATATGATTATAATGATGCAAACCCCCCCCCCCAATGTTTAGACTATTTGCTATAGTCTTTTTCAAGGTACACTTATCTCCCACTCCCCTGTTTTATTACAAACAATCACAACCTAAACACAAAAATGTTTGTGTTTAGGTTGTGATTGTTTGTAATAAAACGGGAGTGGGAGTTTTTGTGTTTAGGTTGTGATTGTTTGTAATAAAACAGGGGAGTGGGAGATAAGTGTACCTTGAAAAAGACTATAGGAAATAGTCTAAACGTTGGATTTTTTTTTTTTTTTTGCATCATTATAGTCATATAAAAAACAAGACTATTTCACTCATAATATTTATGCTAACACAGAAAAATATCCATTGTTCTCTAATAATTTAATAGAAAATGTATTAAAATGTTATAAAATATATTTTTTATAAATTAAATGTCTATAATGTTCATCAAATGCAAATGTGGATCAAAATTAGCATTATTGAATAGATCTAGTTATGTGATTTGAATATTTAATTTTTAAGAAACCATAATATTTAAATGTTAATTGATACAAACATGCTAATATATTTATACGAAATATAATGTTTGTATATAGAACAAACACAAGCCAGTTTAACAAGTTCTTTTAAAAACAATTACAAAAGTATATTTACTTTCTTTTCTTTCAGCACTTGTAATTCAAAGTAAACACATTTGCCATGTCTATTAAAAGAAGAATTATTTTTTTACCCATAAAATAATATGCTTATCATGCTTTAAACTATCCACTAGTCATATTCATGTCAATCTAACATTATAACAAGTGTCATCTGTTATACCAAGATATTTAAATATTCCCGGCAAAAATGTAAATTATTTAATTTACATAAACCACTTTTTCAACAAAGGGATACAAGTACTTTTTTTATCAATATGATGCACGTTATTGGTTATGTGCCAGGCTTATCTTGACTTTGCACTTTCTGTCATCTCTTTCAAGAACACACTATACTGGTCTCAGTGATTCAAAGACTCATAATGCATCTCATGTTCCAAGAACATAAACCTGGATTCTGTGTTGGTTTTGACCTTTGACTTTGCACTTTCTGTCATCTCTTTCAAGAACACACTATACTGGCCTCAGTGGTTCTAAGACTCATAATGTGTCTCATATTCCAAGAACATAAACCTGGATTGTGTGTTGGTTTTGACTTGAGTATAAAGATATCTGCACTGGGCAACGCTAGTTGCAATGTTTGCATATGATTCATAAAATAAACAGCCTTGCAAATGGAGTTGTTCCATTCGATCTTTGTACATAACAAAAGGGGTCTGCTCCTGGGATAGACTGTCTTTGATATTGCTTATCAAATGATTTAACTTGGGCGGAGTCTGAAAGTTGACATTATATGTATCAAAGCAAATTTCACTTAAATTTTGTGATACTCCCAGAGCAGGCCCCTCAAGTTGTTTACAAGATTAAATGCAACAACTCCATTTGTAAGGCTGATTACTTCATGAATCACATGCAAACATTGCAACTAGGGTCGCCCAGTATAGATATCTTTATACCCAGGCCAAAACCAACACAGAATCCAAGTTTATGTTCTTGGAAAATGAGATCTAATATGGTCATGCCTTTGAGCCACTGAGGCCAGTATAGTGGGTTCTTGAAAGAGATGACAGAAAGCGCAATGTCAAAAAAGCCTGGCACGTAGCCTATAATGCACACACTATTAATAAACAAAGAGACTTGTATCCCTTTGTCGAAAAGTGCATTATGTAAATTAAATACACTTTTGACAGGAACATTTAAATACCCTGGTATAACAGATGTCATTTGTTATAATGTTAGATTGCTATGAATATAACTTGGGGATAGTTCAAAACATGCTAAGCATATTATTTACGGATAAAAAATAATTTTTTCCTTAATAGACATGGAGAATGTATATACATCGAATTAAAAATATATTATATATAAATTTTATTATGAAAGTAATGATTTTTGAGTTTCAATTGAAATAAAATCTACTATGATACCTTTTTTTTTTTATGGGAATAATTAAAAAAATCATAAATATAATACAGTGATATGATCAAATGCTTATCTACAATCATAAAGTTATTTTGTTTCCCAATTGTTATTATTTTTTCAGATAGAAGTTAATAGTGCAGATAGAAAAAGAAAATAAATGTAGATAAATTACAAATAAAAGAAAACTGTTTACGAAATATATTTTCAAAAATATATTTATGCACACAAAAAAATTATCAATAAATGTTCTCAATGAAAGAAAATATTTAAAAAATCAAAATCAAAAGCTTTTCTTAAAAAAATTATATAAACTACTGTATTATTATTCCAGTTATATGAAGCAAAGATACATGTCATTATTACTTGGCTCTACTTTCTTAACATTTATAATTTTGATGAAATAGGGTGAAATGAAAAAGTCACTAAAATAGATGACAATAAACATCACATGACCACCTCCTCTTATGCTTGTGTATAACTGTTGTTAAAACAGGCAAAACTCACTATATATATATAGCCACATACAGCAAGCTAGAGTAATCAATGGATGCCAGAAGGCTTGTGCATAAAATCCCCATCTAGCGCCTACTCATCCAACATCCCCAGACTAGTTTCTGGCTTATGGCCTTCATCAGTGAGGAGTCTTGGATCTGAGAGCACTGCATCTAGATCTTAGGATCTAATGCAACCCTCCAGCAACCACCTTTTATCTCCATTTAACTACTAAACTGTGAGTCTTAAACTGAAAATACCTTAATGTTTTCAACCCAAGCCCATTAGCTTATATAGTCATATGGGTCTGAACCCAGTTCAGTGCCCATACATTTTGGTGTCTGGTTCTTTAATAACCATAGCCACCACTATCCTATTAGGCAGGATTGGTTTAAAGCCAATAAACATCACATAACCACCTCCTCTTATGCTTGTGTATAACTTGTGGATGAATAGGCACTAGATGGGGATTTTATGCACAAACCTTCTGGCATCCATTGATTACTCTAGCTTGCTGTCGGTGGCAATATATATAGTGAGTTTTGTCTCTTTTAAAATAGATGACAAGAAGTTTTATCTTCTCATAATCATAGCCAGAGAGTTGAATGAGCATGATGGAAAATTTAAATATTCATCACACACATTTATTTCCGTTGTGCTCATTCAACTCGCTGGCTATGATTATGAGAAGACAAAACTTTTCGGAAGCACTCAGCCATTAATTTTATTATTTGTAATTAGCTTCACCAATACCTGCATTTTAGCGCATTTAGACATATTAAAAAGATATATAAAATTAGATGTTATCATTATAACGCACTAGGTAATATATATATATTAAAGAGTATCAAGCAACCACTATGAAATACATATAGAAAGTTTCTTAAATTTATGCACAAGTTTATTGTTGATGGTAATGAAAATACGCCAGCTTACTAGAAGTGTTTTCCAAATCTTTTATGTTTTCAATAAGCTGAGAGGAGGTGGAAGTGGAAGAAGTCATGACAATGATGATGATGATGAAGAAACAGCAGCAGTAACTAAATACCTACTTTTATTTTTCAATACCAATAATCAATAAAAAAATCAGAGATCATTTGTAATAATATATTAATATTATTTAAGCCTGTGTAATACTTCAAAATACATTTACCCAAACGAAGCCTTACATGCTTTACTTTTTTGGGGTTAAATGTCTGTTTGGCTTCAGCTAATCTTTCCATATTATTAATGTACATTTCATGAAAAATGAAAAATGTAAGATAAGTTACAACTTACAAACAATTTATTACTGATAAAGAAATTGACATAAATTAGTTTACTTTGCATAAAAAAAACAAAAAAAAAACAAGTTTTTTAACACCATCTTTTTTGGTTTAATAGTCTTTAATAGGGTGATTGTAGTTATGTGCAATGTATTTTAATGGAATTATTGAAAATAAGATTTTGTCAGTTAAAAAATATGAATCAATTTTTTCCTCCTCTCCTCACACAAAAGCAAAAATGATAACCATATGATGAGTGACCTCCTTATAATTGTTTCCATAATATTTTTGTGGTGCCATTTTTCCCATTTATAATAATGATTTATTCTAAAATTCCTCTATAAAGAACATCCGTGAAATATGACAGGCTTAATCAAATTTCTTATCTGACCTAGTACTTCGTGACACCTCTTTGCTATTCACTGAACCTTTATTTCATTAACAAAAATTAATGTGTCTGTGAAAGTATATTCATATATCCAATTTTGGATTTCGCTTATATTCTCTGTTAGTCAAAACATTATAGCTGTTGTTGTATACTGTACGTATAAATTAACAGGCACATTAATAAAAAAGGATATATGATTGACTAAAAAGAATTTTCTTCTTAATTATTATTAACATTATTACTAATTTCAACAGCACACAAATATTTTTTACTACTGCTTGAATAGTAACATTTAGGATTATAACCATATCACAGAACTCTCATTCCAAATACGTTACTCAGAATTACTTTGCAGTTACATAAAGAATCATTTTTAATAAACTGGCAAATACTTTGATGAATGAAAAGTAAAATTGTATTTTTTTTTTTTAAGATTTTTTTTAAAAATTTGATTAATAGTTGGGATTAGGAGATATAATGTTCTAAAGAAGATTGCTGGGGCAATGGAAACTGTAAACTGTATAAAAGGGTGAAAAATAAAGCATCATAAAAGTAGTAAAGTGCTTGGACAATTGAGTATTATATGGTGAAATTGTATTTGCAAGTTTATTAAAAATGATTCCTTATGAATCTGCCGGCAAGATAATTCTGAATAACGTAATTGGAACGAGAATGTTCTGTGGTATTATTATTAACATTTGTAACTAAATTAATCATCAACATTTTTTCTCTTACTGTCTACGTATTTTCTTTTATTTTACTGTTTTCAAAAATTTAAGTTAGTGCAAAATCTTGTCATTATGAGCCTCTTATGCTACTGGTTATTTCTCTGCAATAATAATAATGGGCTTGTGTTTGTGAACCATATTACCAACTTTTAAATACACCAATAACAATCCTGATTACCATCTTTATTGTTTGTTTTTTTTACTCCATCTTTTTTTTTTAGAAATTATTAATGGCTATCCCTATTTACAAATTGTTGATGATGATTCACAACTTCCTAAAGTTATTTTTTTCCAAAAATGTTTACTTTCTTTTTTTTGTTTTGTTTAAATTTTCTTGAAATCCAGTTTAGAAATTTGATTCACTTCTTTGGAAAAAATATGTCTAAGTATCATATACATAAATAATCATTGATACAATATATTTAAAAAGGCGTATTCTATTCCATAAATTTTTGAATGACATCATAATAATATCTTTCCCCCTTCACCTTTATATTTCATTTTCAATCTCTTCTAATTAATTCTAACATACAGCTCTCAATATTTTACTAAACTGAATGTAGACTGTAATTTTCTATTAAGTATCCAAGATATTTTTATCAACAAATAAACATTAATACAACGTAGAATATAACGAGCGTGCTAATAGCTCTTAACAAGCTTTTCCGAATATCTCTAAACCCAAATCGGTTTAGGAATATTTGGAAAAGCTTGTTAAGAGCTATTAGTATGCTCATTATATTACATTTGCAGTACAAGCTTATTAAATTAAGTCACGTGATGTATGACTTGATTTTTATCACTATTAGTACAATATATCTTAAAAGATATAACACATTTTATTTTACTGTGGTCAATTTTATTAAACACAATCCATTTGGATTCAATTCTGATAAGTTTCTTTTACTATTTTACCGTTCTAATTAATAGTTTGCTAAGATATTTATATTTACTAACTTCAACTTCACTGCCATTAATCCTAATTTTGTCTTTTAGTCAGATAGTTTGCAATCAGTGATAATTTTTCATTAAACTTGCAATTCCCACTATTTTTTCTCATGGGTTATAGTATCAGCCGGGAAGTGAACCCGCTATCCCGGGACAACTGCTTGTAAAGCAGCTGTTGCTGACCTCTCGACCACCATGCTTGAAAAAAAAAAAAAAACAAATAAGGTAATCTGAAGATATTCCCTAATGAACAGTGACATATAAATCATTAGCTGTTCACCTTTATTAATATTGTTCTTCGTAGTGACAACATGTAATGTAATTACTAATATTACATTTTTATTACCATTCTTCCAAATGTGACAATATTCTCTCTTTAAAAAATGTTCTAAGTTTTTAGTCACAACAGAAATGTATATACAGACATATGCCGTCATATCATGCAACCAAAAATGGCAGTTATGCCCATTGTTCTTAATATATATTACCTTAAAAAATTTCAAAGTGAACATCTGGAGGTTAGTTCAAAGTTCTCTGCGTACAATTTGCAAACATTATACATAATAATTGATAAAAGATAGATCCATAATTCTTAATATATTCTTTTTCTAAACATATCTAATGCATCGTGTTTTCCTGCAAGTCTGTGATGATGGTGTTTTGGTTATATTATTATACTGGACTATTTCCATAATCTAACATGAGTATTGAATGTCTTTAGAAAAACTTTTATTTAAATATTCTAAATACATTCAACTGTTAGTAATACCACACAGGTTAGTATGTGCACAATGTGTCAAGAGGTGCTATTCTCTCCTCTTCTTCAAGTGCTGCTGGCATAACCAGTGACAGTACTGGCATGGATTCGAACCTGGACCTTTAGATTCTTGAATATTGAATTTTATGATGATGCTCTAACCAACTGAGCTATCCTGGTAAAGGCAACAGTCAGTAGAAATTTTAAATTTATCTATGAGGTCCCTTCGATTTCGCCTATTATTATCATTGATAACCAATCACTCTAATTCTGGCAGAAACAAAAAAATAGAAGGCTGAAGAACAAAATAGTAAAACCAAATTTGTGTTAACTGTAATAACATAATGGTCCTTTACTTTGCTATATTGTGGTGCTGTTTTTCAACTTCAAGGTTTTTTTTTTGAAAGATTTCAACACTTTGCCCAATTGTATCTTTTTCCTATATCTTAAATGATATTCTTTTATAAAAGTAATCAACATTGCGGATTTTTAGTATGACTTCGAAATAATTTTTATGCTAAATTTGTTATTTCTGTAAAAACTATGCATAAATTTGCAATAAAAACTTTGTAGGGAATTTGTAACTATTCATTAATTTTATATGCTACATTCATTATAGAAAGGTTCTCACAATAAAAGATTTCATGTCATTATATCTAGTAAATATTACCAAATTCACCACTTCCTCTATTTTGCTGTAATATCTTATATAACAATCCAAAACAAAGCAAAACTCTCCATATAGTAGTGCCATCTTGTGCTAACAAGAGCAATCAATGGATGCCAGAAGGCTTGTGCATAAAATCCCTATCTAGTGCCTACTCATCCAATATCCCCAGACTAGTTTCTGGCTTGTGGCCTTCATCAGTGAGGAGCCTTGGATCTGAGATTAATATCATATAAATGCAATTTATCCACTCTACTTTGAACACTTTTTAACAAAAACCTTTTATTATACATATTTGCATATACAATTTTACATTTATTTTGCTCATTATATCGTAGCTCTGAAGAAGACTGCAGGACAGTCAAAACATAAGATTGTGTAGGCATATAGAGGATAAATTGCATTTATATCCAGTATACTGAATAACACATTAAATGATTTTTCTTTCAAATTTTAAATATATTATACAATATCCTTCAATAAAATTTTATCAATGACTTTATATTAGAATAATATAATTCCATTTCCCACTTCCATATAATGCTTTTTGCATGATTAATTACCCTATGTATAACATCACATGATCACCATTTCTAATGCTAGCACATCTGTTATTAACAAAGGCAAAACACTCTCCATACAGTAGTGCCACCCAGAGTAATCAATGGAAGCTCCTCACTGACGAAAGCCACAAGCCAGAAACTAGTCTGGGGATATTGAATGAGTAAGCACTAGATGGGGATTTTATGCACAAGCCTCTGGCTTCCATTGATTACTCTGGTTGGCACTGCTGTATGGAGAGTTTTGCCTTTGTTACCCTATGTATAACTAATTTATTTGAAATAGTTACCTCATTAGGGTGAAATACTCTATTTTCTAACTTGTTAAAAGCATGCGGATGTGTCATTGCAGTTCAACATCTAAATCAGCTTTTCTATATGAATAGCAATCAAGATATTTCAAATGGCTCACATTCTCAAAATTGATAATTATCCAAGCTAAAACATACCAAAGTTTTCTTTACCATTACTAACTAACAGAAGACCAAGATTATTTATATATTAGTTATTAAATCAAAGGCTTCATAGATTGCATTCAACGCACAAAGTACATTCTATAGACCAACCACATTGAAAATCTAGAAACCGATATAGTCAAATTAAAAATTCCGCCATTTCTGCTTTAACACTAATTTTCAGTTCAAATATTTCGGACTTTCTATCACTAGTAACGACGACTCAGGTCTTACTATCACACATGAGCAGTATAATATAAATGAACTTCAGTGAATAATCAGTTGATTTCAAACGCTACCACAAACTTTGTGATTAACAGTCAAATGATTTAATCAAATTGATACATAATTCATGCCATTTCTCATAACACCTTTCTTGCATTTTCAAACGCGACATCAGTAGTGCTTTATGATGATCAAAAACCATTTACCTACAACTGCGCACAATTTATACAATAAAACAAATGAAGTATTTCTGTTGTGATAGATAAGAATGACATTTTATAATAAGCCCTGCAATCCTCTATATCCATTTTTAAAAACTGTGACAATAGAAATATTCTTCAGATCGAGTACTACTACTTTGTATGTTTATGTATTTTTTTAAAAATTCAAATCGATTAGAAACTAACCTAACACATAGCAATCATATTTTAAAACCTCCTGATATCTCATCAGGACCTGCAGACTTTAGATTCTCTAATCCTATTACAAAGATCTGTTTAACTTCATAAAGATGGATCATTATCATTTTCAACTCTTATTGATCTATTTATAGGATTTAAGATATTTTCAAGTTTAAGTCAATTTCCCTGATCCATAGTTTCTCTTTTTCATATTATTCAAGCAAACTTTCTTATCCATTCATCTCACATGTGGTATCTTTCTAGATCTTTTACAATCTCTTAGAATTTAGTTTAAGATTTTGACTACCTATCATTATTTCTGCTGGTAACACATCCAGATCTATTCTAATTCAGCCTCTTAGTTCTTTTGAGAATGTTAATGATATTTGTTGGTTCTCTCACCTATTTTTTCACTTTTGGTCCTTCACTCTTACTTCTAATATACTTCTTTCCATATTTCAATGTGTGTCCTGAAATCTATTGCTTTTTTGTTAAGTATTCAAATCTCATATTTTTAAGTAAGAACTGGGAAACACATCTATTAAATCTTTTTCAAACAAATTTTTTCCAAACATAAAGACATATTTGCCTTTAAAGATAAGTCATTTCTACTAAAATCGTTTCACCAAAGTTTAATTCTACACTAAATTTCATCCATTAGATATCCATAAGTATAAATAATCTAAACAGGATATTTCTAATTTATTACTATCAATAATCATTTTCTACATATACAAAAAAACATTTGCTTTTCGTTCTACTTTAATACTTTCAGATACATATAAATGCAAGTTAGAAGAATATATACAATCTATGGTCCGTAGAACTTCACCATATAATGCAAGTTTATATTCATGAGGATAAATAGTGTAGATGTTTTCTCTTTGCTGAAAAAAGAAAAGAATACCCATTAAATACACTCTTACGTTCTTTTCTCTTCTAGAAGCGATAAATAATTCTAAAATAAGTCCAATCTACAAAATAAATGGTCAAAATTGATGATAAGCTACTAAAAGAAAAAGGAAAAGAACATAAAAAAAGAGTAATTGATAGAAGAGATGTCAAAAGAATAAGAAATCTCTGGAACTACAGTAAAGATTCTAATAAAAAAAGGCATATATAAAATATACAATTAACTAATAATTGATTAATCATTGAAACACACATGGAAAATTATATAAAGTAAACGTAATAAACAACTGTGTATGATGTATAGAGCAAAATTTTAATAATGCAGCCCACCCACTTCAATGCCGTCTGCACAAAATGTAATGATGCCAAACGTGAAATCAAAAAATCATGGCACATTTCAAGGGATAAATGCACCATTAATAAAAGGGAGTACTCCATCTCCCTTTCCAAAAAATGGCCTATTCAACATACATGACCTTAAATACAAATATTATGTAAATTAGCCTGCACACAATATATATATATACACCCACAATTCCACCTACATTTATGACTTTTCTAGTCGAAAGCATGCTAAGCGCATCATGCTTAAATTAAAGTTATTAAAGCTTTGCTCTATACATCCTGCGTATTTGTTTATTACATTCCTTTAGAGATAAAGTATCGAAATTTATTACAATAAAGCAAATATGTATGTAGTCCTTCAAAATATTTTGCATTTAGAGACATCTATGCTTACAATTAATATAATTCACATTAATAATACGCTGATGCGTTGGGTTGAAACTTTTCTATATAATAATTTCTGTAAGCTTAGCGCTTTCAGAGTTTTGTTACTCCATAATCATAGCCTCTTTAAATTATCAACAACATTATATGCAAATGTATGCAAAACTATTTTTTAAATTATTCATTTTCCGGAAATGGCAAAACAAGTGTCATTTCTATTTATTGAGTTGATGTCACTGGTAATAAAACAAGCTACCTTGATTTTTCTCTTGATGTCATTCCTCTCTGTGCATAATATATCAGCCTTGGAGGGTTCAAATCTATGGTTGAGCTCTTGCTGATGGTCAGCAAAACCGAAACTGCCTTCTTTTTTTATTATTGCTCGTGTATATGTGTATTTGTGTTGAGTTAATCTATTGCCAATTGTGGCATGAGTCTCACCATAATAAACAGCACCACACTCTGTCTGAGAGCACACAATCCTATGTACTACCTGGGAGGTTGCTTCAATGTTTCTTTTATCTTTAGTATTATTAATGAGCCTATATTGTGTGTATAAATTTATATCACATACATATATATGTGGTTATAAAGAAAAGGTATATATAAATTGCATAAATCTATATTAATGATAAATAGTAAACTACATATAAAAAAAAAATCAGCTTATCAATATACTTAAATGCATAATAAAATTATCATATTTTCATTAACTGTATATACAATAATATATATAATATTCTATCAAAAATATTTTTTATTTAATTTGATGAATACTGCAAAATAATAATAATAATTTTATTCTTCAGCCACAACCTCAGTTAAATTTATATATTTGACTATTTCCATCATCTAATATGAATATTGAATGTCTTTAGAAAAATGTAACATTATTTAAATATTACAAATACATTCAACTGTTAGTAATAGCACATCAAACAGGTTAGAATATGCACAACATTTCGAGAGGTATTAGTCTCCCCTCTTCTTCAGGTGTTGTTGGCCTAAATGGCTACTAACATGGGAAATGAACCTGGACCCTTAGATTCTTGGGTATTGAATTTTAAGGTGATGCTCTAACCAACTGAGTCATCCTGGTTAGAGTGTTACTTTAAAATTCAAGAATCTAAGGGTCCGAATTTGATCCCCATGGTAGTACAGTCACTGGTCAGGCCAGCAACATCTGAAGAGAAATGGGAGAATAATACTTCTCAAAACATTGGGCATATACTAACCTGTGTGCTTTTACTAACAGTTGAATGTATTTGGAATATTTAAATAAAGTTTTTTTTTTTTCTAAAGACATTCAATAAGCATAATATTAGATGATGGAAATAGTCCAATATAAAAATACAAAACCTTCAGGAAAACTTCAGCATGGGATAACCATAATTTATGGACATCAGCATGGATACCATAATTTATGGATAATCATAATTTATGGACCTCTCATACTTTTATTTCAAATTACATATAAGAATCAAAATTGGATTAAAAATAAATAATCATTTGTTTTTTATAAAATATTTTTTTAATATTCATGAGATATTTTCTAAGTGACTTTTTGTAATTATTCATGTTCAAATTTAAAACCTGAGAATCCAAACAGTATTGCCATATTTTTCAGTATTGGAAATTAAATTTGAGCACTTTAAACATGATTTATAAGATTTATATGTTAAGACAGCTTTTTTTTTTTTTTAAAGCAAGTTTTAATTAAATAATTAACAGAAATTAAGATTTTTTCATTTCTTTTTTTTTTTTCTATTTTAATTAACTATAAAGCTTTTTACAGCCATGAAATTCAATGAAACTATTTTTTAAAAAAAGGCACGATTTCTCATGCATCATTGAAATCTTACTGAACCAATATTAATACTATTTGAAATTTGGCTCATCAACCCTGTTAGGGCGGATCACCCTCAAATATTGCTATGTCATCAGCATCTAAAACATGCACAAATTGGGAAGGGGGGGAATACATTTAATAGAAGCATATTAAAAATCGATTCCAAGATTTGATGCAAATAAATAAAAAACTAATTCAAAAATAAAATTTAGATATCACTATATATAACAACATTCATATATATATATTGTTACATTTTTATTTACAACTGTCAAACTCACTCCACTCACAACTTTGACACCATCCACCTCAGATAAATACAATAATGATTATTTCAAAAGATATTTTTTTTATTTATAGAGCAAGGTACATAATTGTATATAGAGGCAATAGTTAGAGCTGCTGTTAACAAGCATTGTCTGCAATGGGTCTTCAGGGTTACAGTGAAGATAGGAGGGTTAGGAGGTAGGTCATCCCATCTCTTTCACCAAAGCAATAGGGGGAGAAATTAATCCTTATAAGGTTAGAGGCGTCATACATAGAATGAAACGGAACATCTTGAAACTTATATTTTTAGTTGTTTCCAGCTCTGAATTGCCAACTGGTCTGGGCAAGCTCTCTTGTCAATCTTCCTAGCCTTCCGTATAAAACTTATTAGGAGGTCTTCGAGATGGTGGTCAATTCCACTTTCAAACAATACTTTACAACGTATAGTCCAAATCCCGAAGTTGACAAATGAAACTAGCCATATTTTGGCAAAAAGCCCCTTTTCAAAGGCCAGAGGAATCATTACACAAGCCAGGTCAGAAACAGACATTCTCCTCAGAACCATGCCTCGGAGACAAGACCACAAATCACAATGGAACAGAATGTGGTCCATGGTCTTTTCCTGCTTACCACACATTGGGCACAAGGTATCGATGTTATAGCCTCTATGATGGAATAAGACGGACCCTATGGGGAGGGCTATGAGGTTGACCATGAGCAGGAAGTCCACATACTTGGGCTCAAGTCTGAGGAATTGTGTCCATTTGGCAAATCTGGAGATAGAAATTGAGAGCAAGATAGGGGTACATGTTTTCTACTCAAACATTAGCTGGTATGTGTCCCAGTAGGTAAGTTTAGACTAAAATAGAGAGCTGGAGGTCTTGATCCATGACAGGACATCCGTCACCTGTTGTTAGATCCAAAGTCTTCTCAGTCTAAGTGGGGGTCTATCGGTAGGTTTGACCCTTTATTTTCTAAACTAGTGATTACCTGGAGCACAGATATAAACTTTAAATCTCAGTTAAAGATTAATATGACTGATTTTAAATTTTTTTTAAACACACACACACACGAAGTTATTCATCTTTCTCTTTCCCATGTGTAATATCTTTATAGATATATTAAACAATCTCCATATTTTCCCATTCTTTTTAAATTCATATAAATAAAGATATAATAAAAGACAAATGACCCACAAGATGCATTTCATGCTGAACCAGCATTCATCAGTTGGCCCAGGTCACCATCTCTCTTATATGTCTCTATTATATGAAGAGTATACATTCATATATATACACTTAAACTTTAGATGATAAGAAGCAAATGGTAATGAAAAATACTTATATTAAAATAATATATTAATTATAAAATAGTCTACTATGGTATTAATTATTTATGCAAGAAACAATATAATGGATTATATTTATTTTCATTTTAAGTTACTAATCAATTATAGTAATAATAACAAGTCAAATGTCACATGACTTATGTATAGCTTGCACTTACAAATATGTAAAATTAAGAGCGTGCTAATAGCTCTAAACAAGCTTTTTTTTTTTTTTTTAATAATAAATGCTACTACAAGAGAAGACCTTCAAATCATTTTTATCTTGGATTGTCCCCATCCCCAGACCGGTTTCGACCTACGGGTCTCTTCAGTGAGGAGTTGGGACATTAGATTTAAAAAACCAACTCAAGCAAAGCATTTATCTACAAGTTAATTGTTAGAAGAAGATCTGAAACTTTTAGACATCTACATGTCTTTAAAGTCAGCTCTCCAACTGAAAAAATCATATGGGCCTGAACTTAATTCAGATACTCCATATATTAGTAGGCTTAGCCATTTAATTTAGCCAAAGCCACAACAGCAAAATAATAATAGTAATAATAACAAGTCAGATGCCACATGACTTATATATAGCTTGCACTTACAAATATTAAAATTAAGAGCATGCTAATAGCTCTAAACAAGCTTTTTTTATTATCTTGGATTGTCCCCATCCCCAGACCGGTTTCGACCTATGGGTCTCTTCAGTGAGGAGTTGGGACATTAGATTTAAAAAACCAACTCAAGCAAAGCATTTATCTAAAAGTTAATTGTTAGAAGATCTGAAACTTTTAGACATCTACATGTCTTTAAAGTCAGCTCTCCAACTGAAAAAATCATATGGGCCTGAACTTAATTCAGATACTCCATATATTAGTAGGCTTAGCCATTTAATTTAGCCAAAGCCACAACAGCAAAATAATAATAGTAATAATAACAAGTCAGATGTCACATGACTTATATATAGCTTGCACTTACAAATATGTAAAATTAAGAGCGTGCTAATAGCTCTAAACAAGCTTTTTTTTTATGGAGTATCTGAATTAAGTTCAGGCCCATATGATTTTTTCAGTTGGAGAGCTGACTTTAAAGACATGTAGATGTCTAAAAGTTTCAGATCTTCTTCTAACAATTAACTTTTAGATAAATGCTTTGCTTGAGTTAGTTTTTTAAATCTAATGTCCCAACTCCTCACTGAAGAGACCCATAGGTCGAAACCAGTCTGGGGATGGAGACAATCCAAGATAAAAATGATTTGAATGTCTTCTCTTGTAGTAGCATTTATCATAAATAAAAAAAAAAAAAGCTTGTTTAGAACTATTAGCACGCTCTTAATTTTACATAATCAATTATATAAGAAACAGCAAGTTTTTTGTTTTTTTTTAAGATAATAATATATTTACTTAAAATTTGAAATTACAATTTTTATAATATTCCTTTCTTAAGTGAAGATCAACAAATATTTTTTTTTAAATACAATATAATTTTTAATTCTTTTTGATAGATGGTACATAAATTTTGAAAAAAACTTTAAATTTTTATTCTATCAACTAACATATGCATACATATTATAATGTAGGCGGAATTTTTCCATTCAAGAGCTCTCACAAAACATAATAATCTCTGATTATTAAATAACATTATATCAAAGCCAGTTTGCAATGTGGATGAATATGAAATATGTATTGATCATATAATACTTATAAATTAGCATTTTGAGTTCAAGTTTTGTATTACTACTGATCAAATGTCTTATTAGGTTAGTAGTGCTAAATAGATTGTTATAAGAAAGATTTTTAAAGTATTAAAATAATACAGATGAATAAGCTTCAATTAGAAATTATACAAAAATACTCCACACAAATAATAAAGTTATCTAATATTACATATAAGACCTCAATATTTCTGACAAACACAGTAAAAGATTCATTCATGATTTTTATTACAAAAACCTACATTATTTTACAAATATCTTCTATTTAGCATTAAAAAAAACACTATATAAATTTATTTTGGCATTTGATGAGACACAAAATACCAATGTGTCTAAGCTTGAATACAATGTAAAAGTTCAAGGCTTTTAAATCACCACGATTTAATCGCATTAAATGCCATACTGCCCTTCTAAATTCAAATTAAGATATTTTAAAAAGAAACTTTTAATTATCTATTATTAATCTAATAATTAATTAAAAAATTACAGCATATTATTTATATGTTAGAAAGCGGTGTTTAAGTTAATAACTCTTATCTTGATAAATGGACGCCATATTGCGCAAACTTCCTTGTAAATACATTTTCAAACGAGACATTTAATTTCCTATACAAAGAAAGATTACTGTAATCTATTTTAGTCAGAAATGCATATAACTCTGAATTTAAGATAAACTGCTATGTAACTCTAACAATTTTATTAACCCCATAAATAATTTACGACATCTCAAACATATAATACTGATAATGTAAACCTATTCATAGAACAAACAAATCCTAAAGCATTACTTGGATATTTCACAAATCAAAGACCTAAATAATCATTTAAATGAACTTAAATAATGGCCAATGCCACTCTATTTGTCAGATAAAAATGTGCCTTTTGGGCATTAATGTCTGATTTATATTCATATAACAAATTGGCGGTCAGTTATAAGCAGTCACTAAGACCACTTTTTAAATTGGATAAATAGATTGACATTGATATAAGAAAAGGTGGACATTATTTGTAAGTTCATTTAAATGATTCCTTGGGACTCGATTTCTGAATTATCTTAGTAACATTTTCGGACTTTGTTCCGTGAATAGATTTATATATGTAAAAAATATATATTTAATTGTCCACCTACTCAGAATAATATAAATCTCTGTCTTGTAAAAATAGTCATTTACATCAGATAACGTCATAAACTTTTTTTTTCTAAGGACTGTACTAAAATATTTTTTTTCCTGTAATTTTGAGATATTTATATGCAAGTCCCTTGCAATTGTTTCTGATACCATGACTCTAAATATAAGAAGCCTTTTACTTTGATAACTTTCGTAAGTTTTAAAAAATTTCCTCTTTTGCTTTATTTTTGATTAAATTTATATAGTTTGGAAAAGATGTGAAAATGAGCACTTTTTGGCCATTTCTCATTTAGTTTTACAACTTGTTATGTATTTAGTTTATTGATTCAAATAAAATCTAACAACTCAGAAGATCAGTCAAGTTAGGCCTTATTTTGATTTTGTTTGATATAGTACATATTAATCATTTATATAAGATTTTAAAAATTACATACAAATAGTAAACCTGCTCTCTTTACTTATTTAATACACCCATAAATTGGTATGTTAAAACAGTGATGTGATGTGATGTATTATGGCTTCTCCTTAAACGAAGTCAAGAATATCTCAGCAATTATGCCAAGATAAACCTGTTAGCCACTTTCTTTTACATTCCCCACTCTAAATTTACCCATAATCTGCTCTATCCCATTTCCACAACATAATTTTTGTCAACGCTATAACCTTTATATCTAAATCCCCCTTATCTTTTCCCAAACCCAGCATAAAAACCAATAATTCACTTTCTGTATAATCACTCTTTTCATATTTATTTTTCCACAACTTCATTATATGTACCCTTTCTGTTTTCAAACATTTACATTCAATTAACAAATGCCTAATATTTTCAATTCCTTCCTTACATAATTTACAAAATAAATCACCCATATTTTTCCATTTACATGTATATTCTTTTGTAGCTAAAGATCCCGTTCGAGCCTTAAACAATAAACTACTTTCCTTACTATTATCATATATTAACTCACACCTAATATTCTGTTTATTTCTATATATATTTAAACTCTTTTTACTCTCCATACTATTTCTCCATCTCTCTAACTCCCTAGTCTTTATTAATAAATTTATTCTTTTATCCCATTCCTTACTACTATAACACTCAATAATCCTCTTAACACAATCATCCCATCTTTTGTACAAATATATTGATATAAATTCTTTATCCAAATCTTTTGCATACCGCATTACCTTTCTCACCCATCTTGTTACATAGTAGTGCCACCTAGTGCAAACCATAATAATCAATGGATGCAGGAAGATTTGTGCATAAAATCCCTATCTACTGCCTACACATACATTATTCCCAGAATATATTTTTGCCTATGTCTTTCATCAGTGAGTAAGTCTTGGATCTGAGAGCACTGCGCCTAGATCATAGGATCTAATGCACCCCCCCCCCCATAGCTACCTTTTACTTTTATAATTAACTATAAAGTTATGAATCCAAAATGAAAACAGTGTTTTCAATCCAAGCTCATTCACTTGTATTATAGTATAAATTTGAACCCAGTTCAGATTCTATAAATTTTGCTGTCTTTGGTTCTGTAATAACTATAGATACCATCATCCTATGGACAGGAATGGTTTTAAATCATTAAACATCACATGATCACCATTTCTTGCTGTTAAATTGACAAGCTTTCCATATAGCAGTGTGATCCAGTGAAAGCTATAGTAATCAATAGATGCAAAAAGGTGTGTGCATAAAGTCCTTACCTAGTGCCTATTCATCCAATATATCCAGACTAATTTCTAGCTTGTGGCTTTCATCAATGAGGAGCTTTGAATCTGAGAGCACTGCACCTAGATATTAGGATCTAATGCAACTATCTAGCAGTCACTTTTTAATTAACTATCAAGTTATGAGTCCATGAAAATGTTTTCATTTCAATCTCCTAGTCATATAGATCCGAACCCAATTCAGTTTCTAAACATTTTGCTATCTTTGGTTCTTCAATAATCATATAGTCACCATAATCCTATGGGAATCCTAGTCACAAACTTTTTCATATAGTTGTGCCACCCAGTGCAAGCTGTAGTAATCAAAAGATGCAGTGCTCTCAGATCCAAGACTCACTGATGAATGCCACAAGTTAGATACTAGTCTAGGTATATTGGATGAATAGGAAGTAGATAGGAATTTTATGCACAAACCTTCTTGCATTCATTGATTACTATGGCTTATCCTGACTGGTACTACTGTATGAAGAGTTTGATGTTTAATAGTTTAAATTTCTATGTTGACAAAGTTTCAAGTCATGCAGAAGATTATGCATAATATTGGTGAACTTCATTACCATAAAATTAATAAATAGATGAAAGGATGATGTCTACTTTGCAATTCAGCTTCTGTATAATTGACATGGAAATAGGTTCATGATAATTTAACTGGTTTCACTTATAAAAGGGTAAACTTTAAGTTTGAATATCATATCTGCTGTTCAGTAGCCTTTACATATATTAAAAATATAGTAAATTTAAACAATCTCAGCATACCCAACTTATAATTTAAAAAAATATACTTTTTTAATAATTAGAAGGGATTTGAACTCACTTTCAAGCTTCCTACAGCTATTCAATCCACCCTATACAATTGATACGCATGGCACCATAATGTGAAAAAGGTAAATGATCTCCAATATACATATTTCGTGCTGAACCAGCACTCAACAGTTAGTCCAGATTATCATCTCCCCCCCCCACACATACATAATCAGTGCTCAGTTTATATTAAGACAGTAAATCTTCAAACTTTAAAGGATAGGCTCCAATCTTCTCCACCCTCTAGAAAAAGTCTTGAGAAGTTAGACTTTGCACACCATCACACATACTACGAATGTGTCTTGAATGATTTGAACTGTAGTTATGAGATCTTCTTTCATTTATATATGAGACTTATTTGTATGGTTTTTGGTTTACATAATAACATTGGCATGTATGTCAATTAAGCCTTATTAGTGAAAGTTATCTTTAATTTTAAAAAAAAAAAGAAAAAGAAATTCCAATTGCCCAAAGAACTATTGAATTATTTTAATTAGTTAAAAATACATTAGTTTGTTTATGCAAATGTTATGAATAGGTTCCTACATGTACAAAAACATATAAATATATAGTATCAATAAAACTATAAAGTATTAATGATGATAAGATTTATAATCACAGCTAATAAGTTATTTTATTGTTAAGCCAATAAACATCACATGACCTCCATCTCTTATGCTTGGGTATAACTGTTGTTAAAACAGGCAAAACTCACTATATATACTGCCACACCCAGCAAGCTAGAGTAATCAATGGATGCCAGAAGGCTTGTGCACAAAATCCCCATCTAGTGCCTACTCATCCAATATCCCCAAACTAGTTTCTGGCTTATGGCCTTCGTCAGTGAGGAGCCTTGGATCTGAGAGCAACTGCACTTAGATCTTAGGATCTAATGCAACCCTCCAGCAACCACCTTTTATCTCCAATTAACTACAAAATTATGAGTCTTAAACTGAAAACACTTTAATGTTTTCAATCCAAGCCCATTAGCTTATATAATCATATGGGTCTGAACCCAGTTCAGTACCCATACATTTTGGTGTCTTTGGTTCTTTAATAACCATAGCTACCACTATCCTATTAGGCAGGATCGGTTTTAAGCCAATAAACATCACATGACCTCCACTTCTTATGCTTGTGTATAACTGCTGTTAAAACAGGCAAAACTCACTATATATATATTTAAATACATGTATATTATCTATACTCAACTTAATGTAATTTATATTGGAGATCATTTATCTTTTTCACATGTAGGTGGTTATGTGTATCAATTGTATATGATGGATTGGATAACTGTGGGATCATTGAAAGTCTGAGTTTAAGTCCCTTATAATTTTATTTAATATATATATGCTTGTGTGAATTATTATGAGTTATAAGATCCACAATCTTAACACAATATAAGAATTACAATGATATAACTAATCTTTTAGTAATTTTTCATACAAACATAAAAAACGTTTAAAAAACATAGATATATTAATATTATTTCTATGGGGATTTAGCTTTTGTTATTTAAAGGTTTCATAATTATTGACCTTTTTCAATTCCAGACAAAAGTGAAAATGAAGTTCCCACTATTACATATTATGTTAACAGAAAAGTAAGAATAATAGTCTTTATTGTTATTGAAAACAAATATATTATGATTAATTATAATATAAATGTTATGAAAAAAAAAGGAAGGAGGTGTATTAAAGCAATATTTTTAATTAATTTCATGAATAACAGATTATTTAATAACAAATATCACTATTTTAATACAAAAAAAGTTCCTCCATATAATGTATATTTATGAAGTCTAATAATAGAGTACTTAGACTGTTCTTTTATGTATTGCATTTTTTTAATATAAATTTTATGTACTTAGATAGTTACATCTCAGATTTAGCTATCTGTATATTAGATTAATACAGGCAAAACTCACTATATGTATTGCCACACACAGCAAGCTAGAGTAATCAATGGATGCCAGAAGGGTTGTGCATAAAATCCCCATCTAGTGCCTACTCATCCAATATCCCCAGATTAGTTTCTGGCTTGTGGCCTTCGTCTGTGAGGAGTCTTGGATCTGAGAAACTAGTCTGGGGATATTGGATGAGTAGGCACTAGATGAGGATTTTATGCATAAGCCTTCTGGCATGCATTGATTACTCTAGCTTTCTGGGTGTAGCAATACCTACAGTTAGTTTTGCCTGTTTTAACAACAGTTATAAGCAAGCCTAAGAAATGGTGATCATGTGATGTTTATTGGCTTATATCTTAGATTCATAGATACATTTTATTCTATTATCATTAATATAGATTTGCATAAAAACATATATATATATATACTTTCCTTTATAACCACATAAATATATATGATACATATATATATATATATCCATACATAATATGAAATATGTTATAATACATAAACATTTATATACTTATGCTCACACACACACATGATGGAGATCTATATATACACAATGTTATATAATTTTCCTTTCATGTTTAAATGATTAATTACTAATTGATTGAATAGTTTCCTAATATATAATCAAATGTATTTTTTTTATTATACTTAATTGTAAATAATCTAGTAAATTTTTCCTTTATTGGAATTTTTATTTTTGGCCATATGCTAATTAATGACTACATGTCCTTGATTCATGGACTTAAAAACTGTTGCTATAAAAAATTGTAAATATAAAAAATATCAAATACTGATGAAATATTTTTTTAAAAAAAATAAGTTCATTGAAATATATAAAAAATATCAATATAATCCCAAAACTGTTAAAAATCTACTCTTTAATCATAAATAAATCAATAAAGAAACTATAGCAGACAATAATAAAGCTAATAATTAAATTATTCTCTCAAATTCCAATAACATGAATGATAATAAAAAATTTAAAATGCAAAATGGATACCAATTTCATATACTTCAATAATTTATAAAACAATCAAAAATAAAAATCACATAAAGTGGTAAATATTGGATGAACATTTTATAAAAAAGCCTGGAATATGAGAGACTTAATTCCAAAACAAAAGTTGAAATAAAAAATAAGAGATTTCTATAAAATTAATAGTGGGTGTTATGATATAATGTAATAAGAACACATACAAAAATAACTAGAAGAAAAAGTGAAAAAAAATACATGAGCAATTAACAGAAAAGATGATTGATCAGCATATAATTAATAGATGGTGACACAATAGATTGTTAAAAGAATAATAAATCTTTACAATATATTAAAGATTTTAAAAGTAGAAAGGTTTTAAAAGATTAATTATGTTAAAAATATACAAGCAATTCAATATTCTTTCGTTATTTCTTGCTTATTGTCTGGCAATCTTCAGAACTGTAAAATACAATAATATTGTATTTTTATTATTATTATTAATTTACCCAACCACACAAAAATCATATTTTGATATTTTATATACTTTTATATATACTGTATATTATATTTGATCTATTTAATATGCACGTGTATGCACACAATACATATAGAAATAACACCGAGGTTTGGTTTATTTATGTATAATTCATAGTATTAATTAGAGTGAAATTTAAATCCAGACTTTCAAGCTCCCATAGTCATCCACTCCATCTTATATAACCGATACACATGACCACATGCATGTGAAAAAGATACCTGATCTCCAATATAGCTATTTTGTGCTGAACCAGCACTTATCAGTTGGCCTGTATCATCATCTCCCATACACATATATAATCAGTGCTCGGTTAATATTAACATAGTAAACCTTCAAACTTTAATGAGCAGGTTTCAATCTTCTCCCCTCCAATTCTTCAGCCATCCATATTGAAAATTTGATGATGATATGTTCAAAGCCCTTGTTTGCCAATTTTGTTGTGACATGTCCATATTGATTGTAACTCAATCTGACCTCTCATATGTAAGATTTTAAGCCCATTTAAATATACACAGAAGAGATATGGAATACAAGCTGATAATATAATATTTAAATAATGTATAGTATATATACTTTAAGCTAGACATAATTAGAGGGAATATGAATCCAGACTTTCAAGCCTTCTTTAGTCATCCACTCCATCTTACACAAACGATATACATGACCCCATATATGTGAAAAAAATAAATGATCTCCAATATATGTATTTTGTGCTGAACCAGCATTCATCCGTTAGTTCAGATCATCATCTCCCATACATAATCGGTGCTCACTTTATATTAAGATAGCAAATCTTCAAACATTAATGGTCAGGCTTCAATCTTCTCCACCCTCCAACTCTTCAGCCATCCATACCATTGAAAATCTGCGCCAATGTTTTGGGTGGATTGCACTGGCCATCAACTAGATAATGAATGTTATTATAAAAACTGTTCTACGGGTGCTGTAAACATGGATGTATAACATGTCAAAGGTTTTATCAGTAGAAAACAAGACAGAAAATTTTCAAAATATAAGTGGGGATGAAATGATAACAAATAAAAATCAGAAACTATTCAGATAATGAATTTTTAAAAACTTTTTCTAAATGGAAGATACTTTACACGTATCATTATTATAGCTTGGCTTTTTAAGGATCTCGATAGGTTCTTTGATATCATATTGGTGGCGGAGGGTCACATCTGAATAGGATGCTGGCATTTGAGAAATCTATAAGCCATAGCTATAGCATAAAATAAGAGTGCTGCTGATGATGAGTAATGTGACAATTGCTCATACCCACTCAAGCAGATCCATAAACTCCTCAAAGAAATTTCATAAATTCAATGGGCTTCAAGAAGTAACAAGTCCCTAGACTTGGATTGAATGTTACCCAATTTTATAGTTAGTGACATGATGTTTTTATATTAAACTATTTTAGAGGATGTCTAATACTACTATCTGTAGTTCCTTTTATGTAAATAATACTGACTCTGATAGTCATTGACCTTTTACTTCTTTTGTTTTCTTATTATGATTACTTTGGGTCATGAATTAAGACTTCGTTTATAAAGCATTATTATAATCATTAACCAATAAGATATCACGAATATGATTTACTTCTTCACGTTGTGACGGTCAGATGATGTATGTTGGCTTAACCCAGTACGAATACTAGGCGAAAATACCTCGGGGCCACTCATACGCGAGATATTAAATCAAGAATACTATGACCCCTGCCCTCTTCGTATATTCTCGAGACTAACCCACGAACCAACAACACTATCTGAGACACGCATAGATATTTTCTTCCCGAGCCACGAGCTTAGCATCAGCGGGATACATGGACAAAACCACCTGCGGAGCTTAAATAGTTAAATTGCAAAAATACTTAGAAATATGTGTTCTGCATGTCTGGATCATTTGAAAGTAAAACAAAGCATTAAAAGATAACTAGCAAGCGCAAGCTTTTTAGTGAAATAAATATCTTTAATAAATGACATTTGAAATATTATTAATAATTTAATGGCCTTCGCTATTCCCCGAAATTTCTGAATAACTAATGAGACAATGAAAACCCGATTAATATACTTGCGGTCTAAATCTTTCCTTCCCAGTTTTATTAAACATTGTCAACTCGAATCTGCTCGATAATGTGTAATAATAAAACTCTTCCGCTACACGACGCTCTTCCGAATTGCTTTGCACTAAAACAGAGTTTAAAACCATTTAAGATGTATATCGCTAAATCTGACATACGTAAGAAGCTAATGGCGAACAAAACAAGCGTTATCGAGGAGATCAAATTGGCAAACAACAAAACAGAAAAAAAGAAACTTACTCGTACTAAATTTTACAAGTATGAATAAAACTGGAAAGGGATTTTTATATGAACAATTAACTAATAAACTTAACCGCAATGAAATTAAAATATTTACACATGGGAGTAATGAAGAATAGCGAAGAAAAGGGGTTAAATATCTAAGTAGATGATCACATATACATATATCTAACTAGTCTAATAAAAATAGTTACATTATAAATATCATTAAGCAAACATTTCATAAATATTCAAGAAAGCAATTATAAAAAGTATGGACAAAAAGGGTAGCATAATGAATAGTTCATGAGGAGAGATATGATTACCGTCCTTATTCCTTGGTCATGTTCCATCGACGGGCGTAGCTTGATCCGTCTGATGAGATGTGTTCGACCGGACAAGGAAAGTGGAAATCAGTAGCAAGTCCTCCAGACACGGCACAGAGTTCAGATAATGATTGAGTAAATACTACGGCATTTTTCTGGTATTGAGGAACCCCGGCGATAGGCAAAGCTATTTATTTGCCTAGCCGAGCATATTAGAATCCATCATACTTATACGATTTTTAGCTTGAGCAGGTTCAAACTTCTTCATGATTTGTAGACAATAATTGTAGACTTTTTGGAATAAAATCACAAACAAAATCTGACAGAGTTCTCCTAAGAGAAATCTGAATGCACCTTGCAATAGCAGATCTGAATGAAACTTGCAATAGCAAAATCTTGAATCAACCTTGCAATAGCAAAATCTGATATCACTCTTCCAATAGCAAAATCTGAATGAATCTCCTCTTTTGTTCTCTCCCTTTTATAACTTTTTTTCTTAGCTACCTTCTATTGTTTGTATGATCTGAGATCTTGATAAGCCTCCCCATGCTCCTTTGTTTCAAAGCGACATTTTCTAAAAATAACTTTTACTTTTTTACTCTAAATTTCTTTCTTTAAAGTTTGAATTCTATTAACTAAAAAGAAAGAAAGAGAAGGCCATCTTTAATTTGACTTGAATGGGCTTAACTAATTAAAATATACATTCTTTTAGAAATGTTGGTGGGCTTATCTCAAAATCAAATCATACTAAATATTTTAACAACATTTTAACAACAATATATTATTAATTTTTTATAGTAGAATAAGCATTTTATTTCAGCAGAATTTTGCATTAACTCATATATATACGCTAGATGTATATATATGTTTGACAAATAGGTTAAGCAATTTTTATTAATAGAATGAAATTTATTTAAAACAAAATATTTAAATGTAAACACATTTGATAAGCATAATTATTTTTAACTCTAATGCAAAACCCTGCTGATATTGAACTATAAACTTAATTCAGGTCTACAATACTAATTAAGTTTATAGGAAGATGTGAAGCATGGATCGGGCTTCAGATCCATTGCTTCAACGTGGATATATTTTTCTGAAAGGTTAACTACTCCGGTAAAAAGGGTTTTGGCTACAGAAAAGATTTGAATCGGGGTGATGATGGTATGGAATTTTAAGTATCTATCTGTGAGTATAGTATCTCTGAAAATGAGAAAACAAAATTCTGTTTTTTAGGGATGAGTACGTCAAGGAAGGGATACTTCCTATTAGTTTCCGCTTCCACTATACCCTTAATAAGAGAATGGATATTGTTTATGCATGAAAAAAAATTATGTAGTTTATCCTTAGCATGTTGCCGGACAACAAACATATCATCTGTGTATCTGAGCCCCAGATACATAGATGACATATTTGTCGTCTAATTGGATAGTATTTATATGTGAAAAGAAATGTAGTTTACCTGTACCATATTGCCAGACAACAAACATGTCATTTATTTATCTGAAACTCTGGCAAATAGTAAAAATAATATGATTTCTTATCACATATAAACAATATCCATCCTCTTATTAAGTTTACAATAAAAGCAATGGAAAGCTTCCCTTCCTTGATGTACTCATTTCCAAAAAACAGACTAATCTTTTTATCATTTTCCATTTTCAGAAACTACACACATCATTCTGCTCAAATATTTTCTGTATCCAAAACTCTTTTTACTAAGGCAGTTAACTTTTCAGATAAATCATATCTGAAGAAAATGGTTATAATAATGGAATTATAAATGAAACTTTAATTTAGGTTCAAAACAATTATAATAAGCCAACAGAAGATAAAATTACAACTATTAGTCTGTATTATATATATAGACGGAATGACACAGTATGTGCCACTATCCTGGTAACATGCGGTCCAAGCTTAAAGCTCGAAGAGTTTATGCAATTTCTTGTAGAGCCACTTATTTGGACATGAGCAATTGTCACAGCATTTATCATCACCGACACTCACTTTGTATTAAGGATATGGATCATAATATAGATTTCTCAAATACCAGGATCCTATCCAGATGTTGAAATCCTTAAAAGACCAGATTGTATCAACATCCTTGATAATACTATTTGAAATAATTTTTTAAAATCCATTAATTTGAAGAACTGATTTTTTTAAAAATCTTTTATTATTTCTACACCACATCTATATTTTCAAAATATTAGGTTTCTGGATTCTATTGGTTGAACCTTTAATGTTGTTATATTATCAATGTTTACAGTGCCTCTGCAATGGTTTTGTAATAGCATTCATTAGTCAGATGATGGCTAGGGAGACTGGTTGAAACATTAATACATTAGTACCATGAATCTAATCATATACCATTGAACTGAGATAATGTCATTTATATCAGCAGTTCATGAATATCTTCAACATATAATAATGTATATTATAATATTATTATTAATTTTTATTTATTGATTTGTAATGCAGAACTCATAATTTGTAATTGCCATTATATATATATAACTTTTTAAAGAAAAAATGCTTTTTTAATTATAATCATTTACAATTAATAATTTAAACTTATAAATAATTCTAAAAACTTTTAGAATCAATTTTAAATTATTCATTTCAAGGTCAACCATGTGATTTCCTACATGCGTGAGAGATTTTAAAAAAATTTAAATAATATTTAAAACCCTCTTGTCAAAAAAAGTATTGCAAATAATGCAATTAGATAATAGTTCAAAACAATTTTTTTTCAGGCAATATGCAAATTAATCTATTTAAATTTAAAAAAAAAAAAAAAACCCAGAACAAGTGGTTCAAATAAAAAGTATTAAACTTATATAAAATCAATTTTTTTTGTGTTTCAAAAATATATTTATTATTTATTTTGGGTACAAATTGGAAAGGATATATACAAAGTTAAATGAGGTTATGCTAGGTTCTGAGAGTTCTTATGAATGGTTTAGTAGGCCAGCATGTTTGTTGTTCTGTTGTTATTAGTTGGGAGAGTGAATAGGTTCCAAGTGTCCTCAAAGGATTTTTTGGGAGAGATGAGCTCATCTCTTTTCCAGATTTTCTTTATTGTTTTGCAGAATAACAGATCTGGGTTTAGGTGGGGCAGTTCCATTATCAACTTGCAGCATACTACCCAGATTGCATAGAGAATGAAAATGGATAGTCTAATAATAGCAAATGTTCCGGTGTGGATCACTTTTGTGGGTGAGAGAATTAGGTCCGGTCTGATATTGGAGTTGGTGAAAATTATAACTCTGACTGTTTTAAGGTTTGGACAGCGATATATGAAGTGTTCAATGGTTTCCTCTTCATGAGAACATAAACTGCAGGTCGGATCAATGTTGGAGTTACCTCTTTGGTAAAACAGGAACCAGTTTGTGGGAAGTGTGCTAAGGTTAATTTTGATGATGAAGTCCAGATACTTGGGCTCTAGACATTATCTTTTAAAGTGGGTAATTAATTTTTGTTTTGTGATGTTGAGGCTACTTTTGGGAGGTTGTGGGTATGTGTTGATTAGGTGGAATGCATCCCACAAGGTGATTTTAACGTCAAGATTGGTGTCCATGATTAGTTTGTATTGACTTAGAAGAATGATAATGGATGATATCCACAGCATTTTCCCTGATGGGGGTCGATCTGTTGGGGAAATCTTTTCAGTGATGTTGTTATAGCCAAAGGAATGTATTAAATTATGTAGTGTATTGTGCGTTTTTTGGAGGATTTTTCTTGGCATTCATGCTGGATTCTCACTTTATTCAAACCACATCAGACCTCTATTATGCTTAGTGAATAAAGAATAAAAAACCATCTACTAATCTAATCTGGACATCAGGAAAACTTGATATGCTATTTTGAGTAAATTTGGTAAAAATGAAAAAACAACACATTTCAATTGCAAAGCTGAGATTGTTACAGTATATTATGCCCATATACAAACTATTTAATATTTGTCATCCAGAAGAAAACAAACAATGGTTATCTTGGTGTTTTTCTGAAGGTTTGTGATGATGGTGTTCTAGCTGTATTTTTATAGTGGACTATTTCCATCATCTAATATGTGTGTTGAATGTCTTTAGAAAAGTTTAATTTTTAGTTAAATATTCCAAATGCATTCAACTGTTAGTAATATCACAGCAAACAGGTTAGTATATGCACCAACTGTTAGTAATATCACAGCAAACAAATGTTAATAATATCACAGCAAACAGGTTAGTATATGCACTAACTGTTAGTAATATCACAGCAAACAGATTAGTATACGCACAACGTTTCGAGAGGTATTTTTCTCCCCTCTTCTTCAGGTGTTGCTGGCCTGACCAGTGACAGTACTAGCATGGTTATCTTGCTTTGTAAGTTTTACATTTAAAATAACTATTGACTTTATCTGAACTATTTTAAGTTTATATTTAAGATGTTATATCTTATATTATGAATTGTTTAAAACAAGAAATAAATATTTTAAAAAAGGGAAAGTTTAAATAAAGTTAATTACATCTTAATGCAACTAGTAAAAATAATAATAAAAAAAAATTCACTCTATATTAGATAAGTATGTTATGTTAACATTTTGTAGAGAACTTTTCTTTTAATACATGTAAATTGTCAGTTTAAAAAAAAAAGATAATAATGAAAAATGTAATATTAGTTTTAAAGATAATATAGCCAAACACAAATTGCTCGAGTGTTAAATAAATGAGTTTAAATAATTATTAATAATTTTAAGTCAATGATTTAATTGTATCCACTGGGTTTATTTGCTTGTAATTAATCCTGTATTTGATAGCTGAGAATTAGATTTTATAGGTGGGCTTATAGTATATATATATAGTTGTTTGTTCACTGTTGAATAGTTTAAATATATCTGTATCCATATAGGAGAACTCATTTTTATTTGTTTTAATAAATTAGAAATTTTAACTCAAAATGAGCAATCCCTGTAGAAGTTGTAGTTTTATCAAATTGGGATTAGGATCTAGATATGGTCATTACTTTTAGTTATTGTTGCAGAAAGGTGTAGAGTTACGTCTATCCCATATTAAGTACATGCATGTATGCTAAGAAACTTATAAATCAAAGAAATGTCTAATATTTATAAGTTTATCCATATAAAGCATTATATTTTGTTTATTAAAGCATAAGTTTTGCTGTATGGCAAATGTACTCGATTATATAAGTGTATTAATTTATAGTGTAAATGAAGGTTAAGACTACATTTACAAAAAAAAAAAAAAACCTTGGACTTTTTATAAGTAATTATTGTTTTAAACCTCCAAATATCACATGATCACCATTTCTTATGCTTGCTAATAACTGTTATTAAAACAGGCTAAACTCTCTCATTACTCTGACTTCCACTGAGTGGCACTACTGTATGGAGAGTTTTTCCTGCTTTAATTATTGTTTTCATGCATTAATATAAAACAAGGTAATAAATAATATATAAGAGCTTAGAGAAAGTTAAAGAAAGTAAATTTTAGGTCACTGACAAAATCAAATATTTTGCATCAAATAATTATGATGTGTTAACTGTAATACCAATCAAAAGTCATATATAGCAGGAGTGGCCAACTTTTGTGTTCATAAGATCTACTTTTCATTTTAAAAATGTGTTGCAATCGACTTGCTGTCATGGATGTAGTCTAAGTAGAGTGAGGTGTGAAATACATACTATTTTTATATATCTACCTAGTAAAAAAATAATAATTATTGAACAAGCAGTGGGAATTAAAGCAACATGATTAATTATTAACAATATTTATTAATTCAAATTAGCTACATTAAGTCAAGATTAAAAATACTATTTTCAGTAATGATACGACTTAGTGGACTTCACCTATCTAGAATTGAAAAAAAAGTAGAACAAAAACAAAAATAACAAAAAAACTTTAAAATCTTGACTTAATTTGTTTCACTCATTACCAGACAGCTCTTACCATATCGGCCTCGCTATCGACCAAAATTGGCTTTGCAATCGCCTGGTGGATCACAATCGACTTGTTGGACACCCCTGATATATAGCGTGACATTGTTTTTATAAGCTTGTATTTAAGAGCTTGTTTGAGCTATTGGTAAACTCTCTATATTACATAAATGTAATACTGTATGGTTTACTACATTTATTCATCAGAAGTAACTTGTATTTTTCATGATTTAGCCACGTATTATAAATAGGGGCTATATAGTGATCACCATTATGCTACTAAATACAAAATTGTTAAAAATATGTATCAGTCTATTTCCTGATGTTTAAGGTCAGTTGGTATTCTAATAAATTATATACCTGAAACATAAGGCTTATAATATACCTGTGTTTATATATGTAATATATAGGGTGTATGAGCACAGACTTTCACATGACCCACCATTCTCCACACTATCTCATAACACTGATACACTTGAACACATATGTTGAAAAGAAATAATCACTAATATACGTATATGTGTAGAGATGATAATCTGGACCAACTGATGATCTGCTGTTTTAGCATGAAATACTTATATTGGTGATTATTTATCTTTTCGACATATATGTGTTCAAGGGTATTAGTGGTATAAGATAGAGTGGAGAGTGATGGGTCATGTGAAAGTCTGTGCTCATATGCCCTATATATTAAGATAAACAATCACCCAATATACGTATTTTATGCTAAAACAGCAATCATCAGTTGGTCCAGATTATCATTTTCACACATTTACATATTTCATGCAAAACCAGAAATCATCAGTTGGTCCAGATTATCATCTCCATACAGCTATATTGCTGATTGTTTATCTTTTTGACATATGTTCAGGTGTATTAGTGTTATGAGATAGTGTGGAAGGTGGTGGGTCATGTGAAAGTCTGTGCTCATATACTCTATACATAAATTATATACATAACAAAAATGTAAATCATTGAAACATGCTTACTCTGATTATTACTATATAATTTTATTTTTTTATTGTTGGATATTCTTTCCTATTGTTTCCTTTATTGAATTTTTTAAAAAAACGTTTCTTTTAATTTTTTCTACATATAATTTACAATTAATATTGTACAAATATAAAGATAATTTTTTTTTTTACTTTTATATTTTACTTCCACTTTCATAATATATATTAATTAACCATTAATAATTTCAAGACTAAATCATTATTCATTTTTAAATTGTTTATACACCTGGGTCTATTTTTACGCGGACTTATTTAACACGATTTTGAAGTTACGCGATCCATGTTTCACCGGAAGTCGAACTCCGATAATGTGCTATTACTTTAAATCAGTGGTCTTCAACCTTTTCACACCTGCGGACCGGTAAAAATAAGAATAAGGTTCCACGGACCAGCAAAAATATGGATAAGATTTCGCAGACCGGCAGAAGTCTATAGATAAATTTTCTTAAAGATAAGCATAATTGTTATAACTGAACAAAACAACAATGTTAAATATATAAGATAAAGTTTTATATATGTATATGGAGTTTATATAATAAAAAACTTTTTTTTAAAATTTTTTTAGAAAAGTAATAAAAAATTTAATTCTACCCCCTCCCCCCATAAACATCTGTGATAACTAGAAAAACAAATTAATTTATGACTACCTGTCTAGCACGCGGACCTGCAGAAAAGTTCCGTGGCCCGGTGCCGAGCTGTGGACCAAGGGTTGAAGAACACTGCTTTAAATAATAAATTTTGCGCACTTACATTGTATTGAAAGTAATAGCACATTATTGGAATTCGACTTTCATCTTAGTAATTTCAATATTTTCAGTGCTTTATAATAGTAAGATTTTATGCAATAATGAAATTAAAATCATGATTTCCACATTTTATGTATACACACATTAAATTTTACAAGATTATAATGTAAATTTGTTCAAACATTGTGCGTGTTAATTTTGCATTTTAAATCACATTCTGTTTTTGCTTTTTAAAAAAGAATGTAATCAATTATTAATTACTTAGTGGCCGCAAGTTTATTTTTAAAAGATGAGTAATAGCAGTGAAACGAAATTTGATTTTTAAACGCAATTGAAAATTAAAGACAAAGATAAGAATTTAATTTTTAGTTGTTAGTTTCATAAACAATTAATAAAATCATCGTCTCAAAGATTAGTTACTAATTACGTTGTCACCAGAAAAACATTCACACAACATGAGTGTGAAGTTGACGCTAGTTGTTTGCAAACGAACGTGTTTTTAGGCAAATAGCTATAATAATTAAAACGGGTATAAAAAAATGTAAATTACTGTACTGTAAATTATGCATAAAAATATATTATTTTGAATAAAATTAAATATTATAGTTAAAAAAAAGTTTGTCTTGTATCAATTTTTTTCAAATTTGAAATTTTTTATTAGTCATATTTTATTTCCTTATTTTTTTTTTGCGTGAATTTTAAAGTAATTTTACATTGGTGCTTTGCTTTTACGCGAATTTTGAAAAATCACAGACCGCATGCCCCCTTTTTCAATGTAAGTTACGTCTATTTTTGCGCGATTTCATTTGCGCGTGTTTTCTGAGGAACCTATCGCGTAAAACGAGACCCAGGTGTATATATATAATATGTATGGATTAAATATAAATAATAAAAAATGTCTATGCATATAGAGTAAATAAATAAGTAAAAAATAATTAACACAATTGCATTTCATATCTTTGAAAAGTAGTCTTAGATGTCAAAACTGTCCACAATTCAAAAACCAATGTGAAAAGCATAAAGATTTATATACAAATTACTTCATAATTACCCTAAAGAACTGATTAATATGAATGAAAAATTATATAATGCATAGATCTGTGCAATAGTATGAACCACATTGTATTTCATATTATATATAGATGTGTATGCATATTACACACACATATATATATATATATGATTATGAAGAACTATATATATATATATGAAATACTCTTTCTTATTGTATTGCCAAATGTATACCATATAATACTAAATCATCCATGCACTTTACTACTGTTACCCAATGCTTTATTTACCACCCTCTTTTATAGTTTACAGTTTCGATTGTGGGCAATCTTCTTCAGAACTTTATCAACTGCAATTGAAGTTAGGAGATGTAAAAGTTCTGAAGAAGATTGTTGGGGCAATCGAAACTGTAAAAGAGGGTGGCAAATAAAGCATTGTGCAACAGTAGTAAAGTGCATGGATGATTTAGAATTATAAGGTATTTTATACATATTAATGACAAATAAAAGATAAATAATAAAGGTATATATAAATATTATTTTCAACCTGCAAATATGGTTAAATAAATGTATAACAATAATATTGGCATATTATCAGTTACTATAAAATTATTTAATTAAAAAAAAATTGCAATTCAAAAAACAAAATGTAAACGTTACTGATGACTTAACTTTCAATAACTTAATAACTGAAGAAGGAAAGGGAGACCGAAAAGACAGTTCATATTGGAAACAGTATCTAGTCTTTGATAAACCAACATCTTATCCTGCTAGGCAATAGGAGCTTTTGATTGGACGCTGTTTATTTGTTATTACAAAATATATAATGAGTACTATTAATGTTCATATATATATTACATTTATTTCCATTTTACAATAAAATAATTTAAACTAGCATCAATGTTTAATTAATTGCTGGCAACATTCTTTAAAATAATTTATTTCATCAAAAATTAATATTTTAATTAAATGGCAAACAGTAATATTTTTAAGAATATTAATTAAATAACTGTTTTAATATGATTGCACAGGGGATAGTAAATTAAATTTAGCAGACATTTTTTCCCATTGTTGATTAGTACGATTCAACATAAAATAATTATAAAAAATATATATATTTTAAAACAAAATTTTTATTTTTCATCAATAAAATAAATGAATATTACTTAGTATACGCTATGGTCTAATTAATCAAAGTTACAACTCTTTCTACTTCTAAATTATTCATAAAGCTCAAATGTTTAATCTATCATATGTTAAAGCATTATAATCATCATATCTTAGTAGATCACATGCCCTTCCATGAGATCCAATTTATAAATGAATTCTCCGACTCTAGAAAAGTAATAGTATTAAAATTAAATCATTCCAATGAACATATATGGAGAAATAACAATCAAAACTTTTGACTTCTGTTTTAGACCAGTATAAAGTACGGCAATTGATGAGATATTGTATGAATTAACATCTGATTTTCTTGTACTTTGCACATGAATGATAAGTAATTTTTTCCAATGCTACAGACGTGCTCAAAGTGTTTAGCTTATAATATTAATATTATCTATGTTCTTTATTAGTTTTTACAATGCTTTTTTACAACCCACTATTGACAGTTTTGATTGTCCCAGCAATCTTCTTCAGAACTATAACAAACACTATAAATACATGAATTCAAATACACAGGACCATATAAATTTACCTTTAATAGCATATGAATGAATG
Source organism: Epiperipatus broadwayi (assembly GCA_028023455.1). Taxonomy (NCBI): domain Eukaryota; kingdom Metazoa; phylum Onychophora; class Udeonychophora; order Euonychophora; family Peripatidae; genus Epiperipatus; species Epiperipatus broadwayi. Next base: position 4,112,498 of record JAQFVV010006306.1, read on the forward strand.
GATAGATTTAGATCATACGTGTGTATATAATTCTCAGATAAAAAAAAAAAAAAGGAATCTAGAAAACCAAACCACAGACTTTGTCTCAAAGGAAATTTTAAAAATCTGATATATTTTAATCTTGATGACAACCATGAAAATATGCAAAAAATTAATTTACCAAGAAGATCATTAAAGCAATCAGAGGTTCTTTTTAAACTGATGATAATGATTAGTCTATCATTGTCAACCAAACCATTCCATTCTCCATATTGAACAATGTTTCTTTCATTAACTGACTTTTTTGAAAAAGACTTTATCAAAGATCAAGTTTGGAAGTCCAAAGTAAATCATACTCTTATAATATATATATAGGGTATTTGAGCACAGACTTTCACATGACCCTCCACATTATCTCATAACACTGATACACTTGAACACATATGTTGAAAAGATAAATAATCACCAATATACGTATTTCATGCTAAACCAGCAATCATCAGTTGGTCCAGATTACCATCTCTACACATATGTGCTATAAATGCTCAGATATATATTAAGATAGCCAAACCTCATACTTTAATAGACAGGGTTCAATCTACTCCACACTCCAACTCTTCAACTGTCCATCCAATTGAAAATCTGATGATGGAATGCTCGAAGGCCACCCTGAGGCCGAGATTCTTGTAAATTGAAGCCTGTCCATTAAAGTATGAAGATTGGCTATCTTAATATAAAGCTGAACACTGATTGTATATATGTGTAGAGATGGTAATCTGGATCAACTGATGATTGCTGGTTTAGCATGAAATACATATATTGGTGATTATTTATCTTTTCAACGTATATGTGTTCAAGTGTATCAGTGTTATGAGATAAAGTGGAGAGTGGTGGGTGGTGTAAAAGTCCGTGCTCATATACCCTATATATTACATATATAGACACAAGTATATAATAAGCCTGTGTTTCAATTATTACATAGTAGAGATGTCTGCCCATCCCTTGTATATGTATTAAATGAATTATGTCCTGTACATGAGGGGACAGATTGACCTTAGGTTAACATGGGTGTGACAAGAATCTTGGCCTCAGGGTGGTCTTTGAGGGTTCCATCATCAGATTTCCAATTGGATGGACGGTTGAAGAGTTGGAGTGAGGAGTAGATTGAAGCCTGTCCATTAAAGTATGAGGATTGGCTATCTTAATATATATCTGAGCACTTATAGCATATATGTGTAGAGTTGGTAATCTGGATCAACTGATGATTGCTGGTTTAGCATGAAATACATATATTGGTGATTATTTATCTTTTCAACATATATGTGTTCAAGTGTATCAGTGTTATGAGATAGTGTGGAGAGTGGTGGGTCATGTGAAAGTCTGTGCTCATATACACTATATATTACATATATAGACACAGGTATATAATGAGCCTGTGTTTCAGTCATAATAGCTATGTAAAATAAAATTCAGATACTAAATTAGGTAAATGCCATTGAAAATGGAGACTCAGAAAAAGTAAAATCATTTTTAGAAAAAAAAAATCTGTTAAAGCTATTTAATAGAATCTCTATCAAAGGAGAAATGATTTCTTTATTTTGTAAAAACAATACTAGATATAACTTTCATATATTTTTATTTTATTCATATAATCTCATAATATTTATCCTGTCCTTTTTTAAAGGATAATTATAATATATATATATATTTGACTCCCATATTAGTTAATACATTGAAACAGTCTATGCAATATTATAACAACAGTAGTAAAGTGCATGGATGATTTAGTATTATATGGTATGCAATATTAGGTACTGTGGTATTAGACCTACGACATGAAGAATTACAATCGTTTAATCATCAAATTAATTAGGTTATTAAATCAAAAACATATTTTAAAATCTACATTAAAAAAAAAAACAATTTAACAAAAAAAAAATACGAAAAGCATTAATGTGAAGAATCGTTAAAATGCGTGTTTAAATCAAATTTAGTGTGTGTTTGCACGTGCATATTCTGCATAATCTATTTTAATACATTGTACAGGCTAATACCTGCATTTATATATGTAATATATGCGAGATTCGAACTCAGACTTTTACACGACCTACAACTCTCAGTGCCATCTTATATTGCTGACTCACCCGATCACACACATGTTGAAAAGATAAATAATCACCAATAGACGTATTTTGTGCTAAACCAGCACTCATCAGTTGGTTCAGATTACCATCTCCACACATATATACAATTAGTACTCAGCTTTATATTAAGCTAACCAATCTTCATACTTCAATGAGTACTGGTTTAGCTCGAAATACGTATATTGGTGATTATTTATTTTTTCAACATGTGTCATCAGGTGAGTCAGCAATATAAGATGGCATTGAGAGTTGTAGATCATGTGAAAGTCAGAGTTTGAATCCCGCATATATTACATATATAAATGCAGGTGTAAGCCTGTATAATGTATTAAAATAGATTATGCAGAATATGCACGTGCAAACACACACTCAATTTGATTTAAACATGCATTTTAACTATTCTTCACATTAATGTTTTTTGTTTTTTTTATTAAATTGTTTTTTTTTTTTTTAAATGTAGATTTTAAAATATGTTTTTGATTTAATAACCTAATTAATTTAATGATTAAATGATTATAATTCTTCATGTCGCAGCTCTAATACCACAGTACCAATATTATAATATCTACAGTTATTACAATCGATATTCATATATTTACTTGATCTTATCAATAAAAATTTTGTCACATAAGTTTATTCAAATCCATTTATCTTAAATATACTATATGATTTAAGAATTTATTATATTTTATCTTATTGTGAATTTAAAAGATGCGATGGCTAAAAAATTTTTTTATGTAAATAAGAATTTATCATTTTGGTCGTGTTCCTAAATATAATTACAGATTTCTAATTCATAAACTCAAGCCATCCCTGTTCTTTCAGATAATATATTATTAAGTTAATCAAAGTTTTTCTATGATTTGTGACTATATTGTGGTTTTAATTGAAATAACCTTCCAATAATCCCCCAAAAATGAGACATATGGATTCATATGGATTTGTTGCGTAAAACTATTATTAACAGATAACTTTTATAAATTTATCTCTATGGTTTACAATTTTTGTGAAGAAATTATTCTTGAAATATAATTAAAATCAGGTTGGTTATATCATTATATTCAAATTACTTTACTTATAATAGTCCTCATTTTTGATTCATGAACATTGGTATTAATTATCTTATGCTTTCTGGAATCAAAAATCTGGGATGTAGTATTTATTTATTTGGCATATGGAATTTTTTTAAGATAGCTTAACTAATAATTAACAAGATATAATTAAAGAACTTCTAGAGATTCTAACTAGGAAATAGATTTATTAAATACTTCAATTCTGTTACTATAATCATAAATTTAAGTCATTAATGACATGATTATAGTTTTTTGTCTAATCAATAGCTAATAAATTCCATTTATTAAGCAGATGAACACAATGACCATGATTGGTCTAGAATCTGTTGATGAAATTTCATTTGTGTTTAGTAAATCCAACTGGATTTGTCGTTGGTTGAACATCCAAAAGAAGGAATCTTGATTTGAGTCAAGTTTTGGGTGTTGAAACAATATTACGAGTTACTGACAAATTTATCTCCTAACAGTTTTTTATACATCCGTGAGGCATTTCTCCTGATATCTGATGAAGGAAAAATGGGAATGTGTCCATGAGAATTATGGCCTCATTATAGATATGTTGATCAGTGTTACCAACTGCACTCATCAATATATTTGTAATTAAATCAACAACCTACAATATAACAACCAAATCTATCTAATCACTGTTGTTCTATAAACTGAAGCATCAGTTAGGATAACAAGAACATTATTAACTTTCTATGAGCCAAAAATATCAAATTAGCACTTTACAAAAAGAGCAGAATATCAATAATTTCTAGATTTTCAAAAACATCAAATGAGTCTCTTACAAATATATAAATATAGTAATGGAATGAGATGATAGTAAGTTAACAATAATTATCAGAAGCCAAATATAATGAAATATGAAATGCTATACTAGTAAAATTATTGAAACTCTTACTGGGTTGATAACTGAATAGGGTGTTACATAATTAATAAATAATTTCGCTGAAGATCATCCATTGGTGCACCATATGTAACAGAATAGAAGAGATGATTATTATTTGTGTAATAAATATTAAAATATACCAATGATATTTTGACGTCTGAAATGCATATGGATAACTTTAAGTATACATATACCCAGAAGTCAATTGTAAAGAGTATCATGATGAGGGTTTGAATTTACAGCCCAAAAGATTAAATCACCTGATCATCATGCAGGTTACTTAATCACCGCTATGACATGTACGACTCAATCTTTTATATAATAAGTCCATTCTTTTCTGCAGCCTTTGAACTTATTTGAAACGATCACATGATCACCATTTCATATGCTTACACGGGCTGTTAGTAAGAGTACCAAACTACCCATACAGTAGTGGTGGCACTACTGTAGGGAAAGTTTGGTATTGGGTGTGAGTTAATTTATGATAATAGTAAGGAAAGTAGTTTATTGTTTAAGACTCGAACGGGATCTTTAGCTACAAAAGAATATACATGTAAATGGAAAACTATGAGCAATTTAGTGTGCAAATTGTGTAAGGAAGGTATAGAAAATATTAGGCATCTGTTGATTGAATGTAAATGCTTGAAAGCAGAAAGGGTACAGATAATGAAGTTATGGGAGAATAGGTATGAACAAAGTGACTATACAGAAAGTGAGTTATTAGTTTTTATGCTGGGTTTGCGAAAAGTTAAGGGGGGTTTAGATATAAAGGCCATAGAGTTGACAAAGATTATGTTGTGGAAATGGGATTGGGCAGACTATGGGAAGACTTAGAGTGGGGAATGGAAAATAAGGTGGCTAACAGGTTTATCTGAGCATTAGTGCTGAGATATTCCTGACTTTGGTTAAGGAGGGGCCAAATACATCACATCACATACTCTTATTTGAAACGATTTGATTTTCGTAGAATGAGCATATAAAGATAATATTCTAATGTCATACATACACTGTACAGAAACTTCAGATGTACAATGGATTGATAATAGAAAGAAATAAGATGCTAACATAAATAAGCAGCCCAGCCTAGAGCACATAAACTAACCTATTAATTAATTAGATACAAATTCATGGTTTAATTTTCTAACAATAACTCCAATATTATCATTTAATCCTCAGCAGAAATACATGCAAAATATTAAGTCTACCCAGATGATAATCAGTATCTGCATACGATTTTTAGATGTATAGAAGTAAAACATTGAATTCTAGGTGGGAGCAAAATTAGGATGGGGGTGGAAGAATAAAAATGAGAGAAACTATTAACAGATTAAAAACAAGCTTCTCTGATTTGCAATCAAATTTGCAAATTACAACTCCCACACACACACACACATATATAAAAGATATTAAGATTATATAAAAAATGGTAAATATTAACAAAGTAAAAAAAAAAAGTGCAGTAATTTAATCAAATTCAATGGAAATAATTCTTAAAATTTTGTTAGATCGCATATAAACGGTTTCACCTAGAGACCTGACAGCATCTATATACCTATGTACAACTTGATCCATAGATGTGTGTACATGAAAAACTACTTTCCTTATGGGCAAGTATCATTCTTCATTCTGCAAGCTTTTTATTTGATAACTCATTTCTTATTTAAGTTGCCTTCTTTGTATATATTTTAAATTACATTCCGTTTTCAGCACTTAAGATTTTATATATCCCTTTTTTATCACTAGGCATAGAGATTAGACGGCGGTGATTCTTCTACACAGGTTGACTACACCCATGGCTAAAAGTCTCAAAATTTATGTAGACATCTGCTACTTATCACTATCCTGGTAGATAGGAACTAGACAACAATTGGTGGACTGGAATTTTTGACAGCTTATTTTGCTGCATTTCACTTCATACTGCAAGGGTCTGCTACATTTCAGGCTTAGGTATTGTTTTCTGCTAATTTCAATCATGGGCACTAGCAATATGGATTCATTATGCAAAATACTTAGAACATCCCGTTGAACTGTTTCCTGTTGGCAACCTTGACTTACATATATATATATATCGTCATTTCAATTTTGCATTCATACATTCAAGTCTACACAAAAAATAACTTTAAATTCACACATTGCTTTTTAATTAACATTTTATACTGTTATTTTTATTTCTTTAATAAACCATTTTCTCAATTTCAAGCTCATCTTTTAATGGCTGTTTTCAATTAATTATACTTTATAGCTTTTTTTTTTTTTAAACATTATTTGAATTTCCAACTTTTAATACGAAATTAAATCACCTCATTGTGGTAGTAATAAATGTTCTTTTTCGAATAATTTATTAGCATAGTTATTACCCAAATAAAATTATTTAAATTATTGAACAATACAATATTTAGTGTTTTCCTGAAAGTTTGTGATGATTGTGTTTTAGTTGTATTTATACATTGGACTATTTCCATAATCTAATATGCGTATTGAATGTCTTTACAAAATTTAACATTATTTAAATATTCCAAATACATTCAACTGTTAGTAATAGCACTCATGATGGGGTTAGAATATTACTTTAAAATTCAATAGTCAAAAATCCAAGGGTCCAGATTCCTGGGTTCAAAATTCATTTATAATTACAATTAGGCCAGTTAGCATCAATATACATTATTATAAAAGTTTAAAGTTGTAATAATTATATTTATAAAGCGCATACTCGTTACTTGCAGAGGTCCCTACTATCGTTTTTTTCAGGTGCATAGTTTTAAGGTTGTAACTTTAATATATATTACTATAAAAGTTTAATTGATTTAATTAGTGACAATGATTTAAAACAAAAGAATAAGAGACTTCAATTAAATAATTTCTGAAGTAGTTTAATATAATAGTTTTTTTAATATAATAATTTTCTCAAGGTATCAAAATAAGAAATTCACATATTATTTTCTTTTACCATTATTTATTCTTGTGAAACAGAATTTTAGTACTAAGCTGTAATTAATAGTATAGGAATATATTTAAAACTATATCTGACATGAATATAAGACTATTTATACCCAATATGGGTAAGAGAGCAAATAGGTGTTACTGGCCTCATTGAAAAAATTAAAAGACAAGTGAAGTTGGGTTGGCCATATTTCTAGAAGAGATGATAATAGCTGCACAATTGAAATCTTAAACTGGATTCCAAGAGATTGTAAAAGACCCAAGGGTGTTGGACATATTTCTAGAAGAGATGATAATAGCTGCACAATTGAAATCTTAAACTGGATTCCAAGAGATTGTAAAAGACCCAGAATGAGACCACATGTGAGATGGATGGATGAAATAAGAAAGTGTGCAAGGGTGATGTGGAGAAGAGATGCTAGAGATAGGAGAAGATGGATTGAACTTGGAGAGACCTTCATCCAGCAGTGGATTGATCATGCTTGATGATGATGATACCCAGTACTAAAAAAATGTTATTCCAAGATCCACAAACATCAATTTCGTCAAAAACTGATTTTTTATTTCTTTCCAAAAATTAAACTGTTTTAATACAATTATATGGGTATTATATTTATGAAAATTTCACTGTAATTTTTTTAAAAATAAATATCCGTACTGTGAATTGCAAGTCTTTCATATTGTAAAAAAGTTTGGGAAAAAATGTACTGAAAGGTCTGGAATGCATTCCAGAATAATTTTATCTTGTGCTTGTTGCTGTAATAATTTTAGATATATGTAATTAGAAGCTATTAATAAACAAGTATTTTAATTAAATAATAAACGAAAATAAGTGTGAATGTTTTAAATAAGCTTTTCAATACTTTTAATAATAATTAAGATATTTTTTTAAGATAAATTAAAACTTGGCATCTTAAAATAAAATACTTTTTTTTTTGTCTGAGAAAAAATATTTTATAATTAAATTAATATTTTAATTTTATAATAAAATGGTACATTGTTGTAAATTGACAGGCATTTATTAATTTTGACTAAAAACAAAAAAACATATTAAAAAGTCAAATGAAGTATAATCAAAATAGAAGTTTATTAAGATGATAAATTCACTTTAAAATTTTTTATATTTTCTACAATGAATGTTATTTCAATAACAAAGAAAGAACACAGCTGTTTAAGAAGAGGTATCAAAAGAATCTACATAAAAAAATGGTGAATAATTACATGTCCATATGGAAGTAGCATGGGGTTAAGATTTTATAAGAACAACAAAAAATAAGTACTCAAAGAACATTTGTTATAGAAGTTTGAGATCATAATATGCATAAAAATGTTTTATATATAAATTATCATCATCATCATCAACCATCATCAACCACTGCTGGATGAAGGTCACTCCAAGTTCAATTCATCTTCTCCGATCTTTAACTTCTCTTCACCACATCATCCCTGCACACTGTCTTATTTCATCTATCCATCTCACATGTGGGCTCTTTCTGGGTCTTTTACAATCTCTTGGAATCCAGTTTAAGATTTCAATTGTCTATATCTATTATCATTTCTTCTAGCAATATGTCCAGCCCAACTCCATTTCACTCTTAATTTTTTCAATGAGGTCAGTAACACTTGTTTGTTCTCTTATCTATATATTGCGTTTTCGATCTCTTTTTTGTTACTCCTAAAATGCATCTCTCCATACTTCTTTGAGTGGTCTGAAGTCTCTATACTGCTCTTCTAATTTCATCCATTATGTTTCCATCTGTATTAATAATCTGACCAAGGTATTTGTAGCTGTTAACTTCTTCGGACTCATCATAATCAATCTTTATTTTCATATTTTGAGAAAATCCATTGAACATTACTTTAATCTTTTTAACGTTTATCTTTAGTCCTACTTTAATCTGATAACTACAGCAACATTTCCTGCAGCTCTAAAGCATTATTTGCAAAAACAACTACATCATCTGCAAAATCTAAATGATTTAAATAATCTCCATTTACTTTCACTCCTTTAGTTTCCCATTTCAATCATCCTTATTTAATAAAAATGACAGATTTAACAATAAAAAAAATCAATTCAACCACTAATTATTTTATATGTAAGCTAACTTAATTACAAAACATTTACATATATCAATATTCAAGAAGTATAATAATTACTCTTTCTTATTGTATTGCCAAATGTATACCATATAATACTAAATCATCCATGCACTTTGTTACACAATACTTTATTTACCACCCTCTTTTACAGTTCAATTGCTGGGGCAATTGAAACTGTAAACTGTAAAAGAGGATGATAAATAAAGCATTGTGTAACAGTAATAATGTGCATGGATGATTTAGTATTATATGGTATATATCAATATTATTAAGAAATACCATAAATTGCAGAAGTTTCTCTAATCTCTCCTATAATATTCTTTTCAAATTATAGCAAAACCCTTTCCTGAAAGCCATCTAGCAAATGTTTCTACTTCTCTTGCTATCATCCTATGCAATTTTCACATCATATATTTTTATAAATCTTTTACCTTTAAATATATATCCAATTTAGGTAAACAATGGTTTACATTTTTTCTATTCTTTTGTATTTTAAATCGTATCATCTAAACTTATCACACTTCTCAAAATCCACATTTCTAAAACCACTAAATCTTTTCATTCTATTTTCCTATCTAATTCCACATAAAGTTGCAATCTGAACAAACATATAATGTCTCTTTCTTCTAAAAACCAATGTTTCCATTATTTTTAAAATATTTTCTGCCCAATTAACATCTTGATCTTATTGCCGTTTCATCATTTTTTCACGGACATTAGTTAAACTCATCAGCACTATCAACAACCACTACCATGTTATCAGAAAATCTAACATAACAAACCTTTTAATACTAATTCATTTTTTTACAAAACAAAAATTCATTTTGCAATTTGAAAGAAATATTAAACAAATAGGGGATAGACAATATTACCATCTCCTGCTATATTTCTCGCTTCAGCAAATAGGTCATTTAATCTTACAAACATCTTCTGATTCATGATAATGATATTTTGGTGGTAATTATATGATTGACTAATCTGGACCATTGAATTTAAGATGACATTCCAATCAATTAAGTCATTTTGTCAAAGGCCTTTGACAGAGAAGTGCATGTCGTTAGATTATCATATTAAATTCAATATTCATCAATCTAACAGACCAGATTCGATTCCCATGCACACTTGACATAATATCTGGTTGGTTTTCAACATCCCCTAACCTGAAGGTCCAAGTTCAATTCCAATGTTAATATTACCACTAGTCAGGCCAGCAATACCAGAAGAGAGGAGACAAACACCAATCAAAATGTATATATTAATCTATGCATTATTACTATTAGTTGAATGTATTTGAAAAGTTTAAATAAAATTTTATATTTTCTAAAAACATTTAACAATTACTATTAGACGATGGAAATGGTCCAAGATAAAATTCACATATTGATGTTCTAATAATTGTCTCTCCTTCCAATCTATATTTTCCTTCTCTTAGAATAAATAATAGAATAATCCAATTCACTTATCAAAAGATTTTCAATATTAATAAAATAGATATTATCCTCTCATTCTCTTTTTAAATATTTTTTAATAATCATCTTCCTATTGAATTCTTTTTCTTTTACCTTTGCTAAATCATGTTTTTCAGAAGAACCCCCCCCCCCCGGTAATAAAACAGATTTTCCAGAATATCTGATGTGATAAGGATAATAAGTCATGAGAGAACTAGCGAAGTAAAGCTGTTCAAAAAACACTCCTAGCAAAGCATACTAAATTAATAAACTCAATAAATAATGACAAACGTTACTTGAAAATAATATTAAAAATGCAGTTGAAGTTTATCAGCATGTAAGATCAGTTATTTTAAAGTTTTCAAATTCATTTCCGCTAGGCCAATTTTAAAAAAATAAAATCATAAAATGCTGAAAACAAATATGTCGGAAATTCCCTTAAAACATAAATTATATTACAATCATCAACTAATTCTTTCAACCCACTCTCATTCAAAAGAAATATCAATTTTCTGTGCTTTCCAAAATTGCATCTCATTTATTACAATTATTTATTCTCTCTATTATACAAATCACTTATGTTACTGTATATAACTGTTCTGGGGCATATTGTATAATATTTGACATCAACTATTAGAAAATGAAAAAAGATGAGATAATAAATTATTTATAATGAACCTAAAAATTCACAGCTTAAGATATCATGCAAACAAACATAACGATCATAAAGGTTTGCATTGGAAAATTCAAAAGTTTAGACATTTGGCTTCTAAGAAATTTCATTGGTAGATAAAATATTAAATATAACGCATACTAAATTCCAAAACTTATAACATTAATGATCATTAACTACAGAATCTATTTTAATTCTAGAAATATTTTCAATTCTTTTCTTCTATTATATCGTAATTATATCATAAGCGTTTTACCCGCTCATAAAGAAAAGATTATTTTGTCTTAAATTTTCAAGCATGCTTTCGGCCTACTTGAGCACTTTGAATTTGATCGAACGCTCAACTAGGCCAAAAGCATGCCCAGCTATATATTGAAAGTTTAAAACAAAACAAAAAAATCCTTTCTTTATGAGCAGGTAAAATCTCTTATGATAGAATTATAATATATTTTAGTAGTAAAATTCCACTGTAAATAATTTTATTTTTGAAATAACATAATACATGTATATAAAAAGACAAAATGAGAGGATGAAAGAAATGGCAATGTTAATTTGGCAATAAAATTCAGCAACAAACGTCTATTTTCTCAGTATGAAATGAAAACAAAGTACATAGTAGGCTATAGCAAAACAATTTATGACTAATACATTTAATTCTATGAACTCATGATATACAATCATTCAAAAAAAAAAAAACACAAGGGATGGCAGAAGTATTAAATGATAAAGTGTACGAATTGGATGTTAAAATCCAGCAATAAGCAAGCAAAACGATTAATTTGAAAATAAACTTTGAAATATTTTATGAATTTTAGCGATATGAAATAAATGTGAATACGCTTAACCAATATAACTTTCTGACTTCCCTGTGTTTCAGTTACTTTTTCACATCCAATGTAAATTTAAGAGAATTATTTTCTAATGGCATCAAAATTATTGAGGCAGGCCCTACAGATGTTCTTGGCCAGTCATCTCAGATTTATCCACAGATTATTTTACTCACAGATAACTTTTACTCTTAACAACAATAAAAAAAATACAAGAATAATTTTCTTTATCATTTAATTGACCAATATAAGAGCAATGAGTGATAATTGGGAAATGATTTCTACAGCATTTATATCATTTTCAACAAGATTTTATGATCATGCAAGGAAAGACAATCAAATGAAAAAAAACCCAAACAAATCTAATCCAGTTTTCTTAATATGATATTTACACTCAAATTCTACAGGAACGATATAAATTATTGCCCATAATTATGAGTAAACATTATGATAATGATAACATGCGTGTTTAGGTAAATATACCTGGAGATAGATGCAGGTATAAATTTAAGCTGATATAACTATTCATACACAAAGTATGCAATGAAGTTTCACCTTTGAATAATTTAGATATTTAATTGTTTTTCTTTATTAAACTAATGCAATGGCAGTTTATAAATTAAGAAGAGTTTCCTTTTTTTAAAAAATACCAATAAATATTCCTGTCCATCTTCATAAAATATCTATAAAATTAATAAAAACAAAAGATGTTCTTTCCACTTCAGATCGATATATAATTAATGAAATGATCTTTACAGATTGTGAATTAAACAATTTTTTCAAGCTTCTGGTGATGGAAAGAATTCCACTTAGGATCCATGTTTTTTTTTTTTTACGTTATTTAAAGCTGGTGTTCACTGTGATGCATTACATTCAAACACAATATTGGTACAATACATAGTAAATTTTCATTTTGTTAAGAGATAGTTTGGTCTACTTTTTACGATTATTTTCATGTCATTTGTTACATTCTATCTAAATTATTACCTTTAATTACATTTTAAACCAATAAACATCACATGATCATTATTTCTTCTGCTTGCTCTTAACTGTTATTAAAACAGGCAAAACACTCTATACGTATTGCACTCAGTGCAAGCCAGAGTAACCAATGGATGCCAGAAGGCTTGTGTATAAAATCCCCATCTAGTGCCTACTCATCCAATATCCCCAGACTAGTTTCCGGCCTTCATCGGTGAGGAGCCTTGGATCTGAGAGCACTGCACCTAGATCTTAGAATCTAATGCAACTCTCCAGCAGCCACCTTTTATCTCTACTTACAAAACTAATCAATCCAAGCTCATCAGCTTATCGTCATATAGGTCTGAGTTCAGTTCAGTACCTATACATTTTGGTCTTTGGTTCTTTAATAACCATAGGTGCAATGCTCTCAGATCCAAGGCTCCTCACTGACTATGGCACAAGCCAGAAACTAGTCTGGGGATATTGGATAAGTAGGCACTAAATGGGGATTTTATGCACAAGCCTTCTGGCATCCATTGATTACTCTGTTTAGCACAGGTGACACTACTGTATGGAGAGTTTTACCTGCTTTAATTACCTTATATATTGTGCCCTTATCTATAGGTCATAATAGGGTAGAATGGTCAATTACTAAAAAATTTTAAATTTTAAGATATGTTTGTATGATATATAAATAATAGTAGGATAATTAGATTTTATAGTACAATTTAAAGCTGAAAATACCTGGTATATAAAAGTGTAATGGATTATTTTAAAAGGAACAGTTAAATAAAGCTTAATTATATCCTTGCTTATGGTTGTAAAAGCTGGCCATATAAAATAACACAGCTATAAATAGTTAAAAATATATTAATAATTCGAGTATGATATTTTAAAATTAATAAATTAAATAAAAACGATATGTAATATTATAATTGTATTTAATAGTCAAAATTAATCTAATATATTTTAAGAAACTTTAGGATGGTGAGAATTATATTTGGTTCTACATTTTTAAATTATTTTCCAAATTTTTATAAAATATATCAGTTTTGGTAGTTTAGACCGAGACTTAAATTAAAAAATCATCTGTTAAAGTTAGTAATCATGTGACTGTATATTATGTACCTTCACACACACGCTTGTTAGAATAATAATAAAGTTTGTGAATTAAGAAACTAAATATAATTGCTATCGATCCGTAAAGTAAAAGTTGAAATATTAAATATTGTTTTAATAATTATTTTAAAGTTTAAATGATTTTGATAAAACTATAATTGAATTTAAAAATACTATTCTAAATAATATTTAAGACATGATGTCATAAATTCTTTATTTTAAAGGGCTTAATCTATTATAAAACTAAAATGTGTAAATTTGTTCGCGCTAAAAAAGTCATTAACCAATCAACGGAGGTATTTTAGCAGACAAAATATAAGAATTAGACGAAGCGGGAGGAAAGTAATGTGTAAGTGAAGGAGGGAGTAACATATTTTTTAGCTGAATAAGACCGTAAGCTAGAAAAGTGATATAATTTTAAAATTTTGTATTTATTTTAAAAGTTTTTTTTAACATATAATATTTTGACTGCCTTTACATGAAGGGCTAATTTTTAAAAGTTTTCTTGCCAGTAATTTTATTCAAGTTTAGCCAAAACCTTACAGTAAAAATGGAAGTACTAAAGGAAAAAATACCTAAAAATATTGCTAAAGGAAAAATATTTGTAAAGTGCCTCGATACAGCTTTATTTATGCTCAACCAGAAACTTATTATTGTAACTCAGAGGAATATAATTTGGACGCTATACGAAAACTTAAAAGAGAAGTTACTTGCCGTCAGGAAAATTATGACGCACAAATTTTATAAGGCTACTCTAAAGTTTTTTTTATTCTTCTCTATGGGAAAATTAAGATGCTGTATATTATAAAGAATTATGTAAAAGTTATAATGAGAAAAAAATGTTTGTCCTTTTTAAAGGAAACATTACAAAGTATAGAGTTACCAGAACTTTAAAAGAAAGGAAAATTTACCGAATAATAATATGAAAGAGTCATTATTGTGTTTTTTTATAAAAAAAAGGAACAGAAAAACTTTCTCTAAGAGAAATTGGAAAATATAAATCTAATATACTTAATAAAATGGATCCATGGAGACAGAAAAAATTTACTGAATATTTAAATAAAAGTACCTAGAAGATACATCGTAAAAGTCGCGCGGGAAAATATTAGCAGAAAATATTAGAAGAAAATATTTAGAGTTTTTCTTTACGGGATTAATTGATATCATAATTAATAATTGTATTAAATATTAGGAAAAACCAAGGATTGTCGTCTATGAATATTTATTAAACAGAGCAATAATTGTTTTGCCTTAAAATAGAACATTAAGTGACTGAAGAAGAAATAATAAACATTTTTTTTTAGCTTTAATATGAACGGTTTTCAAGAAAGTTTGATAAAGTACAGTAAATATAGTTTAAATATTTTACTAATTTATTTTAGAATATAAAATGTTATGTGAGATTAGGGAAAACATATAAACATAAATTTAGTAATATTGAGATTTTTAAAATAATAGCTTGATAAAATTATAGAAATATTGTTTAAAAATAAAGTGTATGTATGTGAGTATTATATCTACAAGGATCAATGGGATGGTGAAGCCTACGGAACGAGATCGAGAAGATAAAGATCGTTTGGTAATTTTGATATTTATTTATAATGCATAATGTATTTTTTTTAGATCATCTATTAATTAAGAATGAAGTGTGAAAGTTTAAATTATATGTACACATTTTATACAACATTTTTAACATATAATGAGATAGGAGTAATTCGGAATACGCATGCAATAATTTATTTAAAGTATATTAATAATATAATTTAACAGAACAATTGTGTGATTCTTTTGAACTTTCATGTGATAAAGTATTCAGATATTTAAGTAGTTTGTATGACTAAATATACGGAGGAAAGTAGTAAAAAGATTTTCTTATAGAACAGTGGAATAGTTTTAAAATAAATGAATTTTATTATTGTTAGAAATGCAGATATGTATTTGTCGATGTACAGTATAGAAAAATCTTGAGAAATAAGATCGGATAGTGACTTGGAAGTACTAGTGGAGAGGAAACCAAGATGATGTTTTTTTTTAAGAAATAGGAAAATAAAGGATTTAGATCATATTTAGTTTGTGTGATTTCAGTATAGTTAACTAAGCCCTATGACTGAACACATATAGTTTGGACAGTGTTTTGCATATCTTTAAAACTTTTTGATGTTATAATAAAGCTGAAGAAATAGCTTTAGCATCGTTCCTATAATAGAGGTTGGTAGACAGGTAAAGGTCACTCCTCTATAGTGTCTTTTAACTCACTGTGCCATGATTGTCAAGATATATGACGAATAATATTCTAGTTGTATTTTGATCCTATGCATCTATCTTCGCTATCCTTATTTTGTGAATCTGCATCGGTCAGAAAGATATTTTCAAAGAAATAATGAATAAAATAGAACTGAAGATAAGTTATCGTTTATGTAAGAATAGTTTATTTGCTGGAATGTATAGAATTGTGTAACTTTAAAATTGAAAGTCCAAAATATCATAAAGAGAGAAAGAATCATATAATACATTGTAAAATTAATTCAGAAATGAATAAGATTTTAAAAAGAAATCTAAACCAAGTATTTTAAAAATTTTGTTTTAAAAGTGATAATAAAATTTGAATTTTTTTAAAAATAATATTTAGAAAATAAGTATTGCATATTTATTAAGAAAATAGTTCAATAAGGTATAATAAATATATACTTGTGCATGGTATATTAATAGTTGTAATTATATCATCTGAAGTAAGGCTTAAATGAGAATATTAGGATTAATAAACATCGGATAATGAACAATAAAAAACCTAATACCGAATGTAGAACAATGTTTTGACTTTGTAAGATTCCATACAACCAATATAAAACTAGAATTTTATTATTTTGTAGAATTTTACTACGAATGTAAATTTTGTAAAAAAATATAATTTTAATAATATTAGGGATGAAAGTGTTTGTGATAAGCATATAAGAAATGCATTTTGTAACAAGCTAACCATAATAATAAATCAAATAATAATACTGTATTTTCTTAAGTGTTAAAAAGATAAGATTTAACTAGGAAAAATAAATAGTATTTTGGTTTCATTTTATAAACTAATAAACTAAATTGAGATAGGAGAGTAAGGGATATCCAATGTATATAGGGTAAAAATATTGTTAATTTATTTATGTTGTTAATAAACTTTGTTTTAAATTTATTTTAAAATTTTGTGTCCGCGTTGTTATTTCTCCACATGGATGCATGAAATCACGATACATTTATAATTGAAACAGACATATAGATTTTGCACAAAAGGTAAACATAAAAGTGTTATAATAATTTTGAGAATTTATTGGTATGTTAAAATTAAAAGATCATAATTTTATATTATTTATTGGTCATAAGTCGGTTGCCACAATATTACATTAAATTATATGCTAATGTTGCCACACGTATTCTGTTATCAGATTATTAAAAATACTACCACGTACGTATTTATTTATTTCATTTAGGAAGAAATAAGATTATATTATATTATTATTGTTATTATTATTTATTATTATTATTAGTTGCTGTGTAGTAGATTATGACATAAAATTCCCTTTTCATATTTTACTACCGTAATTTTAAATCAGTTAGAATACAATTTATGAACCTGAGATTTTATTTTATTTCATTTTACTTCATTTTATTTAATTGAGCTAGATTCTTGTTATAAAGAAGATTAAGATATGATTATTATTTTAATCGTAGTGAATAGAGCTTAGAAAGTCGTAAGAATACTATGAGTTAGTTATTTGGTGTAGTAAAAAGGGGGAATAGTGTTCTTATGCCATTGAGGTAGTATCGTGTGGATAATGTCTCAATGTAGTCTATCTCGTTCCCCGTATTGTCACTCCATGTCTCATGAAAATAGTAAATATTTGTTAATTCATTTTAAAATTGAATCGAATTTATATTTTAAAAATTAGAGCTAGTAATCATTTTAATTAATGCTGAATATTTCATTTATTTATTTGTTAACTGAGCTAGAACCCGGAATATTCGTTATGAACAATATTTTTGGTGGAGAACGCGCGGGGGGGAGGTTAGAATATATATATAACAATTCAATCTTTGATATAGATATCTTAAAATATGTGATATATATGGTTAAGACACATTTATATGAATGATATTTTCCTAAATATTTTGTGAATGTGTGAATGTATATGGGTTTTTTTTTTTTACTAATTAAAGATTAAACTATAACTACCCTTTTTTCTTGACATGTTTTGATGAATTTTATATATATTTATACTGGGTGTAAAATGAATTGTAAAAAAAATATTCAGTCAATAAAGGTTAAAAATTATTAAAGAAAGAAAATGTTGAGACTTTGTATATTCAAGATAATTTAAACAAATGTGAAAACATGATTAAGATCTAGCGCAATTAGAAGGGAAATGGACATTGTAAGATTATTGGAAATTTTAATCTAACAGAGTTATAATTTTAAAAATAGAAGCGATTATTATTATTTATTTTTTAGATTATTGTAATAAGTTTAATCATTTTTATGTATATATATATTTTACTAATTATATTTAATGCATTTTAATAATTATATTTATTGTAATGTAATGTAAATAATGTGCATTGGAGAGAATTGCTGTAGGGTAAGTAATTGGTCATGTGATTGTATAAAAAGAAACATGTCAAGAAGGTTCCATTAAGGAATGAAAGCTGGATCGATATATTAAATAATATTTTTAATTTTATATAAAGAAGGCAATATTATGAAAAAATATTTGATCATTTAAAGTATTTATTGAGAGAAGTCATATAATAATAACATAAAAATTATCTAATCTAGATGAAGAAATGATATAAATGAAGTAACCTCATTAAACACATAATTCCATAACTATAACTTTTAGAGCACTGAGGTAACATAATTATGTTACAGTGATCACTATGATGGATAACGAAGTCAAATATGCAATGAGGTGTGAAGAGATAAACATTTCTAATGATGTATGTGTGACTATATATCTGGTTTCATAATTCTTCAGTATATTATATTCAAGAGGATGCCTGAAGACATCTGCAATCAAGTCCCATACATCTTTGAAAATTAAAAACTGAGATGAAACAGAAAAAAAAAGCATGTGGATCTTTTATGGTCATTGTTGGTGTGTACCATGCAATAATACCTTCCTGAAACAGGTGGTTATCATAATTGAAAATATTCTATAGACTTATAGGGTAAGGAGTATTAAGTTTCATTTAGATCACTAGTGAATCATTCAATAAAAATTTGTGTAATAAAGGAGGCACTAGTGAATCAGTTCTAGGGCCATGTTTTCACGATCAAATTCTATAGTTGTTGGTGCAAGATTATGAATCAGTACCTCAATTTCATGGTATTATATTTTCACCAAACAACTTTGTTAATATTTTACAGATATTTTGGAAGTTAATATATTAAATCACCAAAAAGCTTTGCTCATTTTCTTTTATCATCATTATGACCTAACTCCAGAAAAAAAAAAAAGAATGTTTGAAATAGAGAAATAAAAAGTGCACGTAATGAAAATAAATTAGTTTGAGTGCATAAACATGCAATCTCGTCATGATAATAGTTAAAACTGATGGCATGAGAGATTCAGGGTGAATGGGCATTGCAATAATCTAAAAAGTGTTAACAATAACGTAAAAAAAAAAATGGAGAAAAATAAAAATAATGATGATTACTTAAATCCAGAATAATAGTAACTGAATCAATTTAAAAAGACAATTGAATTTATAAATATATATAATTTTGCTTTTATTGAATTAAAATTGCTACTTTTACATTCCCTAAAGTGTTTTTATACAATGATTCAATTATTCATGTACATACATTTATTATGACATAATGTATTAAATTATTTAATCTAATATAACATGTAAGATATATAATAATTTTGCCTTTATTGAATTAAAATTGCTACTTTACATTCCCTAAAGTGTTTTTTTGATGATTTAATTATTCATGTACATACACTTACTGTGACATAATGTATTAAATTATTTAATGTAATATAACATACAAGATACCACCATCCTATCTGATATCGATATTTACAAAGTAGGCAAAAAGTAGATCTATAATACTGACTGAGGAATGTTGTTTTAAATGTCCTCCACTAATGTTACATTCCTGGAATCTTTTTTTAATTAGAAGTGTATACCTACTTTTGATCAATGTAAATATAATACTTGTACTTGAACAGAATTATATATTTTTAATATAAATTTTGAAAATGCATTTTCATTAATGCATATTAGAAATATATATATTAAATCTGATCTGCACAAATCTAGGTGGTTTCAACTACAAATCATATAATAACAATCCAAACTTATCTAAACGATGAATCTTCAATCTGTTGTCAAGGTAATGCCTACAAATAAAAAATAAACCCACTTTTCCCTTTGGTCTAAAATTTTAATATATACAAAAAGAGTGTTAACAGATTTGAGATTTTTATATTCCTAGAAACTTAACTAAATCCCATAAACAGGCAAATGTAACATGTTTTAAAGTAGATTAATAAATAATCATTTTTAAAATTTCAAACACTACTAAATTACACAGAATCAGCACAAGCTTATCTAAAACCGAAAATTTCAATCTATTGTCAAAACAACCTCAACAAATGAAAGATAGATTCCACCTAAAATCTTAATCTAGATAAAGAAAACTGTTATCACATGATTTACAATTAAAATCGCTTAGTTTTTGCGGAATTTCAAGAATTGGTGGTCGAGAGATCAGCGACAGCTGCTTTACAAGCAGTTGTCCCGGGTTAGCGGGTTCGCTTCCCGGCTGATGCTATGACACATGAGAAAAAAAAATTGTTGGCAGGATGTTTGAACATTTCTCCTGCTTGAACATTTCAAATATATATATATAAAACAAATATATAAAAATGATTATCTATTAATCTACTTTCAAAACAGGTTATATTTGCTTACTGAATGAACTTTATTTAAATTTCTAGGAATCTTAAAAAATCTCAATCTGTTAAATCCTATATCAGCTCTCTTTGTTTATATTATAGACCAGAATAATCTTTTATTTATAAAGGTTTACCTTGACAACAGATTGAAGATTCATGGTTTGGACAAGTTTAGGCTATTATCATGTGAATTACATTTAAAAACCATCTATCTTTGTGCAGTTTCAGGTTTATTATCCAAATAAAAATGAATAACATTAGGGTTTGAAAGCTTTAAAAACAATTATTTATTCATCTATTTTCAAAACAGTTATATTTGATTATTCATTGGGGTTTATTTAAACTTCTAGAAATATAATAGTTCTCATGTGTTAAAAAATACTGTCTACTCTTAGTCTATATTAAGATCTTAGAAGAGTGAATGGTGGAATCCATCTTTTATATAGAGGTTACCTTGACTGAAGATTCCTAGTTTAGATAAACTTGAGCTGTTATCATGTGAGATATATATATATTAAAGAAGAAAATGAATTTGATATATATTTGACTTCTAATTTATTATTTAAAAATTTATTTAAATTTTCCATATCTTTCCAGAACCCAGCAAAGAAATGATTTCTTATTACTATTTATTGATACCATAATTATTCAACTGTTTCATTTATGTGTGTGTTTTTTATTAATTTTAATTTAATTACATAGTTTGTTAAACAATTTATTTAATTGCATAATTTGCTGATTAGATTAGTCTTTAGTACAGCATTTAATCATATTTTACGAGGGCAAACACTATTAGTAAAATAGCAAATCCAATGATTTCATTTCAAATAATTTTTTTTAACTTATCTTTTTTGATAACATTTTGATCAAGAAATATGTTTCAGAATTATAGTTACTTTATTCATTGAATAAATTACTGCTCAAAACTTTAAAAATGACATTAGAGTGCCAATAATTTAAAAAAAAAAACTGTTCTTGTATGATTTTATAACCGGTAAGCCATTATTTATTCACAGATTTTCCCACAATTTCTCAATTATTTTAGGAGTTTGTAATTAAAACATTACAATAAGTGAAGGTAGAGAGGGGGAGGTTCTATTTGCAATATTTTACAAACAGGGAACGTTAGAAATTAAGACCAAGTATTTTTTTTTTTTAATATTAATTATAAGGGGACAATACTTTTTTAAAAAATAATGTAGAAATAATAATCCTGACTATTGAACAAATTTTAATGGCATAATTAATAAACCAGTGTAATTTATTACAATCGTAAAGAGATAGATTCTGGAATTCAAGGTTCATGGATGGCAGTTCCAGCTGTCACTTGCTCGAACTTCTTATGAACACCAGAACAATTAGCATATATACATGGTTAACTGCTTAGATCTTGCAATATTCAAGCATCAAGAGTTAGGTTAAGGATAGTGATTTCATGACTAAATTGTACATTTTTTTCTTGAATCAGCTGCTAATCTGTTCAGAAACCATTATCATTTGGATCCATCATTTTCCAGCTATAAACTACACAACCAATCTTAAACTAGTAACTGATTCACAAGAGATATACAATGTTATGTTCTCATTTAGCAAATTTTCTTTCCAGTAGTTTTCTATTACCTGATGATAAATTCATCAATCTATTCAAATTCTTCAGCCACTATTTCAATATATATTTGATAGTACGTGTGTTCTGTGGTGCATTGAATTTGTTCCCTTATATTCCTTGTATCTTACATATGTTTGGCAACTATTTGATGACTTCTTCGTAAACCAACTAATTTGTCATTATGTATTTTTTTTCTATGTAGAATAATTTATATTGAATATTATATATATATAAACTAAAAGCTGTATCTACTTTTTTTCTAGTATTAATTAATTGTAGTAAATCACAATTATTATTCCATATTAATTTAACCAACTAATTTTTAATCTTAATATTACAGATTCACTTGATAATAGTTATGGACGATGTAAGAAAATCTAGATTTTTCTAATTTTTGAAATTGTATTTTTTTTTTTTTGAGTAGCATTTTATAAATGATTGAAAACACAAATTTTTTCTTCATTTTGATATATAAAATTTGGCATAAATCAGTAATATTTTGTCATAGAGAACAGATTTTTGTTTCATTTTAAAATTCTTTGATTTGACATGCAGAAAAAGAAAAAAAAGTTAAGTTTTCAAAATTTCAATTTTTTTATTATTAAATATTAGAAAAACCACTTTCAATTTCTCTAAAAAAAGTGTGTGTGATAAATTTTGTTATTTTATAACCTTATCATTCAAATTTTTATCATACCTATAACTTTAAAACATACACACACAAAAAAAAAAAAAACCCCAGGTGCCTCAACTTGTTACTGCTACACAATGATTTTTTCTTGAATGTAATGAATTAATTATGTATTTCTATTTTGAAAAAATAAAATGTAATCTTATAACTAAAATAAAGCCCGTAAGCAAATAAAAATTAACCATATTAAAGTAATATTTCAAAATTTATCAAATTCAGTCAGTTTATATTGCACTATTTCAGAAAAAAAGTCAATTTAATATGAAACACATTTGGGGAAGTGTTATTTACTTTAATTAATTTCTTTTTTAGTCAATGACAAACAAATTGAAAATGTATGATTTTACTTAAAATATACACAAAACTGAATTAGCATTATATCAGTAGGAATGTTTTGAACATCTGTATCATCGGAAAAGACAAATAAAGACGATCGCCCTTGCAGATGGAGGAAATTGACTTTTTACTGGCCGTTACATTATCCAAATAGTCAGCCACTACGATATACTATATTCAACAGTAATATAACTTGATGATACTGTAGGTAGCAAATAAGAAAACATTTTGAGAAATATCTTCACATACAACATGGACAATTTTAATATAACTGGATGATTAAGCAAGGCAGTGAGTTTAGATTGTGAGTTTGGCAGATATAATGGATATTTTGTATTGGGAAATGGTTTTTGTTCTTTGTAAACCTGAAACTAATGCCATTTCTCTTATCTTGTGATCTTCATTAGTAGAATATTCGAAGGGAATGCCTGGAATTGTTTACTTTGGGAAATCAAAAAACATTTTCGTATTGTAATAGGATTGTTTAAACTGGTTTATTAACAAGCTATTTGACAGTTCCTCCAAGACCGTCATGCACCCTTTTGCCACGAGATGTGGTAAAAGAAATGCTATTCAAAATCTCATTTATATTAACCAATGTTCAGAAAAAATTAACTAGATTTATATTGAAAAGTAATGCATCAGAAAAATAATTTTTTCAAAGTTTTGATATATATTTTAAAATTTTTGTTGCTAGTTTTTTAAAAAATGAATATACAAAAAATAGTCAAAAATTAACTACTGTTCAACTTCTTAGTTAAACTTCTTTCTGTTCAACTTCTTAGTATGTGTAAATTAAAAAAAAAAAAATCAGATATATTAATCTTTAACTGAGGTTTAAAGTTTATATCTGTGCTAGAGATAATCTCTAATTTCGAAAATGATTAGTAATAATCATTAGTGTATTTATCTGAAATGGATGGCGTCAAAGCTGTGAGTGGAGGAAGTTTGACAATGGTAAATAAAAATGTAACAATTTACTCTAGATAAATACTTTGCATATAATAGAAATGTATATGAGATAGTGACCTGGGCCAACTGATGAGTGCTGGTTCAACACGAAATGCATCTTGGGGGTCATTGGTCTTTTATTATATCTTTATTTATATGAGTTTGAAAAGAGTGTGGAAGTGTTTATTATATCTATAAAGATATTACATATGGGACAGAGAAAGATGAATAACTCTGTGTGTGTAAATTAAAAAAAAAAATTAGATATATTAATCTTTAACTGAGGTTTAAAGTTTATATCTGTGCTAGAGATAATCTCTACTTTCGAAAATGATTAGTAATAATCATTAGTGTATTTATCTGAAATGGATGGCGTCAAAGTTGTGAGTGGAGGAAGTTTGATAATGGGTAAATGAAGATGTAACAATTTACTATAGATAAATACTCTTCATATAATAGAGATATATATGAGAGATAGTGACCTGGGCCAACTGATAAGTGCTGGTTCAGCACGAAATGCATCTTGGGGGTCATCAAAGGTGTGAGTGGAGGAAGTTTGATAACGGTAAATGAAAATGTAATAATATATAAAAATGATTATGCTTCAGTTGCATTCTTGTTTGATAATAAAACTGAACTTCACCTTGCAGGTTCAACACCTAATTTTCTATAAAAATTATAGATTGTGGCTGCCTCTTTCTGATTAATAGTAGCTTGAGTCACCAAAGAATAACTTATTCTGCTTTGGAGCAAACTCATTGGTTTTAAGTTTCTATAAATCTTAAAAAACAACAACAAACTCTTGAACTCACAATTATAATCTCCAGTATGTAGTAATATATAGATATCTATTTTTTTAAAAGTAATTTTACATCAAGTTTCTGAGTCAATGAAAATATAACACAATCGAGACCAAAGCATTTCCTTCTTCATTATTAGTACTCCTGAAGCATGGAGTTACATTTTTTTTCTTTCCGCCAAGCATGTTCTACAAAAATTTAAGAGAGTAGATTGTCTATCATTCAAAATTCTATTTTCAAATATGACCACACATCATTAATTATATTTTGATGGGTAGTACAAACACATTATAACTAGTACAAACATAATATGTATACCTTACTTTCCCCAGCTATATACATCGTTCTGGATATAAATCATATTTGGGAAAACCAATTTTGTTTTAAGAATGCTTGTTTTTGAATGTCAGAGAAAGTTCTTGTAAATTGCGCACAATTCATCTTTTCTTATCACCTATACAAATATTTCTTTCAGTGATTGAATAACAACTTTCATACCAGATTTCACGCTGAAGACTTTATCACTGGAATAAAAATTCCTTAATAGGTGTGCAGTCTATTCATCAAGTTTTTCCTGATTTAGGGTGGTTGATGTTAAAATTCCTTTCTGTATTTTTTTTATTCAATAACTGTTGACAAATTCTTTGACAGAATAGATCGTGCAAATTTACCCTTCAATAGCAACATTTTAATTATTTCCTGTCAAAATTTTATAATCTTTTTTTCTTTTGAGATGATTCACAACAAATTTTGCTTCTAGATTAGTAATAATTTAATCAATATTTGATTTGAAATAAAAAAAAACTTCTTTTTCTTTACAAGTAACTTGTCAATAAATAAATATATTTAAACCTTTAAATGAGGCGCTAGAATCCAACAGTCCATTTTTTTTTTTATTACTTGGAAAGGGTATTTCAACACACTCACAGACTAAAATTCTTCACGCGTATATATTTTTAGTTTTTTTGCCACTTATTATCTATTTTAATGCAGGTTCAATTTCAAAATCGCTTAACATATATATCCAACATGTAACTTTTCTCGACTTATAACACTACTTCTACGATCATTTTTGAAGACCAGATTATGATATTTCAGTAAATAAATTGATCAGTTTTAATTATTAGAAGTTATGTTGAAATGTAATTTTTATAATTATGTTATAAAACGGTTAAAAGTATAAACACTATAAAAACTGTTTCAAATTCTTAGAAGAGACTGAAATGAAGTTACGAAAGAAATGAGTCCACCAAGCCCAAACTTTCCTACCAAACAAGTCATGTTATTTGTAAATAGAATTGCAGATACTAACGATGTACCAAAAATCAATTGAATCAGAAATATCAAGGTTCAGATTTCTGGCTGAAATGAAATAATATTAATATTATATACATTTATTTATTTTAAAAAACTTTAGTGATTTCATTTTAATATGAAAAGTTGACTTATTGACTGATACTTAATACTTTCCCAAATGGGGCAAGAATTTTTTGTAAATTTTTGATATCAAAGTCAATCCCACAATTGCGAATAATTCCTTCCATACATATTGGTCTATTTAAATCAACCATAATTAGATATCTATTGGCTAATATTTTAAAATTATTCTTGAATAATTCTTTTATAAATGAATTATTGAATTGGATTATTATATATCTATCATTCGGATGAAATAAAATTTTATAAATTGATTGCCCGAGGCCCTCTTGTTTAATAAATCTAAATAGGTCTTGGATCGGGAATTTATAATAGTTAACGTATCTATCAGTTGTTGACATTATTAGGATATTTTCATGTTTATATATTTGAAATGTTCTCATAAGCACTGCTGGTATTGATTGGTTGAATTTGACTGATCGTTGCATGTATTGATGGATTATTTCTTATATCTTCTATAATGTCCTCTTGATCAGAGAAGTATTCATCCATCCTATTATTTTCTTCATTTTCCATAGTAAACAATGATTTATTAAAACGTTCATTTTCTTGATTAATTTGTGGTTTTTCCCTTATATTCAACTCTTGAATTTTGCATGTTCATGTTTCTTTTAGTTTTCTCAGCATATGTCATATTCATATCTCTTCTAGTTTCTCTGCATATGTCATAGGTATTGCTTCTTTATACATTTGAACTTCTTTAGTCCAACATGATGTAGCTTGTTTGTTAAATTTAGAGATATTGTCCTGATTTAAAGGGGGGATATTAGATCTTGAAAGCTGCATTTATGTTCCCATAAAAAAAATTTAGGACTTCTTCAGATTTTTCTTTAGTTTTGCTTTGTTCCATTTCTATTTTCTTTTTCAGAATTTTTGGGCTTTTCAACCTGATTTATTTTTAAATTTGCATT